>JAQFVV010000043.1:8238050-8687911 GCA_028023455.1 Epiperipatus broadwayi | reverse complement strand
TTGTACCGAGATATATTGGGAAGGAGTGTGTGTGCGTTGGCGGTACATATAATTTTAAAAAAAAAAAAAATAATATTAATTAATAAGCGATTTGTGTAAATATTAATAAAATTAAAAGTTCGTGTAAGGTAAAATAAAATAAAGATTTTTTCATAGACAGGTGAGCGTTAAAAGCATAAAATAAATAGTTTTCTAAAATATAATTTTGAGTCGTATTAAATAAAAGCTAAAAAAAATTAAAAAATTGATAATTAGGTTTGATTTGATTAGAAATTTGATTTGACTAAACTGAAATTCGATTTAAAATTGCTTTAAGAAAAGAAAAAAAAAGAAAAAAGCAAGGTGGAATTCGTTTTGTCTTATAATCATAATAAAAAGAAAAATTATATGTGTAATTGAATGAATGTAATAAACAATGGGAGCTAATGACAAACCTAAGAAATTTCCAGCAAACGGCTAATTAGTGCAAATAACTTTAACAAAGAAATTGGAAAAAACTTTAACAAAGGAATTGAAATAACTATAACAAAGAAAGTGAAATAACTCTAGCAGGGAATACAAAGAAATTCAATAACCAATGCGAACACCAGAAAATCAGCACGGACCATAACTGAAACACCAGAGGATTAGTTACGTATTGTAGATTGAATCCACGAGATAAGAACTGTAAATATAAAAGGGGCAAATTTTCTATTCTATAAGTGTCAATGCTTGTATTATTATTCCTAAGCAATTATTAAGCAATTGTCGTTTATTAATTATACTATGCTGCATTGCTAAAACCATCGTGTGAACAACCGGCCGAATCCTTTCAGGCAATACCATCAGCGGACAGTTTCAAATTCGATCATGGTCGCATAAACAAGAAGGAGACGGAGTGTCCACGTGGAGCCCACATGATCCCAAAGACATCGGGAACGGATTGCAAGCAGTTAGCGCTAACTGACCGAAGGAAACACTATTGAAGCAACGCTCAAAAAAACCGTGCAGAGGGGAGAAAGCTAGGTAATATTTGTTTCAATTTCTAACTCACTAATTAAAGCCGTAATAATAAACTTTGAACTTTATCTTATGAACTACTAATTGTCTTTAGCTCCAATGCCCAGAAATTTCAGTGTGATTTCCAATAT
This sequence comes from Epiperipatus broadwayi, assembly GCA_028023455.1. Lineage (NCBI taxonomy): Eukaryota > Metazoa > Onychophora > Udeonychophora > Euonychophora > Peripatidae > Epiperipatus > Epiperipatus broadwayi. Next base: position 8,686,781 of record JAQFVV010000043.1, on the reverse strand, counting down.
AAAAAAAAAAAATGCGTATAATTATTTTATCAAATGTATTTTAGTGTGAGTTTAAATATCAGTGTATGCGTATGATTATTTCCAAATGTATTTATATGAGATTTTATTGTTACTTCAAATGTAAGCGTATGCGTATGATTAATTTGTATTTATAATATGGAATTTTGAGTGCATTAAATTTTATTTCAACTTGATCGAAAGTGTAGATAATTGTGGTATGAGACAAAACGAAGTATAATAGCGTAAATGAATATTTCATTGTTTAGTTATTACTCAAATTAGATTTAACTTAAATAATTAAAATAAAGAAAAGAGAAAGCGAGAAAGTTAGCGTAGAAAAGATTTTTAAAAGTGATTTTTTAAGTAGGCGGAGTATATTTGATTGATTATTGTATCTGAGCTAGCGGGAGCGGGTACTAGACTGTATTGGTCAAGCAGACTTGTCGCATGCTCGGCTGGTGCCCATAGGATTTCTTTCCTTTAAATAAATAAAAGTTTGATTGGCTAATACGTGTTCTAGTAAACGAGTATAAATGTTATTGGCAAAAGTTTTCCAATGATATTGATTACTCCACCCGTAGCACTAACCACCCTGTGATAGGATTCTGTGTAAGAGAGTGGTATAGAATTCTGATCGAGTCGTTATAAGAAAATTTAGAACATTGTTATTACTTTATATAAATGATGTTTTAGACAAATTTACGAGACGACGTACTTTATATATTATTAAAAGAAAAAAATAAATATAAAGAGTGAGAGGGCGGGTTAGGTAGAATATATAATAATTAACGTTTTATTAAAATAAGTTTTATTAGATGAAATAGACAGGAATTTTGTAATTAAATTTGGTACGCTATTAAAGATAAGCGCTTCAGATTAGAAACTAATTAAGCAGCTAGGTTAAAAGTGCTGATTACTAAAAGTAGACAATAGGAGAATTAATTGGTTTCTAAAACATTCCTTAACAAAAAAAAAGGAAGGAACAAAAAATAACTAAGCAGCACTTGTAGCGGGGAACTCATTGAATGCACACAAAAGTCAAGAGTTTTAACTTGGCAATGGAACAAACCCAGTGAACTCCACCACTGAAGGTTAAAAAGTGGACCTAGGAACATTGCAGGCCATACCGGTCTAAATTATGTTTTATCTTATGCCTTCATGGCCAGCGTTTCATAAGTTAAACTTAATTGTCTTATAACTATATATGTAATATTATTTATCTGACTGGTAATTCTATTAAACTATTTGTCTAATCATTTGGTTTCTGCTGTCTATTTACCTGATTGTTAAATCGAGTGAGTGGCTGTACACAGCAGAAAATTGTCACAGTTAATCGACAGGATACATTCCAGTAGAAAAATCTGGTGCAATTTAGAAACAGTAGTGGATTAGAATTGGATTGTATAACATAGAGAAAGCTACAAGGAAATTGAGAATCGAAGTCCGGGTGAATATCGAATTAGTAGTCAGAAAAATTGTTTTAGTAAGTGTATTAATTTGTTTTAGTAAGCGTATTAACATTAATTTGTTTTAGTAAGCATATTAATAGAAATTTGTCCCAATAATCATGTTTAATAGTTATCTCGTAGTGAAATAGATTTTTTTTTTTTTTTTAAAAAAAAAAAGCAAAATAGAAAATGATGACATCAGTGCCCCAGGTAACAATTAATGAGTTCAACATTAATAACCCTTTTGATTGGCCAATTTACCTTAAGAGAATCGAGAAACTGTTTTTGATTAATGGCACGACAAGCGACCCCATTAAAGTTGCCACATTATTGTGTTATGCCGGGCAACAAGTAATCGAAATAGCAAATAGACTCTGTGATCACGAAGAGCCAGAGAATTTGCCATACAATGTAGTTACGGGGAAATTAAATAATTTTTTCAGTCCCCAGCCTTCGAAGCATGTTGCAAGACTACTCTTCAGAAACCGAAGGCAAAACAAGGGAGAGCATATACGAGATTATGATTACTAAAAGTTGCAATTATGGCGATGCCTTAGAGAATAATCTGCTTGAGCAATTACTTTGGGGCATGTCAGATGATAGGCTTAGGCAGCAGTTACTGGCCTCAAGAGATTTGATGTACGATGAAGCAACCAAAATGGGAGTGGCCCATGAAATAGTTTTCGACCAATCAGAAGAATTTAGAAATTTTACCCACAAAAATGACAGTAATGCGTATATTCGGAAAATTGAAAATAAATCACAACCTATTAAGAGCAAAACATATGAGATAGTGTGTTATTGCTGTGGAAAAAAAGGCCACATGGCTCGTAAGTGTAAATATAATAAGGAGCATTGTAGGACTTGTAGTGAAGTTGGGCATTTGCAGAAAGTAATGTCGAAATAAAGGAGAAAAGGATTGTGGCAACTCACCAACTTGTAAAGTCGAAAATAAAAAAAAGTGTGATATTTACAATACACAGATTGGATACGGAAATCAGTTTATGCTGACAGTTAATTTATTAAAGACACCAGTGAAAATGGAAATTGACAGCAGAGCAGGCGTGTCAATGATGACCCTTGAAGACTGGGAGAACGTAGTGCAATATCGAAAAAAATCCTCCTTTATTAATGAAGACAAGTTTAAGAGCAAAAGACGCTAGTGTAAATAGTATGAAAATATTAGGGAAGGTGATGGCTCAGATTGAATTAAATAATAAGGTTCGAACACTACCGTTATATATAGTACAAGGCGGTCTAAATCCTATTATAGGTAGGGAATGGTTCAATGCTTTGGGAATAGAGAGATGTGTGATAAATAAAGTTGTTATTGAGCAAGAAATGAGAAATAAATATAGTGAGTTATTTAAAAGTGATGAGGGAAAAATTATTACAATGCCTATAAACATAGAACTACAGGGTGGTGTGACCCCTGTTATCTGCAGACCCAGAAAAGTTCCTTTTGCGCTGCAAACTAAGGTGGAACAAGAGTTGATAAGTCGGGTTAGTAAAGGTGTATTAACGCCAGTCGAGAAAATGGAATGGGCCACTCCCATCATGGTTATATCTAAGCCAAATGGGCAGATCCACATTTGCGGAGATTATAGGACCACAATAAATAAAAACCTCACTAAAAGTCAGTATCCTGTACCAATTGTCAGGGAAATACTGGCAAATATGCAAAAGGCAAGTCACTACGCTAAAATTGATTTAAAGGCCGCATTTCACCAGATTCTGAATGCACCTCAGAATTGCTAACTATTACAACACATAAGGGATTGTTTAAGTATAATAGATTGCCTAATGGAATTACTGTTGCACCAAATATTTTCCAGGCCAAAATGGACATGCTGTTCCAGCAAATGGATGGTGTAACACCGTATTTTGATGATATTTTGGTCGTGGCCAATTCAGAAGAGGAATAACATGAACGAGTTTTAAAAGTTTGCGACAAGTTATACAGTTTCAGAGCTAAAATAAACGCAGACAAATGTATCTGGATGGCAACTGAATTAAAATTCCTGAGACACATAATCTCAAAAAAGGGAAAAGAGACCCGAACCTCAAAAAATTGCAGCCATAAAGGAAGCCCGAAGACCCAGAAATGTTAAAGAACTTCAAGCTTTCCTAGGACTTCTTAATTATTTTGAAGTTTTTCTTAAGGGGAAAGCTCACATAGCAACACTGCTATACAATTTATTAAAAAAGAGCCAAAAATGGCTTTGGGATCAACATCAAGAAAAAGCTTTTTGTGACACGAAAGAATTATTAACGTCAAACAGCTTATTAGTACATTACGACAGTAGCCTCAAATTGATATTGACAACAGATGCATCTGAAGTTGGAGTAGGGGCAGTCTTAAGCCATACAGTAGCTGATGGTGAGTGACCAATTGTCTACGCTTCCAGAATGTTAACAAAAGCTGAGCAAAATTATAGTCAACTAGATAAAGAGGCGCTGGCTATCATATTTGCGATAAAAAAGTTTCATCAATATTTGTGTGGTCGACAGTTTAAAATCTTTACCAATCATAAACTGCTGTTGGGATTATTGGCAAAAAATAAAACTGCCCCTGATCATCTAAGTCCTAGAATGTTACATTGGGTTAATCTGTTATCAGGCTATGATTTTGATCTAAATTTCAAAAAAGGAAAGATCATTAAACACACAGACACACTGTCAAGAATGCCCATTAAAGCTGAACTACAAAAAGACGACCAAACTATTAACTACATCGATAAATGGAACAACAAATTAATAAATAGTGAAAAGGTAGCTAGTTGGACTAAGGCAGACCATGGATATAAATACTTAAGTAATTGGATCAGCAAAGGCTGGCCAAAAAGTCAGCCCGAGACACTACATAAAACCTTATGGAACATAAGACAAAGACTGTCCATAAACAAGGGATGAATATTAATGGATGATAGAGTGTTGATACCGAGCAGTGGGCAGAATAAGATTCTTCACTTAATTTATCAAGATCATCCCTGGGATAGTGCGGGCCAAAGCTCTGGATCGTAGTTACATATGGTGCCCGCCATTAATATTGATATAGAGAAATATGTGAAATCATGTGAAAGTTGCCAAATAAATGCAAATATGCACAAGAAAAAATATGCTGCTTGGCCGGCAGCTGAAAGAGCATGGAGCCGTATTCACATTGACCACACTGGACCGTTTCACGGCTTCATATTTTTGGTAGTGATCGATGCTTATTCAAAGTGGATGGAATATAGAGTAGTGAAAAACACCAGTATCGAAAAAACAATCGCAAAACTGAAGGAGATTTTTGCTTTTCATGGGATTCCTGAAACAATCGTGTCTGACAATGGTACCAGTTTCACATCCACTAAATTTGAAGAGTTTCTCAGCAGAAGTGGGGAATTAAACACTTAGCCATGCCCCCATATCACCCAGAGTCCAAGGGAAATATTGCAGAAAAGGCAGTACAAACTTTGAAGCAAATGTTACGGAAGGAAGGCACTGCAAACATACAAGACACCTTACATTCTGCCTTATTATATCAACATAGTACTCCGTGTGCTACAGGCAAATCTCCTGCAGAATTAGTTTTTGGACGGAAACTCCACACGAAACTATCGTTAGTCCACCCAGAACAAAACTCTACACACTACAAAAGCAACACTGGAGATGCTATTTACTCCAAGGGAGAAAAAGTCTGGGTTAGAGATGTTATCAGGAAATATTGGGTGAAGGCCTTGAGAAAGAAATTCTGTCAAAACAAATAATACTTGTAGAGACAGAAACTGAAAACAATGTGCAAGCACATAAATCATGTGAGACATCGAGAAGAATTAGTGCAAACCGGAAGTACTGCAGCACCACACATTTCCAAAAGCGAAGAGAAATCCGACAATATATACCTGTATTAATATATGTAATATATATGGTATATGAGTACAGACTTTTATATGACCCACCACTCACCACTCTATCCTATAACACTGATACACTTGAACACATATATGTGAAAAAGATAAATAATCACCAATATCAATATTTTATGCCAAACCAGCAATCATCAGTAGGTTCAGATTATCATCTCTACACATATATGCAATAAGTGCTCAGATATATATTAAGATAGCCAATCATCATACTTTAATGGTCAGGCTTTAATCCACTCCACACTCCATCTCTTCAACAGTTCATCCAATTGAAAATCAAGTGTATTAGTGTTGAGATAGAGTGGTGAGTGATGGGTCATGTGAAAGCCTCTGCTCATATACCCTATATAAACTTTAATTTAATAAGTAAGCACTTTTGAAAAACAATAGTTACATAATTTTATTCTTGCTTTTAAAGTAACTTTTGACATTTATGTTCTTATTTCTTTATTTTTATGTTTAAAACATAATTTTTCATTTTTTAACACCAAAAGTATATTTGGATAATAAATAGAGATAGACTTTTTTTATATTAAATGCTTTTATTTATTATGCATTAAAAAAATTGTTGATTCAACCACAATTGGGTTTTTGTAGATTTAACTTGAAATAAAAGCATGGAAGTCCAGAAATTAATTAATTAACCCATAGCTATAAAAAATAGAGTTTGAATTAATTTCTGGACACACCATGCTTTTATTTCAAATTAAATCTAAAACCTTATTTGTTGTTGAAGAAACAATTTTTTTTTTTTTTGCTTTTTAGTGCATAGTAAGTAAAAGCATTTAACATAAGAAAATTTTTTTATCTCTATTTATTTTTAATTTTTTAGTAGTGGCGCAGTAAATGAAAATGTAAAACTATATTGGTCTTTAAATTGATTTGATACTTATAGTTGATATATAAATATAAAGTCATTCTTTGTCTATGTCTATATAAGTCATTCTTATTTTGAAATGAAAAATTATGCAAATATTCTAGTGATAAAATAAAAAATGTAAATTTATTTGTTAATGATTTGTTGAAAATTGGTTACAATAAAACTGCTATTACTAATATTATTAAATAAATTAAAAGGAATCAACAATATAATAAAAATAAAAATAATCTCAAAATGAAATGGATTCTAATGCCATTTATATAGGATGAGCAAGTCAAGTTTATTAGGAGAATTTATAATTGTTTGTGTCATATTGCTTTTTTCTCAACAAATAATATAAATAGATTACTTAATAACTCTAAAATTCAAAATTCAAATTTTAATCAAAATTGTATTATATATAAATTGATATGTAAATGTGGCTTACGATATATTGGTGAATCTAAATATACATTGGAGAAGAGAATAAAAGAGCATATGCTTTTATATAATAGAATTCAAAAAGAGAAACAATCAGGAAAAATATAAATAAACCATCATAATTTGTTATATTTGATCATAAGAAATCTTGTCAATATGAATTTAAATTTGATTATAAAAATATAATAATTATGCAAATTGAACATTGCCACAATAAATATAAAATAAAAAAGGTTATGTTCATTTCAAGAAATTGTCAAATATTAATGAATTGGCAATCATCAAATGTTAAAATAACAGAATTGTGGGAAAACTAAATCTAAATTGAACTATGGATATTGTGAAAGGATGTTTTGTTTTAATTATTCAATGTTATATAGTTGATAAAGACTACAAGATGTATAGTCAAAAGTACTTCGAAAAATAACTATAATTTATATGAATTTTTCTGTATTTTGAATATTACATATATTTTGGAAAGAATACAGACATCAAACTTAATTTATTATATATATATATATATTGTACTGGTCAAAAAGAAGCCAACACATCAACAAACCCAAACTGAAAGTCGGATTCAAACTCAGGCGAACCAAACTGAATTCAAACCCAACTCACGAGCTCAGATCCAATCAATGGATGACATATATCGATGGTACATGACTATGCGCCAAGGAACTAGCTCAACAGATGATGATGATTAATGAGACCCTGATCTACCTCTAATAAAGTATAATAAAATAACTAACAATCTTTATAAGTCAACTCATATATATATATGTTCGGGTTGCCAATACAGACAGTGAGCATTAATATTAAAATAATTTGAATAAAAAAGAAAGTTAAAAAAAAACCAAATGTGTTAATAAAATGTTTAATAATAATTATAATTTTGTTCAACTTTTAGATTGTGATTATATAGATTACCTCTAGTCTTTAAACGGAATTTATATTTACAACAAGAATGGCAGTCCTTATTATATGACAATACTATTACGCAATATTATATGATAAATATATGTCTATGACCCCGTCAAGAAAATAAAGGTAGATAAAGGTATTTGGCTATGACTGAAATTATTATTCTGATTCTAAAAGAAAGAATGTGAGATTTATTTTCACATTCGCAAATCAATTCACAAAGAGCAAGATACGTATTTAGGGCATAACTTTAATATTTAATAAAAAACTTATTTAATTATAAATAAATATGAATTTGTTCGACTTTAATAAAATCAATTCATCATGATTTACGAGCATGAGAGCGGGCTTTACTGGAACTGAGAAATAAACGGTACTGACGACTTATGAGCTATAAGAATAAATATGAAAAATAATGACTTGTCTGTGATTTGAGAAAATAGCAGGGTGCTTGTATTTGACAAGTCTTTGATGCCCTATATGAAGGATCCATAGAACATGGAAAACCAGGTTGGGTCGTAGCCTCAAACCTTTGGTGTTCCAAATATAAAATGAGCAAGTGAGGAAGTACTTTCTTCCCATGTAATTTAACGAACAGTAATATCACCGAGGACAAGCCTGTGAAGCAGGAGATGGCTCGCATCAGCAACGTTCCGAAATATGATGACTTGGTAATCATCTTTTAATTAATAATAAAATCCATTTTATATAACGAATGCTCTACATGATGACCTGATCAAGTTAAATTAAAGTCAAACGTGCTTTAATCAACAAATATTTAATGCAATTAGAAAATACTTTAATTATACCCTAAATCTCATGCCCTCCCTGAATATTAACAGAAAGTATAACATTTGAATTAGAATATATATTCATTTAATTCCTTTATCGACCTTTTTGCGAAACAATATATTAATGTGGATAAATAACTATTATAAATTCAGTAAAGTGGCCGGGAGCATAGGTTAAAAATTGAGCTAATAATTTGTTGTTATTAGCCATTAATAAAATAGCAAAAAATTGTACAAATCATTCAACTCGATAATTAATTGAACTGTATCAAAATAGTTCTAGTGGGTAAGAATTACTATAAAAATAAATATAATATTATTTAAAAAGGCAAATGCAATGAAGGAAATTATTATCGAGTTGAAGTTATTATTGGCATATAATAAAAAATAAACAACATTAATAAATCACACAATAAATATATATAATCATCTAGCAAATATTTAATAGGGTTAAATAAACGAACCGCCATCGTAAGAAAGGAAAGTTAACAGATATTAAATTTAAAGACTAGAGATAGATAGAGAATTACTACATAATTTAAAATAACATTAACAAAAAGACAATTTTACAGTAGATAGCTTAAAGATGTTTTAACTTAAAGTTCAGAACTGGCCAGGTTCAAAAGGAAAGATATTACCATTTCTTCATGGTTGGCTTCTGAGTTTCCACAGGGCAGAGTCCAGTTGGATGAAACGTATGCGAGCATTTTGAAAATTATGTGAATAGCATTTTGATGGATTTCTCTAAAGTTTCGACAGCTTACGATTGGTATATGAATTTTTATATTGCAGCCACATTGAAGATTTTCAGGGGACTTAAGGAACTGTAGTCAGACTCTTGAAGTTAAGCCCCCCCCCACCATGGTAGAAACACTATTTTACTTCATAATTTAACTGGGCGGCTTCTTCTCTAATGAAATATATAGGGCTTCTCTTAATGAGGAATAATAGCTGCTTGGAAACTTTTCCTGGGCTCTTTATACTGTATCTGATGCCTTTAGGCTAGCACTTCTTTCCTAATCAATCTTACAAAAAATTTACTAGTTGTTTTTAGATAAATTCCTTCAGATAAGGCTTTCAAACTCATTAACTTGAATTCATTTTCTAATTAGAAAATGAATTTTTAACATCAGAAAATGATTTTAATTAGGACTGTCCTAACATTTTAAAGACTTATCTATTTCTAATTAATAAAAACTTTAACCATTGTTTTGGAAAGAGAAAATCTGAAAGCTTATCGAAAGAATGTAGCTTTTAATCACTAAAAATTTAACATATTATTTAAAAGTAAAATAAACATTCCCGACGCAATGAAACTTTCAAACAATTATGTATATTTAAACATTTATAAATATATATACGCACAATCCACGCAGTTATAATATATATAAATTCATGAATAATTCTAACATGAATTTATTAATAGAAATGATTAGTTTAAATCTCAAATGAATTAATTTTAACACACATTTATAATAAGTTTTCTTTAAGGAAACTAGCGTGGACTGAACGTATAAAGCCCCATTGCATCGGAAATTTTAGGTTAGTACAAGGGTTTGAAGTTGGCTACATATGAAAGATCATGAAGCTAGGATCGAACTTAGATCTGACTGCTTCAATATATATATATATATATTGAAACAGGTATACTGTTCCATGTATATATATATTCAAAAGATCCCCCCCATTTAAAAAAGACTAGCATGATTTAATCAAATTAAAAAAAGAAATAAATTAAAAAGTTTATAATTAAAAGAAAATCATTATTGATTTTATAGTTTCAAATTACAATGTAAATAAAAGCTGGCATTTATTAAAAATATTACATTTTTAATTTTTGGAACGATGTTTTCAAATAAAGTGTGATTACCACTTTAGGCGGTCTTAATAAATTGAAAAACATGGCTTAATCTTTATGCTTTCTTATTTGTCCTGCTAAAAAAGTAGATTATCCAATCATTATGAAGAGAAAGGCAATCAGACTTAAATGAGAGCAGTATGCAAATCAGGTACAGTGAAAAAGGCTGTTTAATCAATCCAGAGAGGAGAATATATATAGTCAAGTTGGAAGTTCAGAGGCAGATTAGATTTGATTTTAAAACAAGAGACTTTGAAAGTGTTATAAAAAGTTTTTCCAGAGAGATTTTAAGGAGATCAAATAGTTATATTTTTTTCCAAAGAGATATTTTTCAAGTAGCTGTTAAAGAAGAATTTTGAAAAAAAAAAGATTTCAATTTTAAAAGGATATTAAAGAACCTCTGTTAATGATGGAAAAAGAAAACTTTATTAAGGAAAACTTGACGATGAAAGCCTAAACAGTCACAGCTTTTCTCTTCATCAAACCATGATCCTCTGAGATTTGTCTGGATAACCATCATGAAAGGGATTAATGCCATTCAGCTTAAATAAAATGACCCCTTTTTAAAGGAACAAACTGGATAAATGAAGGTAATGATTTTATAAAAATATTCGATATTATATGTGTTTTTAAAAGATAAACAAAACGTCTTTATTATAAATGGAAACTAAAATTATATGTGTTTATAATGTAAATTGTTAAAGAACTTGCATTCTTTAATTCCTGTTGTACTATTATTGAATGTATACCAAGATACATAATGGACTGTAAATAAAATAACTTAAGGTTAACTGGAACTCTGAATTAGACATAAAATGTAAATTGTTGAAGAACTTGCATTCTGTAATTCCTATTGTACTATTATTGAATGTATACTAAGATACACCATGGACTGCAAATAAAATATTTGGTGAATTAAGTGGAACTTTGAATTAGATGTAAAATATAAATTGTTAAAGAACTTGCATTCTTTAATTCATATTGCCCTACTATTGGATGTACACCAAGATACACAATGGACTGTAAATAAAATATTTATTAAATTAAGGGAAACTCTGCATCAGATGCTATCAGTTGTCTTCATTACTCTTTCTGTTGTCTCAACATCTCACACTCCTCTCTGTGAAATAACTAAATGATTACAGATATAAACTGTTAAAGAACTGTTGAGAGAAAGACTTTATTATACTCTCAACAGATTACATTTTTTTAAAGTCATATAGAAATATTTTGTTTGATGGACCTTTATTTAAACTTGTTATTAAATAAAACTATTGTTATTTAAAATTAATTTTAGTTATCCAGTCATTCAATTCTATTTTTTTTTATTGCATCACTCATCATTCAGTGCACTTGTTCATGAGAATCTCATGCCTCCTGAGCTACATCTGGCATAACTAGACCTAGGTAAGTCAGGTTGTAGTGAACTGGAACTCTAGTGGCACCGTTTGGAAAACTAAACATATAAATGTCTAGATGCTTCCAGCCTCTATGGTGCTACATCCTCTGATGAGCAGGAAATATTGTTGTAGGGGGGATTAACATCTGCATTGGGTAATGCCAATTGATAGTTCCTTCCTGCAATATGCTCATCAGGAAATTGTTACAACCGAGGTAATAAAGGGTTGTGTGGTGGTCTGGTTACAATATATATATATATATATATATATATATATATATATTGTGCCAGGTCCAATCAGTAGAAGATTCAGCGTACTCTATTTGCTCAGTTTAACTGGATTTAAACCTTATTTATCATAAATTTATAATTTTATATTATAAATATTACATGAACAAACCAGATCTTTGAGCAGAGGAGAGAAAACCATTGATGGCAGAGCCATCGATAATACCCACAGTCAGACCAAGCTATGCAACACATAACATAATCACATTTCCAGACCATGGCCCACCTCAACTGCTAGATTCAAATCCCTACCATCCAAGCACTTTATTTGTTTTGGATAAACCCCAGGCACCAGTTATCTACAAGAACTAACATGTTTGGACAGTAGGCCCATAATCCACCACTCGAAATATCCCATGACTAGCTCAGTCTATTGTAATACAATAACAAATTAATTCTTTAACTAGTGGTAAAAAAGAATTGACCGACAAGCTCTAAGTTTAAAGATAATTTATTTAATTAAACATTATTATTCTAATTTTAACAATTTTATATAGGAACTTAATTAAACTATTTACAATGATCATGATATATAAGAATCACACACATTTGTAATTTATGCAATAAAATATAAGAGAACTTTAAATAAATACATGGAAATTCATGATCATAAAGCATTAATATATACATTTCACAAACATGCACATTAATAGTTCTTTATTCATGATATATAGTTCATTATTATTTGACTCTGGGAGGCTTCAAATTATTGCAATGGCTACTTTAAATGGAAATAAGAAAATGTTGTTACCTAGGACTTTAGAACATGGATACTTCTTGCTGTTTGCTGTGAACTCTATTCTCAATAAGGCTTTGTCTTCTTGCTGGCTGTTACTTCATGTGAAAATATTTCCAGCTGGCTGGATTTGAGGTTTTATTCTTAGTATTTCTGCAGTACTATTTTTAAATACAGTTAGACATTGGGTGGCTCCAGATTTGCACTATAAATTCATCAATACTCCTTCAACACTTTAAGCAAATAACTTTATTTATATATTTTACAGTTTCGACTGTAAAATATATAACTAAAATATATAAATAAAGTTATTTGCTTAAAGTGTTGAAGGAGTATTAATGAATTTATAGTGCAATATAAAAAGAAGCAAAATATAGAGGGAGAAAGAAGAAATGGACAAGAAATATATGTGGCTCCAGATTGTTATGCAGACATTACTTTTACCAGGCAAATTGCTGATCTTCTATTAGACTAATGGCTGAAGCAAGATTGTATATTACTAAAAGCTGCTCAACACTGCATGATCTCTGATTCTGGATACATACTAGGCTGATCTGATTGATTAACTGAACTGATTGCAATCTGAACTGGACTGATTGTCCAATGAAAAAACTGGACTATTTATTAAGATGACCTGTTGTCATTTTGTATCTTCCAGCTATATATGTTGTTGAAAATCCTTCATCATTTTTGATTACATGCCTCTGATAAGCTTTTAATCCTGCTGTTTGATCTGTTAATTAGTAGCCATTGCAAACTTGTTGTCTTATGGATTTAGTAGCCATTGCATGTTTTGTTTTTACATTTTAACTTCTACATCATTTTTAATATTTAACATGCATGTATTTATTTTATCAACATGCACACATTTTCTTATACTTAAAATTAATTTGTCATTTATGCACATATATATTTCTTTCAAATAAACTCATTATTTAATTTTAAAGATTACCTTTTCTTTCTTTAACTTAAAAGAGATATTTTTTACTTATTTGAAAATCAACTACTTTTAATTTTCCCTTGTAAAACTATGAATTAATTGTTTTTAGCAAATTACTTTTTTTTAAACACAAAAACTTTGTTTATAAAACTTTTAATGACTAACCCTTTAAACTTTTAGTTTTATGTTTATAAAGCAAACTGCATTTAGTTTAATAAAAAACTCTTTAGATTTTTATAAACTTATTTATTGTTTTATTAACCTTCATGTTATTTCTGATAATTTTATTTTAATAATTTTTTAGACAAAATTATATATGTACAGATAAGATATTGGTACAATGTATATATATAATATCAAGAAAGATGCTATTCTTTCTCATTCTCACACCTATAAAATAGCTTTTTGGATTTAAATTTATATAAAAACTTGAGTTTGAAGTAAAAGAGGACCCCTTTTACTTTAACAACCCCCCCCCAAAAGAGAGCTATTATAGATTTATAACTAAAACTTGCTTAGCCTCAGAAATTGTCACTTAGTGGTAATTAAGAATTTCTTGGTAACAATAAAAGTTAAAGTTTCTTTCTCTATTTAATGGATATTATCTCCTCATTTCTATTAATTATTATAACAACAATCCATAGAAACATTTAATTCATTAAAAATATAAATATCATTAGATATTTCTGCTACAATATGTACACTCCTTATGTATATATGATATATAGTATGTGAACAAATAATATATGTGTATAATAATGATTAAATGACTAAAAACATGAAAATATTCTTTTGCATTGAAACATGTTTGACATTTTTGCTTTTGATTGGAAATTTCTATTTTAAAAAAAACGCTTACCAAAACTATATTGTAAATGAACTTCAGTTAACATATATAATTTTATTTGAAATCAATTTCACACATATAGTGTACATATATCATTAGATATTTCTACAATAAGTTAATATGTATACTCTTTATGTATTTGTAATATTTAGTATGTGTTCATAATTATATATGTATTTATAATAAAACATTAATTAACTTAAAATATAAAGTCACCTTGTTAAAAAGTATTTGACATTTTTTCTTTTTATTTAAGTTTTTTTTACTAGAAAATGCTTAATGAATTATATTATAAACTAATTTATTTTAACTTAAATGAAGCTTACAATTGAACCAAGAAAATTACATACAACACTTAAAACAATATTAAAGTTCTGCAACAATTTTTAAATATGATATCAAAATATTCAAAAAATTCCCACACAGTGCTTCATATCTAAGACACTAAGTCACCTATCTAAAATATTATAGTGCCTTATCATTTTGGTAGTGATTTTTTTGCGCATGCACAAAATTTCAAAAAATTATATTGAATTTAAATCTGAAAAAGTAAACTTTTATTGTAACTTAAATACTAAAATTGATTAAAATAATTTGCAAACATATAAACAAACAGATATTGTAATTTAAATAAAAGCATTTAATAATATTAGTAAAATATAATGACAATCAGGATATTTAACAATAATTAAAATGGATACTAAAGCCATATTTTTCCCATAAATCTGTATGTGAGATAAAAAGTAACAGTAGATAAACAAAATATGTCATAAACATATGTTTAAGAAATAAAACCTATACTTAAATAAAAGGAATAATAATCATATATTTGGAAATGTTTCATATTGTGTCATGACATAATTTTGTTATAAAAGATAAACTTATAGTTTCCAAAAAGCAGAAAAATCCATTACAAAGTTTTATACCATGTAACAATACATCTTTCACATTCTCTGTAAGCAAGATTTATTTGCAAATGTAACTATATCAGATTAACAGAATTCTGATCAGTAAGTATGGATCGTAAATGCTAACATGAAGTTCCTTAACGATTATATAACATATAAAAATATCAAATCCCTTTCTATATTTTTTTTCAAAATAACATACTGGGAATATTTTCTATATATATATATATTTACTGTGATAAATTTTTGTTAATCAATTTTACCCACATCCAAATTTTCAATCTATATAACTCATGACAATACATTTTTTATTGAAATTTGCAAATTAATTTGATCAAAAATTAGTGAAAATTTTAATTTTTTAATTTCATACAAAACATTGATGCTAGTGTATTGCATGTAGTATTTAATGACACTTCCTGTAATTTAAAACAAAGACTTGATGCAAACATAAATTTTCATTCAACGTTTTCAAAGTTTAACATTTTCAAAATATAATTTAAATAAATTAAATTGGAAATTTTATCTTACCAAGCAAACTTGGACTTTTAAATATTTCCAAATTAATTACACAATGTGTAATAAAATGAAATTATTAAAATATAGACTGTTAATGATCATTATATTCATAAAAACAATAACAAAATAGATATCAGCAAATTGGAATTACAACAATGACAATATATAAAAATAAAAAGTAAAAATAAAATTTATACATGCTTTTATACATTGAAATGTATTAAAAAGTAAAATAATAAATTTTCTTCAGTTTTCAGGTTTTTTTCTTTTGATATTATGCAACAAAAATAAAAGCTGTCAAGAATTGGTGGTCGAGAAGTCAGTGACAGCTGCTTTACAAGCAGTTGTTCTGGGTTAGCGGGTTCACTTCCTGGCTGATGCTATGACACATGCGAAAAAAAAAAAAAGCGGAAGAAAAATTATTTTTTACTTTTTAATACATTTGTGAGAATAAAATCATTTTCATTTTTAAAAAAATATTTATATTTTTTATTTCATTATATTTTGTTTTCTTTTTTTTTACCTGCTGTTCCTCTATGAGAAAAAAAATTTAATGATTTTTTTTAAAAGCTGTTTTGCTATTTGTTTATAAAATCATCAAAAGTGATGGATGATGTAATAAAAAAATAGATATTCTTTATTAAGCATTCTCACTATCTAAGCATTATTCAGACTACTCCAATATTACACTTTAATGAAATTTGAAGAAATTCTGACCATGAAAGATACTCTTTAGGAATTTTATTAAGTTCTTCAAGTCTGTCCATGTTTGCAAAAATTGGGTAATGATTACCTCATTTTTCAATGTTTGTGTTCATTCATAATTACATAAGTCAGGAACAATTAATTTTCATTTCTGAGCCAGTTATATATAGCAAACACATATATTCTAAACCTGTTAATATGGGTCAATTAATACCCAGAAAGACCAAATCCTGACAGTTTAAGAACCTCATAAGCATCCCAATTTTTACACCATAATATTTTGTAATTGGAAAGTGGTTCCTTGATTAGAAATTCAGATAGGAGGTTTGCGACATTTGCTCTAAATAGCTTTTCATAATTTTTTCTTGGTTTTCTAAAAGGCAAATATCTGATATTTGGTGAGAAAATATAAGAAATAGGAAGCCATTATGAGGAGGGTCATTGTGAAGGTATGTGCTCCTCTCAGACTAACTTTTTAATCCTCTTTCTAATGTTTACATTAAAATTTACAGAACACAAAATTTCTATGTACTTTTTAAGTTATATATATTAAGGGTATAACCTTAAGATTATGTGCCTAGATGCAACAATAGGACCTCTATAAATCTTAAAACAAGATTAACGACTTTAAAAGACAAGAATGGCCATTCTTATCTTCGATCTACTTTTTAATTATATAGGTGAATCTAAAGCATTTGATTTGAGAGCATGAAGTTATTAAACTACATTGATTAAGTTCACAATTTCTATACAAGCTAACAAATGTGAAATCTTTCGATTTACAATGAATCAGTGTGAAGCTCTAATAATTAGAAATCTTTTGTAATTTAAAAAAAAGAAAGAAAGAAAAAAAAATCTCACAACTCTCTCTTTTTTTTCCCAGTTATTGTAAGAAGCCATTAAGAACTGATATTTAGTAAAAAATAAGCATACTCCATGGAATGTCAAATTATATGACCTTTTTACTTCTTTCTCTGATTCTCAGCTCTATAAGATAAATATTTATTCACTGACTAATAATGGATTGTACTTTTATTACTCCCGGGTGGTTCCTGAGGTGCCTGAGTGCTAGCAATGCCTTTGAGTGCAAGGAGTAAGATTGTGAGAACAAATAATATTCCTTAGAACTAAGAAAAGTGTTTCTAGAATTATTTTATATTTAATAGGCAAATGAGAATGATAAGTTATGTTATTATCTAAAACACTCCTGGATAGAGTGATTTGGAAACATATTTTGTTCTATTTCTGCAAATATTATCTTCAGTTTACAAGTTGTTTTCCTATTAAATATACAGAAAGATGAATTTACTTTTTTTAAGGAATTAGAGAATTTAATGTTACATCTTACATACAATGAAAAAAAAAAGACCATCTAATGATATTACACACAATGAAGGAAAGAGAGACATCTAACGTATATTATATTCAATGAAGGAAAGAAAGCCATCTAATGTCTATTACATACATCTAATCTATATTACATACAATGAAGGAAAGAGAGCCATTTAATCTATATTACATACGATGAAGGAAAGAGAGACATCTAATGTATATTACATACAATGAAGGAAAGAAAGCCATCTAATGTATATTATATACAATGAAGAAAAGAGAGCCATTTAATGTCTATTACATATAATGAAGGAAAGAGAGCCATCTAATGTAGATTATATGCAATGAAGGAAGAGAGCCATCTAATCTATATTACATACAATGAAGGAAAGAGAGCCATTTAATCTATATTACACACAATGAAGAAAAGAGAGACATCTAATGTATATTACATACAATTGATAAAAAATCAAGTCAGATGACCTAATTTTAATAAAGCTCCTATTTACAAATGTTATATATAGAGTAAGTTAAAAACAAACTCTTATGAAGCTTCATAAATACTCTCAACCTCAGACCGCGGTTTCTGCCTCTAGCGTCATCAGTGAGGTGCTAGGGAATAAAAATACTAGAACTTACAAATGTTATATATAGAGTAAGTTAAAAACAATGAAGGAGAAGAGATCCATTTAATTAATGTATAATTCATCGAAACATTTGAAATGAAAATTTAAGATTTTAATTCTTTTCTATATATTTCCTTGTTATTCACTGTTAATTCTTTAAACATTTTACAGAATTTTAAAAATTATTTTTTTAAAGTGGCTAATTTTAAATTATTTTTCTTTTTTTTTTTTTTCATACATTGCCTTGTTTCGGTGAAAAATTTACTTATGAATTGTTTTTTTCTTTTTTAAACTCCTACTGTTTATATTTTTGTACAATATATTGTCTTATTATTGATCTTAATAAAGTGTAGTCATTTTTAAAGTCTATTAATATTTTTAAATGATTTATAAATTCTAGTCTCTATATATCCTTTCATTTCTATGTTCATGTCTCACTTTTGTCTTTCAAAGATTTGTCCAATTCTATATTAAAATTTTCTATCTTAATTTGCCAGAATATTTTAGATCAAATGTTTAACTTACAAAGATAACATCTTATACCTTTAGAAATATATTATACCTGACACTACATTTATTGTTCATTATTTACTTATTTAGAATATATTCATTTATTACTATTTATAAATAGATTATTTTTTTATTAATAGGAATAATAAATAAATAATAGTTATAAAAGAGACCTTAATAATCTATTCAATTGTTTCTTTTTATCTTAATCCCATATTTTTCTAGCTTAAAACGATTACCAAAAAGATTTATTTTATGTTTGCAAGATATAATCATTTATTTGATAAATAACTGATTTGAAATCAGATTATAATAAAACAATAAGTAAACTTTTTAAGATAAGCAGTACTGTATAAAATTCAGTTTTAAAATTGCTGAAAATTTTGATTTTAAAATGCCATCAAATCTTGATATTATCTTTTGACGGCCTGAGAAAATATATATAATGCGTGTATTAAAGTGAAAATATGAGTATATTCCGCCATACACAAAATATCTGCATACAATCTTCATCATCATCACCAACCATTATCAATCCACTGCAGGATGAAAGTCTCTCCAAGTTCATCCATCTTCTTCGATCTTTAGCTTCTTTTCTCCACATCATCCTTGCACACTTTTTTATTTCATCCATCCATCTCACATGTGGTCTCTTTCTGGGTCTTTTACAATCTCTTGGAATCCAGTTTACGATTTCAATTGTCCATCTATTATCATCTCTTCTAGCAATATGTCCAGCCCAAATCCACTTCAGTCTTTTAATTTTTCCAATGTGGTCAGTAACATTTGTTTGTTCTCTTACCCATATATTGCATTTTGATCTCTTCTTGTTACTCCCAACATGCATCTTTCCATACTTCTTTGAGTGGTCTGAAGTCTCTGTATTGCTTTTCTATTAAGTATCAAAGTCTCAGATCCATAAGTAAAAACTGGTAAAACACATTTATTAAAAACCTTCCTTTTCAAATACATAGGCATATTTCCTTTTAATATCAAGTTATTTCTACCAAAAGCATTCCAAACAAGTTTAATTCTATGATTAATTTCATCCATTAGCTTTCCATCTGTATTAATAATCTGACCAAGGTATTTGTAACTGTTAACTTCTTCTAACTCATCATAATCAATTTTTATTTTCATATTTTGATAAAATCAATTAAACATTACTTTAGTCTTTTTAACATTTATCTTTAGTCTTACTTTCATCTGATAACTCCAGCAACATTTACTGCAGCTCTAAAGCATTATTTGCAAAAACAACTATATCATCTGCAAAATCTAAATGACTTAAATAATCTACATTTACTTTCACTCCTTTAGCTTCCCATTTTAATCCACAAAATACTTCTTGCAGCACTGCTGTAAAAAGTTTATAATCTTAGAACCTATTAAATCAATATTTAACCCTAACATAACTTTCTCACAAGACAAATAGCTACTGGAATATGTACACACTTCTACATACAAAGACAAATTATTACTTTGACTTTCCAATGCTGGGCATTAATAATAAGTACTTAATATGTAGATTTAAATATTGGACACTTGAGCCCAAATTTTTTGATTTTCTATTCAAAATAAACATACCCATATTATATTTCATGAGATATAAGAGAAACATACTTAACATTGACACTATATGTGAGTTGTGCCACAGATCAGAAGAGAACCAAAAACATAAATTCTTTGAGTGTAGTAGCTTACAATACACTCAACCTTATATTACAAAAATTTATCAGAAAAAGAATGCCACTATGAGTTCAATTATAAAATCTTTTCCAAATGCCTGCTTCACAGAAATGAAAAGTACATTTACATTTTATGCATTAGAGTGCACTTATCTTTTTTTTTCATATGTCAAATATGTTGACTGGGAAGCGAACCTGGGCCAGCTGCTTGGAAAGCAGATACGCTAATCACTAGGCTACCAATGCTTGACAGGTACACTTATCTTTATAATAGCAATGCAAGAAATTTTAATGCTTCTAAAAGCAAATTAGAGACAATAAAAGAAAAAAGAAATAAATCATCCCATTAGACATTTTCACAACCACTTGATCACTTTTTCATAGTACTCTAGCCTCTAGTGAGATGTATTTTCTACTTCCTATTTAATTGTAAATGTTTTTAATAATAGCACAATTCACTGAATGCTATTGAAGATACTTATTGTGGTATTCTTTGGTTAGCTTTGCATTAATGTTTTTCTTTTGAAGTGACATATCTGTATATATATATAAACTGAAATATTTGTAGATCCTTCTAAAACTAAAGTGAGAATGTGATTAGCTCTCTCTTCATGCTGCCTGCAGCGCCATCTGTAAATCAATGTATGCATTACATAGCAATATAGTTTAACTATTCACCACAAAATTTTAAGCTGTTCGTCTACCTAAATCAAAATATATGCCATAAAATGTGATATTTCACTTTGCACTATAACCAACATACTAAAATTAAATTATCTTTAAGTTTGGACAAATGACAGCAAAACATTTGAAATGGTTCAAACTGTATATGGCATTGAAGCTATGTCAGATGAATATTTTCAAGTGGTTTTCAAGATTTCATGATGGCAGAAAGAAACACTGAAAATGATCTACAAAAGTAAGAAACACATCATATTTTTCCTATTTCATATTATAACAAGTGATCTACACAGAGGCTAAACTCTACATACAGTAGTGCCACTCAATGCAAGTCAGAGTAATCAATGGATGGAAGACACTTTGGGCATAAAATCTTTATCTAGCACTTACTTATCCAATATCCCCAGACTAGTTTCTAGCTTGTGGCTTTCATCAGTAAGGAACCTTGGATCTGAGAAACTAGTCTGGTGACATTGGATGAGTAGGAATTAAATAGGGATTTTATGCACAAACCTTCTTGCATCCATTGATTACTCTGGCTTGCACTGAGAGGCACTATAGTATCAGAAATTTAGCCTCTATGTAAACAGTTTGTGTAAACATAAATAATGGTGATCATGTGATGTTTAGTGATTTAAATCAAGTGATCCAGACATACTAATGTCTTAAATTTTTTTGTAATGAATAGCTAAACTATACGATTATGTAATAAATGTACTGATGCCAAGAAAATGCTGGAGACAGCTATAGAGAGGACCAGTCATCTTTTCACTGAGACATGCTGTGTAATATGTATTCATATTTATTAGCTTTTTGAAACATCATTCACCTATCAAATCCATATATAAAATTAATGGTGTTTAACCCTGATAATTTGTTCTGTTAAAAAATGTAACATTAACGACCCTGGAGTTGATGATTTAAATATAAGATAGTATTCAAAATATATACTGATGTTAGTGCCTAATTGATCTGAGTAATATTTCTCACCTAGTATATTTCTGTCAAAGGATTTTTGAAATTATTAAATTTTTTAGGTAAAGAAGTAATTTATACACAAATGCATGTCATTTTGGTGGAAAGAGTCTATTATGCACAAGTGAAATTTTTTGTTAATATTTATAGATTTGATTGAAACTTTTGACACTGAAAATGATGTAAGCTTGCATTATTCATAAATATTTTTGTTTAATATTCAAATATGGAAAGGAATTTTGCATAATATCCCAGTCATAATAGATATTATAGATCAATCAGAAATTATTCATAATTACTGGAAAGTATAATAAATTAATCATATATAATCATTATTTATCAAACTTACCATGCTTGATGGTAAGTATGCATAATTACCAGAAAGTATACATATTTTCCAATTTATCATATTTACTATAGCATATATGTTCAAAAGAATTTTATCATTGTTCATACTACATGCCACTTAAATATGATTAATAAATATTTTAAAATTTTTTTAAATTGGGAAAGAGTTTGTAATATTATTAATGTAAGAAAACATCTGGTAAATTTCAAGATATATTAAGTAAATGAAGACCAATATTTGTACTTTTTTTGAAAAATATTTTCATTGGTTATTTTTAAAAAGAAGAAGAAATTTCAACATTATAAAATGTTTAAGCACTCAAGATTAAGGATATTGCTATAATAATTTGTACATTTTAGAAGGTTCTTTATAATCCAATAAACATCACATGATCACCATTTCTTATGCTTGCTTATAACTGTTATTAAAACATGCAAAACTCACTATACATATTGACACTTACTACAAGCTAGAGTAATCAATGGATTCCAGAAGGCTTGTGCATAAAATCCCCATCTAGTGACTACTCATCTGGTGCAGTGTTCTCAGATTCAGAAACTAGTCTGGGAATATTGGATGAGTAGGTACTAGATGGGGATTTTATGCACAAGCCTTGGCATCCATTGATTACTCTAGCTTGCAGTGAGTGGCAATACATATAACGAGTTATGCCTGTTTTAATGTTCTTTATAATCCTAAAACAAATGAACTTTATAAGTTATATTAATCTTTTGAAAGCAAAAATTAATTTTTCCTTGAATGCCTTTGAATTTATGTTAAACAGAAATTTACAAATGAAAGCAGGAATAATTTTCGTGAAAACTGTTTCACACCTGATAACAATTCAGATCACTTTTCTGTTATTAAAGGTAGTGGAAAGATAAATATTTTTATAATGATTTCACGGATAGCAATGATAAAGATATAATTTCTGTAACATAAATTTAGTGGTAATATCATGTTAGTGCTAAAGCAACTTTTAGACAAAAATTCTATTGTTTATTAGAATATCCCAATTTTTATTTGTAAAGTCTTAACTATGGAGTATCAAAAACCAATCAAAAAAATAGAATGATACCATTCTATTTTTGGGCTTTGTTGTTATATAAGTTTAATTTTTAACTTTTTAAAAAAATTATATGGTGAATTTTGTCTATTATTTTAATTTATATACAGATTAAGTGTTCTGCAACTGACCCAAACTTAGAATGGTATTTTTCTATCTTTTCATTGTTTTTTGATGCAACAAAATTTAGTGGGAGATAATTTGTCAAGTGTTGGTGGTCAAGAGGTCAGCACAGCTGCCTTATAAACAGTTGTCTCAGGTTAGCGGGTTTGCTTCCTGGCCCATGCTATGACACATGAAAAGAAAAAGAAAAAAAATTTAGTGGGAGATAATTTGTCAAATATTGGTGGTCAAGAGATCAGCACAGATGCCTTATAAACAGTTGTCGCAGGTTAGCGAGTTCACTTCCTGGCCAATGCTATGACACGTGAAAAAAAAATTTAGTGGGAGATAATTACCTCTGCTTTGCGATTACAGATATTTAGATGTTTTGATTATTTATTTATTATTATAAAGGTCTTCAGTTCTTAAATATATTTTAATAGGTCTTATGATAATTTACCTTTCCTAACTTATAGACTATATCAAAGTGTTTTCTATGCCCACATGCTATACCATATCAACAATGGTATTAACAATTTTAAACAAATTTTACTTCAGTGAGCATTCGATATATTTTTTAAAAAAATTAGATAATAAATTGATCATTGCATTACTTAAATTTATAGCAAAAATAAACATGGCTTTATATTAGGTAACTCTATACAAACTTGGTTCACATTCAAATTATTATTTCTAATTTTACTGAAAGAATCTTGGAGTAGAATATGATATATTTTGACTTCAGTAAGGCCTTTAACAGAGCTAATCATTTTATTTTGATATTTACATTGCTTATATCGATTTATCTTATCAGATGCAGTATTATTTTTATTTGTTTATTTTAAACAGGGCTCGTGTTTGTAAAATAAGCTGTTGGTTTCCAATGTTCTCAATGGACCAACATTTTTTAAAAAGCAAATTTTGTGCTTGATGATAAGAAGTTGTACGATTTAATCATAAATATCTTTAAAATGATATTAATAGATTTTGTGAGTAATATAAAAACAATAACATGGATATTAAGGTTAAAATATTTAACACTTTCAAAAACAATCTACTACTTCTATTACATGTAAATATTAATAGATTAAATACACAAATTCACAATTAATTCATTAGCTAAAATTAGCATACAAGTTAATTACCAATGGCTTCTTTGCCAAGTCAGACTATAAAAATATGCTTGAGCAAAGTATGATTGTTTTTTTTTTTTTAAATGTAGATAAAATTAAAGTATCTCTTTTAAAGAAGATATATAATTATAAAACTATTAATTTATTTAAAAATTTATTTGCCTTAAAAGTATAGCATATATTTGTTTTGGGTTGTTTTATTTTGCATTTAAGAAATTTGGTTTGGCAAGGAAACCATTGGTAGTGATTATGTAATTTGATTTTGGCTAGAGATTTAATTATGAATTGTGTACTTATTTTATTACACACATGAATATTTTAAATTTAAAGCCTATATTCAAAAAAGTTACTCCTGAATATTTAGAAGCAGATTAAGTAACATTGGATTATTTATTGATAACATTAAGAACATTGTCTCTAGATGCTATAAAGTTATGATTTAATTTTTACGTATTGCAACACTTTTGAAATAACTACTTGTCTTATTTATGTGACATGTTTGTGTTACCAATAATACATTTTTGATCTGCTCAATGACATTTTAAACCATATGAATGTGCTGCATAAAATCAATTAAAACTTTATCAAATATTTTCATGCAGAATAGTTAATATATGATATTTTTATGTCAAAAAATATTAACAGAAAAGGTGTGTTTTTTTTTTAAAAAAAATTATGACAATTGAATGCATTATTTATATAGAGATTTTGGAAGGTACAAAATATGTTTCTTCAAGGGGGGGGGGCATAAAAATATTAAAAGAATCATGCTTTAATAAAATGTGAATTATAATAAATAATAAAATTAAAACTATTGCAAAATTATACAATGAAAAAATTAAAAACCAAAATTGGCAAAAACATCTATAATCATTTAAAAATGAAAAAGAATTCCTCTATGTGGTTTAGTGAAGTGATAAGATGCCAAACCCTGGAGCATAAGGCCCTCAAATATTTCAGTTCTTGCATTTCCAGTGTTGAATTTTGTATGAACACCTGAGAAATAAAGCTATTTGATTATTTATGTTTCTTAATATATATCTTAGCACTTATAGCATATATGTGTGGATATGGTAATCTTGACCAACTGATGATTGCTGGTTTAGCATGAAATACGTATTGGTGATTATTTATCTTTTCGACATATATGTGTTCAAGTGTATCAGCGTTATGAGATAGAGTGGAGAGTGGTGGGTGGTGTGAAAGTCTGTACTCATATACCCTATATATTAAATAAGTAAGCTTCTAATGAGCTATATCATGCTTGCAACCCAATCACAATCGTCCATCAGCCCAGAAGTCGGACCAACCTCTCTGACAATAGATACATTACAAACATACACTTTGTCAAGCAATTCATATAACACATCTTACAATACAGCTTCATATACACATTATTTCTAGAGAAACCCACACTTTTTTATTATTAATTACAGTTCTATCACACATTGCTGAAACATATGATCAAAGACATGCGCAAAGGATATATAATCCCCAAGATGTGCATTTCATGCAGAACCAACACTCATCAGTAGGCCCAGATCACAATTTCTTATACATATCTTCATTATTTATTCTTTATATATCTAGATAAAAAATTACTACAGTTTAATTAACAGGTTTTAAATTTTCTGCAGTACAACATTTATGTAAACAACTGTAAGGTGAATATATTAATAACTATTATTAATTATTTATCAGCTAGACATTATCTGTAGCTCAAATAAGTTTTTTTTAAAAGTCTTATTTAATGGATAATGTAGCTGCAATGGCATAGAGGAATCACCACTTGATTTCCTTGCCCATATTGACAGTGTTGATAAGTTTGACACTTTTCCCATAAGGTGGAGTTAGTACCCACTTTTAACACTTTGCTGAAAGGTGTACAATCAGTGTACTATATTAAGAGGATCAAAGCAGAGTTTTAGTTTCACAACCCTCTAAATAGGTGGGTCAGCAATATGAGATGGCACTGAGAATGGTGGGTCATGTGAAAGTCTGAGTTCGAACCCGCATATATTACATATGTAAATGCAGGTTTAAACCCGTACAATGTATTATACTTAAATAAGTAAATAACTCAGATTATATGTAACTGAAGTTTCCAATGAGTTATATCATGCTTGCAACTCTATTAAACCATCCATCAGCCCAAAAATAAGACCAACTTCTCTAACCATAGATACATTAGAAATATACACTTTGTCAAGCAATTCATATAGCACATGTGACATTTTAATTTCATATACACATTTCCAGATAACTTCTAACCATCATTTTTTTTATAATTATTAGTATTTTATTTATTACAATTCCATCAAAGATTACTGAAACATATGATCAAAGACATATGAAAAAGATCAATGATCCCCAAAATGCACATTTTGTGCTGCAGCACTCATCAGTTGACCCAGATCACAATCGCTTGCACATATCTTCATCATTTTGTTCAGTACAATATATATCTAGACAAAGTGTATGTTTCTAATGTATCTATGGTCTGAGAGGTAGGTCTGATTTCTGGGCTGATGGATGGTTGTGATTAGGTTGCAAGCATGATATAACTCATTGGAAGCACCACTTACTTCCTGTTCAGTTATGTTTATTTAATAAAAAAGAATTGCAAATGGTAAAATCCTGAAATCTGGGCAAAGCCACTTGGAGCGTTGATGCTAGACAAAATCAATGAAATATAACGTTACCGGGCCGCCGCAACTTTTTATTTTTTTATACAACAAGCTTTTTTTTTTTCTAATATTGATTAAACGAATAATTTTTATTTCATTTAGAACATGATTTCTTTATTATTAAACAAATTTTGATATTTACTTTCGTTACTTTTTGTGGGTTTTTTGGAACCTGACATTTTTTCAACAAATTTTGCTAATTGTATTTTTTTCTTTTTATCATTTGAAAACTTTGGACCATTTCACGACGTCAAAAAATTTGTTTGAATCCCACCACCAAAAAAATAGAATACACTGTACAATTATTTGCGACTTGTTTAGAACTTAATTCTACCTTTCTTTTTTTTTTTTTTGGATTGACTAAATGGTTTTTCTTATTATTATTAATTTTACTTTTTTTTAAACACAACTTGTTTTCACTTTGATTTAGATTATGTTTGAATTAGCCTTTTTTTTGGCTACTACAAGGAACAGCTTTTTGAGTGGGGGAGGGGAATTTGTACTGTTATTATTAACAAAAAGGCAACAAAAATAGTCAATTATTTTAACAGCGCTGAAAAAAGAGAATCAACTTTGGGACTTGTTTCGAATTTTCATTTCTTTTTGGTTGACATAATTGTTTTTCTTAATATTAAATCAAAATTTACTTTTGTGTTTCTGCTGATTAAAAAATTGTTTTCAAACACCCACCCCCCACACACTCGGAAAAAGAATTGTAACCAAAAAGTCAAGAATTTAACCTTTTTTCTTTTTTTTAAACAACTTTATCTCACTTTTTACTTTGATTTCTATTTTGTTTGAAATACCTTTTTTTTTTTTTTAGCCTTCTACAATAAACTGCTTTTGGGGGTGGGGGTGGGGGGTATTTCATAATTTGTTATTCTTAACAAAAAGTCAACCAAAGTCATCATTTATTTTAACCCTGCTGCAAAAAATTGAATCCAAATACCTGTCAATTTCTAATGAAATAAAAAACAAAAAAGGACACAAACTTTGGACTTTTTAAAATTATTTATTAGATTTTATTGCTGTAATAAAAAATGTACATTACGTGTGCCTGACAAAAAAAACACAATCTCACACACTTTCTGTACTCAGCAATTCTGAAGAAAAGTTTCAAAATTGCACGTTCGTCTCAGACCTTTTAGTGGTCTGGAATATTTTCCCCACGCTGAAACGTGACTTAGCATGTGAGCTTTGTCGAAGCGTGTTCAAACATACACTTTGCCAATTTTTTACATATTAACTTTTTTTTCGGGAAGGGTGGGGACCATATGACAATTATTAATAATTAACAACATTTTTTAAATCGAAATGACATTACTCTATTACGGAGATTTGAAAAAGTCGTACCGTCTTGAAATTTAAACACCCTCAAGCGATACGGTAATCAGCTATGAATAGAACGAATACGCGTAAATAGCTTTGAAGCACAAAACAGGCCATAATATTTTTGTGCAATGTCATGTAAAGTGCCTAGCTCAATGGGTTAATACAATACGTAAATGTTGTATTAGCCTGTAAGGCCGCGGCCACCGTAAATGGCATTTTTATGTGTTTTGACACATAAACAATGCCCCAAGCGGCCGTGCCTGTATTTCAGGCTTTTACCAAAAAACACATCAATTTGATTTTATTACATTAATTTATTGTGGAGTAAAGATAATTTAAAAAAAAAAAAAAAAAAAAATATGAATTTAAAATAAAATTAATAACAAAGTTTTACTAATAGATAAATTTAAGCCTGGAAAGCAAAAAAAAAAAGTTTGGTAAGTTGAACGAAACTGTCAATTGCCAGATATCGCCAAATCTCCCAAGCAATTGATTTTATAATTATTTATTTAATTAGGACTTAGTAGATAAAGAATAAGTAGTTCAAAATAAATTATTATTACTATTATTATTATTTATTGTTCATTATAATTCTTCTATAAAAAGAAATGACGTCATAAAAAGTTAATGATCCTTAATCTGGATTTCTGCAAGAAAATTTTTCATTTGAGTCAGCACATAAAATCCTCTATTAAATTTGTTCATTATTTATCCATTATATTTTATTAATCCTCCAACCTTGAGATCGTATGTATCGAGAGAAATGACTGCAAAAGAAAAATAAAGGAGGGTACTTCATCATAAATGGCTCACACGCCATTAATAGAAAAGACACATGTTTCTCTATTTCTAAGAAGTGGACAAGCAGATCGATCTGTATATATTAAAAATTGTTTTACATATGAAGATTAATTTGCATATATTAGCATACATCAACAACACCATAACGTTTCTAACTCTTCGGCTATTAATATGAGATAAAAGACCTCAAAAGTGCTAACCCTGATACTTAATTTTGATATATCTAACTCCACCAATGAGCGTTCGAAACGAGGTATAATTACTATATCCTTATCTGCATTTTTAAAATTATTATTGTAATAATGTAAATTTTCTTATTGATGATGCCCCCCCCTCTCATTAATGATCTTTATTAGTCATTCATTAGACTAGTGATTATTTACTTTATGAATAATAGCTACACCACTCTCAAGCAAGGTAGGGATTGATTTCTATAGGACTCTGTTTCTATCTGCTTTTAATACCTTGTGGAGAGTTATAATCCTAAACACTTGGCCAAAGACATGTGAAAAAGATTGTGATTGCTAGGACACACATTTCATTTTGAACTAGCACTCATCAGTTGGCCCAGATTATAATCTCTCGCTCATATCTTTATCATTGTTTAGTATATACAGATAGCCAATTATTAAAATTTAATTGATGAGTGTCATACTTACTGCCCTCACAACTTTGACACAAACCATTATAATGGAAATATATTAATAACTTAAATTCATTATATTAGAGATTATTCACTTAATGAATAATATTTCACCATGCCATACCCATACAATCTCTTGGGGTGAGAGGGGTGTAGTGGAAATTACACTACAGAAATATTATTCATTAAAAATCATACTGACAAAAACGACCACATGGAACCATACTAGCACATCTACAGTATGGATTCAAATTCGGAATAGATAAACTTGAATTTTTTCTAGGATGTAATCAGATTTAAGATTTTTTTCAGAAAGATGAAATATAACTCATTTGAGCATCTAAATATAGTAAAATGAGTATCTAGCTATTCATAGCAGGAATGATAAATCAAGAATAAAAATACATTCAAACACTCATCAGCTGATATTTGGCAAACCTCAGCGGTTCTTTTATGAAGGGTTGATGGAGAGTTTTATGCAGCACGCTGTTTGAAAACTGTTTTTTTTATTTTTATTTACAATACTGAATTAGAAATGTATTATTTATTGATAGTGATTTATTTGAACAAAGGATAAGACGCTTTAAAATAATAATTTAATTAAAAGTCATTTTGTCATCTAATTAGAATTTCAGAAGATAAACCAATTTTGTCTATATAATGAGTACTTTTAAATAACAAATTATCAACAGCAATAATGCCATTTTCTAGGGTTTGTAAATCAAACTATGATTAGGTATCGGTTAGTGAAACTAATAATGTAAAAGGTAAAATCAAATATCCAATAATTTGTGGAAAAGTATGATGAAAAAAAATTGGTTGGGAACCAAAAATTATCCAACTCATAATCCATAAGATAATATCTCGATTGTAGCACTTTCCCAATGAAAACGTAAATGGAAAAGCAGAAAGGATAAAAATTCTAAATAAGAAAAATGAGATAGTTACAATTAATCCTCTGAGGCAGATAAAAAAGCTAACAGAGCATCATACAGGGACGACCTAATAAAAGTTGGTTTTAATTTGAATTTAATCGACAGGAAAATAAAAGTTTTTTTCTAAAATAAATAATCAGACCCCTAACATAGATAAGCAAAGACTTCTACTTCCTTATCTGCCTAATATGCATAAATGTTTTTACAATATATTCAATATTTACCGAGGCTGTATATGCGTGTAAAATGTGATAGTAGGTACCTCTACAGGTGTTTAACCACAAGCTTACACTATGGAAGAAAAGAGGGGAACTCTTCTTTACTTCAACCTACTTTCTATTTAAATAGGTGAAGCTGAAGCGGTTAGATCTGCAAGCATGAAGCTATTGAATACTTCACTGATTAAGTCCACATTTCTTATTACACATTAATACTCGTGAAATCTTTCGATTTACAATGAGTCAATGGAAAGATTTTATAGTTAGAAATCTATTACAGTAATTTAAAGTTGTAATTATAAATTTATTAAACGCATATTGATTACATAAGTAATATTTACTGAGTCTGTAACCTCGAGAATATGCGTGTAAAATGTGATAGTAGGGACCCCTACAGGTGTTTAACCACAAGCTTATCCTATGGAAGAAAAGAGGGGAACCCTTCTTTACTTCAACCTACTTTCTATTTGAATAGGTGAAGCTGAAGTGGTTAGATCTGCGAGCGTGAAGCTATTCAATACTTCACTGATTAAGTCCACATTTCTTATTACGTAATCAATGTGCATTTAATAAATTTGTAATTACAACTTTAAATTACTGTAATAGATTTTAACTATAAAATCTTTCCATTGACTCATTGTAAATCAAAAGATTTCGTGAGTATTAATGTATAATAAGAAATGTGGACTTAATCAGTGAAGTATTGAATAGCTTCACGCTCACAGATCTAACCGCTTCAGCTTCACCTATTTAAATAGAAAATAGGTTGAAGTAAAGAAGGGTTCCCCTCTTTTCTTCCATAACGTAAGCTTGTGGTTAAACACCTGTAGAGGTCCCTACTATCGCATTTTACATGCATATTCTCGAGGTTACAGCCTCAGTAAATATTACTTACGTAATATATTCAATAATAAATACCATTTATGTTTTCACATACCTCCTAACTCCAACAAACTAATCAATAACACCAAGAACAGCCTACCACCCTCACTGACATCTCTGATGGTCTATAATATTGCCTGCCATGAAAATATTGTAAATCATCATATTATGGTGAGACCAGGGCCTCTCTGTCCACTAGGCTATCCCAACACACTCCTACAATAAAGCACTGGTGGACACTGCTTATAGTTCAGTTTTTGCACAGCACTGCACTTCAGCTGGTCAAAATTGCCAACCTGGAAATCCAGTAGTGGTTTGCAGAGAGCGACAGGATGTTAATAGGAAGATAAAAAAGGCTTACTTTATCTCTAGAGAAAGTGAGGCCATAAATAGAAAAGACTCTTGCTATAAAATATCCAAGAAATGGAATGCGTAATCATTTCATTTGCATAAATTTACATCGCTCCTAATCAATTTCTTATATTTTTACAAAACAGCTATGAATATGAGGGCTTTGACCCTTGAAAGCGCTTAGCCATTTATTAAATATATATATTAAAATAAAAATAATATATACTTTTCTTTATTTGTTTTTAGCTTTGTGTGCTTGTGGTGAGTAGTTATGAATTTCTTATTGAAAAGTTTGATAAACAATCATAATTTCTATCAATAAAAATATGTGAAACTTTTTTTTAAAATTTTGTCTACTAGTGATTAATATTTACTAAGGCTGTAATCTCAAGAATGTGCGCGTAAAAATGCGATAGTAGGGACTTCTATGACTTTTTAAAAAAATTCTTTCCAATAGATGGTTCTTCTATTTAAGTTTGCTTTTCTTGTTAGGACCTAAAACAGTTTTAAACTGTTATTTCAACTGATTTTTCGTTGTAGATATATAAAAACAATAAGGAATGAACTCGGAGATTGTGCTTGTTATCAATTGCAGACAAAATTAACTGATCAAATAAAAATCATATGATTCGCCATTTTTCAGTAGGGTAATCTTTTGATAAGGAAGAAAGATAAATTGTCTCTTAGTATAACTTTTTTTCTTACTCTAGGGACACAGTACTAATATCTTATAAGTAATAGAATATTTAATATTTCTTTAAAACTGACACTAATAATAATTTATTAATTCAGTAATTTTAATCACTATATATAGTAGCATTTTTTAGCTGTTGATCTTTTCTGAGTGATTTTATGATTGATTTGCTTGTGTTTTACCACATGGTGACTCTATTATGGCCTGTTTTCTTTTCTTTTTTTGATATCTAACTCTCATCTAATCACATGATACAATTGCTATTGTTTGATAATAATTAATAAATTAAGAATTACACAGAGGCTAAACTCTCCACACAGTAGCACCATTCAGTGCAAGCTAGAGTAATCAATGGATGCAAGAAGGTTTGAGTATAAAATCCCTATCTAGTGCCTACCCATACAATATCTCCAGACTTGTTTCTAGTTTGTGGCTTTCATCAGTGAAGAGCCTTGGATCTGGAGCACTGCACCTAGATATTAGACTCCTCACAGATGAAAGCCACAAGCTAGAAACTAGTCTGGGATATTGGATGAGTAGGCACTAGATATGGACTTTATGCACAAACCTTCTTGAATCCATGGATTACTCTGGCTTGCACTGAGTGGTATTACTGCATGGAGAGTTTAGCCTCTGTGTAAACAGCTTGTGTAATCTAAAAGAATGGTGATCATGTGATGTTTAGTGGTTTTCAATTGAGAATTATTTGGTATATAAAGGCATCACATTAAATTGATATAGGATATTTTAGATACATTCCATGTGGGTTAAAAACTTTAGATTTTTGATATTAACTTGCATGTAGTAATAATGGATATTTTATGGTAATGTCCAGAAAAGATTCATTAAAAAACTTTTGTTTAAGTAATACTAATAAGAGATGAAATTTTGTTACTTCTGCTTAACATTGTTTCTTTAGATTTTGAATGTTCCTTTAATATTTAAAGTGCCCTTTTTACTGGTCTATTGCCCAAAATAGTGGAGTCAGCAAGTGATCATATCCACTATTATTTTGAAAATGTTTAAAGTCATTTGTTGGAAAAGGAATCTCATTATTTGATACCAGAATTTTTGGGTAGCTACGCACATACATTCTAACTTATCAGACCATTCAACATCAATAATTAGATTACATAATGATACTAGGAAGGTGAACATTGAGAAGGGTGTAAGACAGGGTGATTCCATATCTCCAAAACGTTTTAGATCAGTGTTGCTGCAAATATATTTTGTGGATTAAAATGGCAAGCTAAATGAGTAAAAGTAAATGGAGATTGCAATTTATCCAAACCACTTTGAACACTTTTTAGCAAATCTCTTTATTTGTACATATATACATACAGCTTACATTTCAACTGTCCTGCAGTCTTCTTCAGAGCCAGTTCACTTTAATCTCTTTTTTGGTAATATTTATAAATGAAGACTGTTTAAGTCATTTAGATTTTGCAGATGATGTAGTTGTTTTTGCAAATGATGCTTCAGAGCTTCAGGAAATGTTGCAAGAGTTATCAGATGAAAATAAAAAAGTAGGATTAAAGGTAAACATTAAAAAGAATAAAGTAATGTTTAACTCAAAAGATGAAAATAAAGATTGATTATAATGATTTAGAAGTTAGCAACTACAAATACCTTGGTCAGATTATTACTACAGATGGAAACATAATAATTAAAATTAATCATAAATTAAACTTTGTTGGAGTGCTTTTGGTAGAAATAACTTAAGAAAATATGGATATGTGTTTGAAAAGAAAGATTTTTAATATATGTGTTTTACCAGTTCTTACTTATGGATCTGAGTCGTGGACACTTAATAGAAGAACAATACAGAAACTTCAGATCACTCAAAGAAGTGTTGTAAAAGACCCAGAAAGTGATCACATGTGAGTTGGATAGATAAAATAAGAAAGAGTGCAGGAGTGATGTGGAGAAGAGAGGTTTAAAATCAGAAAAGATGGATTGAACTTAGAGAGACCTTCATGCTGCAGTAAACTAATAATGGTTGATGATGATGACGCATATTTTACTAACTAATAAAAGGATTTACTAGAATCAGATAATTAAGTTTTTGTTTTGGATTTACCAACACAAATAGGACATTCTTCCATGATTCAGAATTTTTAGTTACAACTAAAAAAATTCTGTATGATTTTATGAACATTAATAGGATATCATTAGACATAACAATCTGCAAAGTTTGTCTTATTATTCTGGAATATTTAGAATGAAGCTATTGCTGGATTATTTCTTGATCCAATAAAAATAGTTAAACTCCTGATATCAAATAATGTACCTATCATCAAGAAAAAAATCGTTTCTACATTTCTAGTGGATTTTATGTAGGCAGATATATTTTTAAATCAGCTGCTTCTCATATTATGCTGTCAATTTGAAAATTAACTATTTCTGGGTTTTGATATGAGTAAAATCTATTAATATTCTTGAAAAGCCGTTTATTAATAATTTGACTATAATTAATTACAATTAAATTATGAAGATTGGCTATCTTAATATAAAGCTGAGCAGTGATTGTATATATGTGTGGAGATAGTAATCTGGATCAACTGATGATTGCTGGTTTAGCATGAAATACATATATTGGTGATTATTTATGTTTTCAACATGTGTGTGATCAAGTGGGTCAGCAATATGAGATGGCATGGAAAATTGAGAGTCTTGTGAAAGTCAGTTTGAATCCCTTATATATTATTAGTTATAGAAAATCAAATTATCATATATGTGCATTTACTATTTACTTTTGAAATACTAATTTTATACCAGCAATAAATCAGTATCTATAATTACATAGATTTGCAAATGCATTTTTAATTTTTAAAAAGTTTTCTTAGGTTATTTATTTTTGGGGTCAGATTGACCCTAAGTCAACATGGGTGTGACAAGAATCTCAGCCTCAGAGTGGCCTTTGAGCATTCCATCATCAGATTTTCAATTGGATGGATGGTTGAAGAGTTGGGGTGTGGAGTAGATTGAAGCCTGTCCATTAAAGTATGAGGTTTGGCTATCTTAATATATATATATATATCTGTGCACTTATAGCATATATGTGTAGATATGATCATCTGGACCAACTGATGATTGCTGGTTTAGCATGAAATACGCATATTGGTGATTATCTTTTGAACATATATGTGTTCAAGTGTATCAATGTTATGAGATAGTGTGGAGAGTGGTGGGTCATGTGAAAGTCTGTTCTCATATACCCTAATATTAAAATAATTTTCTAAAATTAAATGAAATGCAACTAAGTGTAAATTGTAAGACAATATTCATTTTAGCACAAGTATTTGCGAACTTAATTTCTATGGATATTTTTTAGATATTATAGATAAACCGTTATCTACTTTTTCCATAATAACTTTTATTTATAGTTATTGTATTTATTGTGATACAACCTACTAAAAGCTTTGTTTGATATCTGCACACTAAATGATGTATATTACATTAAAACCACAGCTGTATTTTGTTTAGATTAAGGCAGGAAGTTCCAAGGTGGGGAAACACCCACAATAAGGCAATTTGATTTATATAGAGGGCAATTTTAGATTGATTTATTAAAAGTAAATGTTTTTTTGAAAATGTTTGGTTATTAACAGTAAATTTGAAAGTCCGCTAAATGTTCTTATATCTTATTATTCATAAATAAAGCTAAGAATAATTTTAAATTTCGCTCTTTCCACACTATCTACTTCTCAATATTTTTCAGTTTAGATAACCTATACTCTGTAACTTATCCATTGTTATTTGGAGCTAGGTAAGTGGCATGAAACTTCATTGTACTTCAACTGTCCTTTCATTAATGACTTTTTAGGTTTCCTCCACATGAATAAAAGGTCCCTTTTTGTATACTAAGAATTATATATCACAGGGGAGAAGGAATCATAATTTTAGAGCTCCTTCGGGTAGGATATGAGCAAAAAATGGTTGCAAACCACTGCATTAAAGAAGAGCTGTATTTTTACTTTCAGGACAATTACCATATCTGCAGCAGAACACGGATTTTTTTTGATAGGTCCATATGTATTTTTTTTTATGCATCTTACATTTATTTTATGAAGTATTAATTGCAAGAGTAACATAATTTACGTAATTTGGGAATGATTCATACAGTCCATTTTTTTCTGATGATATACATAAGCATTATTTAAGAGTTTGCTAAAATTTGTCATCTTGATAAGTTTATTTTTATTCAGATTATGAACTGATGGAATGGTTGCATGGACAGATATTTCAAAATGACCGGTGCTCATCATTTCCATTGCTATGTCCATCTTGTTTTTGTTTTCAGAGATAAATACATATGCAAATAATTAAATGAAAGCATTAGTCTTTATAAGACTGTACAATTCAACATAAGAATTCTTTAGTTACAGTATCCTTTTTTATAACAAAGTCTATTAATCTATTGGAATGAAATGTAATCCAATTACAACATTTTTAATCAATTAAGAGGTCATTCATTTCAAATTGACTTCATTTAAATAATGAGTTAATTTATTATTACTGCCTTTACTTTAAATTCCATTTTTAAAATTTTCATTGTTCAATTTAAATATTGTATTAGAAAGGAAAATACTTCATTCTTTTAATATTGCAACTTATTTTTCAATATACAGTTTCTAAAAAAAATTGATAGTCAATTGACATATTAGACATTAATAAATATATATTGCAAACATTGTAAGGGTAGAAAGTGGATGATTTACATCCACTAAATTCTAGAAGAAGAAAAAAGATTCCAACATGTTTTTTAAAATAAAAATTTACTTTTGTTTATTTATAAATAAATGTTATCAATTTACTTACAAAAAATTATTTATTTATAAATAAATATCTGTTATTTATTTTAAAAACCTACAAAGTATTAAAAAGAAATTTAATAGATCTGTAATAGATTTTATACATTTATTTAATTGCAATAATTATACATTTTCACTTAAGAAGGTCTATTTGTAGTAGATGAAACCATGGTTGTGTAAGGATTTTGGTAAAATTTTGGATTTAATCTAGTATTATATTGTTTTATGGTTTTGCATAATTCCTTTTGTATTCAGTATTATCAATTTTATATTATTCTGTATTTACAGTACTGTTCCAGATACTCATCTCCCTTCACTCTGTATCTTTCTTTTTTCTTTTGAAATTGACACTTTAGAAATATTATAGTACTATATTAGTCCATTGCTACTGCAACTATTATTATATAACATCAATCATTGATAAATAGATTTCTCAACATCAGATTTCTCTGCATGGATAGTTTCTTTAAAATTTTGAAAATGACATACAAATATTATACTTTTAAATAAATAATATAAGATGCCATTATGTAATAGCAACAATTCTATATATAGGAGGTCCTCAACTTTTAGATATTCTGCTTTCATATATGTCGCTATTTCATACAGGGGCAATAGAAAAGAATACAGCATGTTACAAAACATTTAATCAAGAAAAGAAAAAGAAGAGCACAATTCAACTATCTCTTGATAAATTTATAAAAAAAAACACAAGATACTCAATAGTAATTTATGTATATGTTAATACACTTCATTAAAAAATAAATATTTTAAAAACACTTTTGGACATTTTGTTTTATATTGCT
Source organism: Epiperipatus broadwayi (assembly GCA_028023455.1). Taxonomy (NCBI): domain Eukaryota; kingdom Metazoa; phylum Onychophora; class Udeonychophora; order Euonychophora; family Peripatidae; genus Epiperipatus; species Epiperipatus broadwayi. The sequence continues at coordinate 8,647,585 of JAQFVV010000043.1, read as the reverse complement.
CTACTTTTAAACATTTCAACTTTCATCCATGTTTCAAAATCCAATTACGTATAAAAGTCAAGGATTGACTGTATTTATGATCAAAAATGAAAATAAAAAAAGTCCATTATGCTGTTTTTTGTTATATAAATTATAAAAAAAATACTAAAAATATCATATAGAACAGCTATTAATATATTGTAAACAATTGGCAATGTCAAAGTTACATCATTACACTTTTGGAAAATAATATGCTATATTTATTTAGTATATATATGTGCTGCATGCACAGACAAGGAAGCTAGTAAATATATATAGTTAGACACCAAGATATTAATGTACTTTAAATATAAGAATATTGATTTATTTTAGCTAAGTGCTTTCAAAAGACTTCTTGCTCTTATATTTAGCTAAAATAAATCAATATTCTTATGTTAAAATAAATTAATATCTTACATCTAATTATATATGTTTACTAGCTTCATTATCTGTGCATACAGCACATATATATTGAAGCAGTCAATCTTAGCTTAAAATTGTGCTTCATGTTTCTACCTACTAACCCGTATTCAAACCCCTATATCCCATCCCATTCCTTTTGACATATATATATATATTTATGTATATATTTAGAATGTGCACCTAAATTTATCAATAACATTTTATTATTAATTTTATGATTATTAATTCTATTATTAATTATTAGTTCTTTTTTATTAAAGTATTATAGATGTGATTCAAATATATATAGGAGCAAATTACTAACAATATTCATTTTAAATATTTTATTATACGTCATTTTTTTAAAACTTTTTCTTTTTAAAGTACTTTTTCTATTAAACTGTATATTTTTATAAAATCCAATATGGAAGATGCTACAGTTGATTGTCTAAAAATAATTAAGGGTTGGAAACACTATTGTTTTAATCTGGGGTAGGTATTTTTTAATTAAAGTTTTACTTAAAATAAATGGGATTAAGTAGATTAAAGATTTACTTTTGTTAAAAACATGTCAAATCTATTTCTAATCTGGAAATAGATTTGAATTTATTTTTTGGAAGTTATCTTACTGTTGCATCTTCAAAAACAACCGATAAAGAAAAAGTATAAAAGGACTGAATTTTGAGTCACGGAGGAGATTAGCTACTATGGAGAGAACGGATTGTAAACATATTACACGTCGCTTGAAACTTAAAATGATGTAGTAGTAAATCCATCATTTCCTGTCCCTTGTGGGTCATCTTCCATCGCCATAATATTCTGCTACCCTAAAGTGAAGTAAAGGCCCGATGGAGAACTTTAAAAATGCTAATAGAGAAGCTTGCTGTCACCAAGAAGAATTCATTTTGGATCCTCAATTTGCCATGCATGAGCCATACTTTGAAAATAGACTTATTAAATTTGTGCAAGGTAACTTTTATGCTACTATTTGAAAATGAATCTAGCCTCACTAATCTCAAATCCTGCTATCAAGATTTCTAATGTATTGTTCAATTTTCTATCGTTTAAATTAATATGTAAATGTAATTTGCTCTTAAATGATTTTTGCTCTTAAATAATTTTATAAATCTAATTTTTTCTCATATGCTCTAACTTTCTTTAACTTTGGTGCGGTCAATTCTTTATAGTTATTTATTACTTGATTTTATATATATATGCTTTTACTATTATTATTATGCCAGTCTCTAACAATCTGATGAGTTGAATTTTGTAAAATCTTTTCTTTCTTTTAAGTAAACCTTCATGAATCAAGGTTATCTAATGTCCCCTTAAAATATAACTCATTATTAATTAATATGCTCACCAGATTGTTTTTTGAGTCAACATTTTATTTATGTTTTAATATAAAAATATATATTTGTTTAACCCTGGATTTCCTACCTGGGGAGGATCCAGGTGACTGGTTATTTTTTTTCTATATAACTGTTTTTTTATTTACTCTTAAAATATACTTATATATTCCATTTATTGTAAAATCAATGAAGGTGGGATTGATTTATTTTAAATAGCAGAAAAAGGGATGGGGGAAATTCTTAATGTATCTTTTATTAAATAAAATATTAACGTATTTGAGAAATTTTAATATTTTACTATTTTAGTTACTAAGTAAAATCTCTCTCTTTCTCTCTCTCTCTCTCTCTATATATATATATATATATAACTGCATAGCTTATTATTTGTCTAAATTATGGGATTCAAACTAGGGTCGTTTATTTTAAAAGCAGTAAATCTTATTCAATGTCATTAGAGACATTCATTTGTACTGTGTTCCTGACATTTAGCATATCTTCATATATATATACTACATGCTTCTAGTCTTCTAATCTGGGGGTTGCGACAAGTTCGAACTCATAAATTTCTTCTCATATCTCATTCCGTAGATAGTTGAGCTATCCAGAATCATATTTATTTTGTATAAAATGCCTCTGGCGATGATCCCGTAAGTTTGGCACACACTATGCATATTTACTTCATAGATAAAAAGCCTCTCACACCGGTTATACCAGCAAAAGCCTGGGCCACACCATGCCTATCCACTTTTCTCTAAGCACTACCCAAGAAGGGGGTGTGAGATTTCGTTTTTCATCCAGAAGCACAACCTTTTCCTCTTAGTTATTTTTAGGCTATTATGTCAGCACAGCAAACTTCTTTATATTATTATTATTTCTTTTGCTTCATGACCCAGTTTTAATGCTCTAATATTAAAAATGCACTCTGCTTAAAATATATATATATGCCAATTACTTCTATTTTATTAATTAAGTTTATTTCAGTCTTATACAGTCCCACCATCATAATTTATATATCTATTTAAGAGTATGTGCATAGTCTTACTATTTTTAAAATAATTTTTCATTAAATATTTTGTCATAGATTCAAATATAATCAAATGTTTTCAAATGTATTTTGTTTATTTTCACGACCTCAATGGCGTGAAAATAGTTTATATCATATGTATTATGAATTTTGGAATGCTCCCTAAAATAATGCTAGTCATCATGTTTCAGAACCGTAATCCAAAGCGTTGATAGCAATTTTATGTAACTTCTTTCTAATAACTGATTGGCATCTTAATATTGAAGCCATCAAAGATGTGTGCTTATTTATAATATATCATTTAGCTAATAAAGAGCATATGAGAAATAATAGCGTGAATGCAACTATGTAATCCTCTATCGCTTGGTAGACCACTTGCTCATTCACGCACGCATTAATGTATATAATTAATTTATAAATGTATAATAATTTGTCAGTATATTAAACTATATTTTTATTGTCTAACTTATTTGAGTAGTTCAAATTTCTTTTTTTCTCCACTTCCACATATTACAGCCATGCTTATGTATATTTTAATATAGTCATAGTTAATAGATGTCTCATTGTTTTGTTCAGCTTTGCTAGTCGGCCAGATTAAGATTAATTCTCATGTGCCATCACTATTATGTTATTCATTAGGTGTTAGATCTGGGGCTTAGAGAGTGAGTTCGAATTTAGGCTGGTCCTTGACCTAAATCTCAGGCTTGACTGGGTTTGAAGTACATTTTGTGAGTTCCAGGTCATGTTAGATGGATAAACATATTTTGACTGGCACAATATATAATATTTTACAATTTTTAATGAAGTAAATAATTTAAGCATATTTATATAGTTAATTTTCCCTTTTTTAAAAATGAGATAACTTTAAATTCATTATGGAGATGACTCCCAAAAGATTTATAAATATAACCAAAGCTTTGAAATATAAATGAAGTTGAAAAATATTAAAATGAGGTAGATTTTTTTCCTTCTCTTCCATTCTGTTTTTTTTTTTGAAGTAAAGAAAAAAAAGCAAAAGAAATAATCTATTAAAGGAAAAATATACATAGGAATTGAATATTTATAATTATATATTTTTATTTACTTAAAAAAATGGAAATACTCTTTGTACTAAATTTTCAAAACAAGCAAAACTCTCTATACATATTGCCATTCAGTGCAAGCCAGAGTAATCAATGGATGCCAGAAGACTCAAGCATAAATTTCCCATCTATTTCCTACTCATCCAATATCCCCAGACTAGTTTCTGGCTTGTGGAATTCATTAGTGAGGATCCTTAGATGTGAAAGCACTGCACCTAAATCTTAGAATCTAATGCAACTCTCCATCAGTTTTCAATCTAAGCTCATTAACTATGAAGTCATATAGGTCTGAACTCAGTTTAGTACCCATACATTTTGATGATTTTGATTTTTTAATAACTACAACTATCCTATTAGGCAGGATTGTTTTATGCCAATAAACATCACATGAGCACCATTTCCTATGCTTGCTCATAACTGGAATTTATGCACAAGCCTTCTGGCATCCATTGATTACTTTGGCTTGCATAGAGTGACAATACATATAGAGAGTTTTGCATGTTTTAATAACAGTTATGAGCAAGCATAGGAAATGGTAATTATGTGATGTTTAATGATTTACTAAGTCTTGTTTGTATGGAACATGAAGTGCTAATTTAAAGTAAATAGCTCATTAGTTTCTACCCTAATGCAATGTCCAAGCTATTTTCCTTATCAACTAGTAATAAAACTGCTATTGGTAAATGAAACTCTGCAAATGGATTCCCAGAAAAGAAATACGGAAACTAACACCTTGTGCAATTGCTTTTAATGTTTTACTTAATAATACTGAAAAGAAAAAAAATATTTAAAAGAAGAAAAAAAAGACTTTCAAGACAGTGGTAAGACATTCTAAAGCCATAACCTTTAATGGTTTGATATTGGGTTTTTTGTGTGAATATTTAGGAGAAATAAATAAAAAAAATATTGAACTTTTAAAAAACTAAAGAACGAAAACTACTTTTGGAATTTGTCAAAAATGACATTATTTTTTTATTCATGAAGGAACTATAAAAATATAATATTTGAACTTGAATTATTTATAGCACAAACTGTATCTTAATTTATAATAATAAAGAAAATTAAACTATTTTCAGAAAGGCTATCTAGCAACAAATGGTAATAATTTTTTTTATGTGAAAAGTTATCATGTAAAGTTTCAAGAGATAAAGCATTTAAACGTTTATTATAATTTCTGACTTGAAACATATGTATGTAAAAAATCTCTCAAAAAAATTCTAGTCATTTATTTCATGATCTATTTATTAATTTATTATTTTATTTTATCATTAATAAATTATTTTCTTATTTACAAATGTATTAATTGTTATTTCATGCATTTACTAAAGCAAATATAGAATGAAATACTTTGCTATTTCATAAAACAGGCAAAATTCTCCATACAGTAGGGCCACTCAGTGCAAGCCAGAGTAATCAATGGTTTCCAGAAGGCTTGCACATAAAATCCATATCTGGCTTGTGGTCTTCATCAGTGAGGAGCCTTGGATTTGAGAGCACTGCATCTAGATCTTAGGATCTAATGCAATCATCCAGCAGCCATCTTTTATCTCTACTTAACTACAAAGCTATGATAATAAAATTGAAAACACAATAATATTTTCAATCTAAGCTCATTAGCTTATATAGGCATTTATTGATTACTCTGGCTTGCACTGAATGGCACTACTGTATGGAGAGTTTTGCTTGTTTTAATAACAGTTATGAGCAAGCATAATATAGTGATCCTGTGATGTTTAGTGGTCTATTTCATAAAACACACTAATTAATTATAATGAATTAGGGTTCCACTGTAATACTTTTTACTTTATATATAATATTTGCTAATAAAACATATGTGATTAATGCCACATACACAACCCATAGAACAACACTCTCCCATAGCTTTGAGTATGTGCTTTGTGTGTACAGTATCTAGAGCAAATGAATATTTGTATGAAGAATGAGCTTTAATTAATCAACTACTAGACTCATATTATTTTATTTGTACACTTTTTTGTTTCTGCTTATATTGACCAGAGTTACCATTACAATATATATATATATATATATGAAAAACAAAAACAAGTTTTAATCATGTTAAACTTGCTGTCACTTGTATTTATGATCAATAGATGGCGTTTTACCAAAAACACCGACCAGACCAAGCGTACGTTTGTTTACATAAATGACAAAAGAGTCAGAATTAACTATCTCTTTTATTTTGCCCACCCCCAGATCAGCTTTATATATTCATGAACTGAATACAGGTCATAGAATATTGTTTAACAATGCTTCGGTTATTTTTTATGAAAAGAATGAGTTAAAAAGAAGAATGAAGAAGACATTGATGATAAAAATTCTTGATTCTGAGGCAATCAATTTTATGAAGACTTCTTTTGATATTAAGGGAAGGTGGAGTTTGAAATAAATTATGGGAAGGTTTGTTTGTTTGTTTGTATATATGTGTTAGTTCCTTTAGTTTGATTTTCACTTGAGAAGGTCTATTTGTAGTAGATAAAACCACGGTTGTGTAAGGATTTTGATAAAATTTTTGATTTAATCTAGTATTGTTTTATGGTTTTGCATATATATAATGCTTTTAATCAAAAATTTAGCACATCAGTTTTTACTTCCCATTTTTTAGAAATTGGTCACAAACCTGATTTTGACAATACAAAAATACTTCATAATTTGGAAAGATATGATTTAAGAATCATGAGAGAGTCAATTGAAATATTAAAGAGACCTACAGGTTTAAATAGGGCTGACAAAGCACAACCTATTCCAGCTATGTGGGAACCTCTCATTTTATCTAATATTAACTTAAAATTAATAGGTGAAAAAACCGAGGGAAATAAACATTTTGATAAGCCTCATATTGTGAATGCTGAACTACTTCAAGTTGAATCTCATTTTTCATCTCACACACAGTCACCTTATTGTTTGAGATCTAACGATTTTTCTTTCAAAAGTTAACCTTGATAATGGCAGTTGCTAGTCCGTTGAAATATTGGTCTATAATGGAAAATAATACACAGTGCAGCCCAAAAAGTTATAATTTATCTACACCATACAACCGTGAAAACACACACACACACATATATATTAACAATTATACATAAAAAGCCCTTTTTGGCCATGATTTTATCCTCTTATCAAATGTTGAATATCTATTTTAAATGTTAACTCATTATTGCTTATAAAGTGCTATCTACAGTTTTATAATAGAACTAAATAAAATAATAAAATAAAATAGTTTCATAATGGAATTAAAAAAAAAAAACAGAAATAAAACAAAATTATTCATGTTTTATGTTATTATTATTATGGACTGCTAAGTAAAAAATGCATGAATGGAATATTTTGATTTATGTTAGAAGTGATCTGAATTCTCCATGTATTTTTATTAGAAATGAATCTGAGTTGTCAACATTTTGAAATTTATTTCTTAAAGTGAAATCTGATGCATTTTATTCCCATTGTAAAACTCTGTCTGCCTTTAAATATTTTTCATATGAATGTATGAAGTGTTAGATCTAATTTTGATGAATTTGCTGTGCATTTGAATAGATATTTTCCTATAGGTTTTTATGATGTGATAATTTTAACTGAATCTTGGATTTCTATCGAAAAACTGCATTTATATATTCTAGATGGCTATTCAAGCATTCTTTCTCTATGTGTGTCTTCACGTTTAGGTGGCATATTAGTTTTTGTGAAAGAAAACATTAAATTTACTTATCATATTTCATTTCTTGCCCTGCAGAATGTATTTTGATTCATTTAAATTTACCTTGTTCTATCTTAACTATTATTGTGTAAGAATGTCATTTTGGATTTTATAGCAGAACTTGATATGCTATTGGGAGATATGAATATAGATTTATTTAATAATCTACACAGGCCTACTACACATTATTTCAATTTACTTTATAGTTATGGCTTTAATGAAGCTATTTTTTCACTTATTACTAAATCTTGTCAATCTATTTTGAATCATATATTTATCAGATTAAATCATTATCAAAATTATAAATTGTCTGTACATAATATTTTTATTTCCGATCGCTTTGCTACTGTGTTCAAATTATTAAATTGTACACAACGAATAAATACTCATTTATATGTTAATAAGTTATCCCATAATAAACTAAAAAATGTTATTATCTGATCAGAACTGGAATCCTGCTTTTGCTCTGCATGATGTTGATTCAGTTAGTATTAAAATATCAGGATATTTGCAAATCTTTAATTACAAAATCTATAGTTAGTTTTAAATTGACTAGCAAAAATTAATCAAAGAAATCATTTAAAATCACTGAGTGGAGATTTGCTGAGTTGAAGAAAATAAATACTGAGTTTAAATCTGGCATCAGAAAATTAAAATTTCAATATTATCAAAAATATTTTAATGATAAAAATATTTCTCTGAAATGGAAATTGATAAACTGCTAATTCTCAGATCCAAAAAAATGGTTTTTGGAATCCAAACATATAGATTTTCTCCTGAAACTAAACCTCTCCTCCCTATCCACAAGCCACTTCCTGGTCTATAGGAGAGGTTTTGCCAATCTCAACTCACAATGTCAGCTTTGCTCAACAACTAATGAAACCATTACCCATATCCTACATGACTGCCCATTCGTTAGCCCACTCAAAACTTTCATCCATCAAAAAGTTTCAATAGACTATAGAAACATACTTTATATTCAAAACACCATCAAGACGGGCATATTTTCGACCATCAGAACATCCATTTTCTCACTTTTACAGTCTGGCTCACCAGGTGCAAATACATCTTTGGACAGGTAAATAACAATGTCAGCGATACTTTCTTAAAACTATTAAGAAGTACTCGTGATAGAGACCGGCTTCTTGCACCAGACTGGCTACACATTGAATCATGGGCTAGCATAGACCTAGTCTAGTAAAAATTTTCAAGCCAGGATATTCAGTTACCAGCATCAGGCCATCTGGTAGATATCTAATTTAGCAGAAGACTCGAGAGCAAAGATTGATTTGTCATTGTATTCTTTTTTGATTTGGTTAATAAAATTCTTTTTTTGAGAGAAAAAAAAAAGAAACCTTTGTCAAATCAATTTAAATTTATAAATCACAATAACAATTTGATTGAACTAGAAAATAATGAAAAATGTGTTACTGATTTTTTTAATAATTTGTTTCCAGATAGGTCAGTAGATAAAGTAACAGTACAAGATTTGTCTTTTGCTGATTCTTGCGAAATTCTGTTTTATGTACAGATGTTACCGACTTGGATTTGTCAAGTATAATTCCTCACTTAAAGATCATCCAACAGATATGGATAAGATAATACCCAAGATTCTTAAAGAAAATTAATCAATCTTCATACCTGTTCTTGTCGGTTTATTTCACACTTGTTTGAAAGTTTGTATTTAAAAAGGATGATCTTCTACATCTTAACAATTAATTTTTATTTTATCTTTGGTATCTAAATTGTTGGAGATGGTGATTAAAAAGGAAATTATGTCATTTTTACTTAAAAACAATATTTTATCTGAACATCAGTATAGATTTATTTATGGTGGACATACATTGAATACCTTTTATAATTGTGTAGATAATCTGACATCTTCCTTAGATAAGGACTTAAAACTATTGCTATTTATTTACATTTATCTAAGACATTTGACTCTATATATCATAAAATTTTACTTAAGTGTTTATATTCATATGTTTTTGTGGTGTCTTTATTTCATGGTTTGCAAGTTGCTTAAAGGATATAAAGCAGGCCAGAGGACATTTTTATATTGTAAACTCTTTTATAATAGTTAACCATGGTGTGCCACAGGATACAGTTCTGGGTCTCATTTTATTTATAATTTATGTAAATGATGTATTTTCTTTACACTTTAGGATCTAAGACGTATGGTTTTGCAGATAATATTGCATTATCTTATACTGCAGTTTCATATAATTTTCTTGAAAAAATAATTAGTGATCATTTAATTCTAATTAGCAAATGGTTAGCTTTTAATAGATTTATCAGTTAATTTGAATAAAACAAAAGCCATTAATTTTTCTTATAAGTTGAATATAGATTCTCTTGATATTACTATTTGTAGTAAATACTTTTGGTTTTGTAATAGTATTTGTGCTAATATTTCATTTGTTGATAATGTTTTCTATCTAGGTGTTTTTATTGATTCCTAGACTATCCTGGTCAAATCATATTGACTTTCTTTGTTCTTGTTTACATAAATTAAATTATATGTTTTTCCACTTATCTAAATTTTTTCTTCAGTCGTCTTTGATTATTTTATATATTTCTTGTTATCAAAGTCTATTATGTTATAATATATCAGTTGGGGAAACTGTTTTACTTTTGCAATGCCTACTTTGTCTGTTTTACAGAATTATACAATGAGTCTCATTTTTGGTAGCTCACATACCACATTTATTAAAGATATTTATAGGACTTATAATATACTAGATGTTTTTAATTTATATCAGTGGGGAGTAATTCTTGATATTTATTGCAGGAAAATTCAATTACATACGAAATCTTCTGTGTAAATACTAGTTTATCTATTAAATATCAACTGGCATTATCCAATTTTCTTAAAACTTCCACTAGGAAGTAATTTAGTTATATTGGTCACAAATTATTAAACATGTTTATACAAGGTTGATCTATGAATTTAACAAACACCAGTTATTTGATCTTTAAAAAACATTTATGGCATTGGTTATATTATACTAAACATTAGCTTTATTTATTGTTCATATTGTTTGTTATATTGTAATTATTTCCTGCACTGGTTGAATTATGACAAATCCAATTTCTTTGTGATTTTAATATTTTATTTGTTATTTTCATACTTTATGTATTTTATTAATCTTTTTAGCAGTTATATTTAAATTCTTCGCTCAAGATTTTTCTTGTACAGAATTTATATTATTGTGTTATATACTTATTCTTGTTTTGTAAATAAATTATTAGTATTAGTATTATCTTTTAAAGACAACTTTATTTAGTAAAAAAAAGATTATGTTGGCAATTATATATACATACAGGTTTGATCTAGTTATTAAATCCAATGAATGGGCTGGATTTATGGTATTATGGCAAGAGATTAGAGTCTGAACAGAGATTTTAAAAGGGACCATGTAGCTGCAAAAATGTCCAGATGAGCAATCTTGCTGTCTCTGGTTCTTACAGTTCCAGTTTATTGGAGAACAGCTGGATGGCATCTAGTGTTTACCAAGATGGAAAGTACATCTTGTATTATTATTATTATTGTTGTTGTTGTTGTTGTCATTGTTGTTGTTGTTGTTGTTGTTGTTCTTCTTCTTCTTCTTCTTCTTCTTCTTATTATTATTATTATTATTATTATTGTTGTTGTTGTTGTTGTTATTATTATTACTATTGTAGTTGTTGATGTTCTTATTATTATTACTATTATTGTTGTTATTATTACTATTGTTATTATTATTATTATTATTATTATTATTATTATTATTATTATTAGTATGATGATGATGATGATGATGATACTGATGATGTTACCAAATTGTAAATAGTGCTATGCAATAATAGATTCACATTTAAAATAGATGACCAATATTTGATAAAGGTATAAAATCATGTATTGAAAAAGGTTTTTTTATGTATAATTATTTATGTAGCTGTTATATATATTTTTATTATTTTTTATAATGTATATATTTATTATAACACTAATACAAAAAAGCTTTCTTAGCAAATATTTTAAGCTCATCTTACTGTGATCATAAACTAGTTTAAAGCCTCAATTTACATAGCACATATAATCACAGCTATCATTTTTAAATCCTCAATTTACATAGCACATATAATCACAGCTATCATTTTTTTATATAAAATTAATTAGACCCAAAAATAATGGGGGGGGGGGATCAATACTAACAAATGTATCATACAAAAGTAAAATTTATCAATTAAACAACATATAACAATTGCACAACATGAACAAAAAATATACTTTAAGAAACATTTATAACTTTCTGCTCAATTTTAATTTACTAATTAATGGATTAAATTTTCACTATTGATGAAGTACTATATTGTATATATGTAATAAATATATTAGCGATTTATATATATATATATGATCATGTGGAAGGATATCAAATTTCTGACATGCATTATTAGATTGGTATTAAATTTACATACACTCACGCTTTCATAAGTGTTTTAAAAGAATAAGTGAATCACTTATGCTTAACCATAATAAGAGCAAGTCCTGATTTAATCATGGTCAATAAGGGTTGGATTATATAAGAATAGGCTCTAAACATAAGTAATTCATTTATGCTTTTAAAACCTTAATTCTTGGGTGGGTGCATGTAACTTTAATACCAATCTAATAGCGTACGTCTGAAGATTAATTTCCTTCCACATGATTACATATACCATAAAACAATACAATACTAGATCAAATTCAAAATTTTAGCAAAATCCTTACACAACCATGTAACTTTAATACCAATCTAATAGTGCACGTCTGAAGATTAATTTCCTTCCACATGATTACATATACCATATACCATAAAACAATACAATACTAGATCAAATTCAAAATTTTACCAAAATCCTTACACAACCATGGTTTCATCTATTACAAATAGACCTTCTCAAGTGATAATCAAACTAAAGGAAATAACATATATATATATATACAAACAAACAAACCTTCCCATAATTCATTTCAAACTCCACCTTTCCTTAATATCAAAAGAAGTCTTCATAAGATTGATAGCCTCAGAATCAAAAAGTTTTATCATCATTGTCTCCTTTATATATATAACAAAACATATGTATGTGTACCTACGTATCCTTTTAATTAATTTTTTCATTATTAAATAATGTTCTTGTAATAAAATTTTATAAATTCTAATTATAAACCATAAATTAAAGATTATGCAGAATAATCTTACAATTTTTAAACACATTTTAAAGATTTTATTGATAATAAATTCCTTTCAATTTTTTTTTTATAAGTCTACTTTTTATTTTTTTAACCAGCTGGACTTCATAAGTACTCTATGACTTTTAATATGGACTTAATTTGTGATTACATTAGCATAATAATGTATTACACATCCACTAAAACTTTTAAACCACGAAACCTCACAAGATCACCATTTTTATGCTTACATAAACTGTTTACACAGAGGCAAAACTCTCCATATAGTAACATCATTCAGTGCAAACCAGAGTAATCACTGGAAGCAGGAAGGTTTTTGGATAAAATGCCTATCTAGTGCCTACTTATTCCAATATTCCCAGGGTAGTTTCTACCTTGTAGCTTTAACCAGTGATGAGCCTTGGGTCTGAAAGCACTGCATCTAGATCTTAGATTCTAATGCAACCCTCCAGAAGCCACCATTTACCTTATTAGCTAACTATAACTCTTTGAGTCCAAAAATGAAAACACAATAATGTTTTCAAATCAAATTCATTAGCTTGTATAGTCATATAAATCTGAACTCAGTTCAGCTTCCATACATTTTTGTGTCTATGGTTCTTTAATAACCATAGGCACCATAATCCTATTGGTCAGGATTGGTATTAAACCACTAAACATCACTTGATCACCACTCTTTATACTTACTCAACTGATTACTCTGATTTACATTATTTACTCTGGCTTACACTATGTGGCGCTATTGTATGGAGAGTTTTGCCTCTGTGACACCAAGCTTTCTTTAAAATTTTGCAATTTCTATTTTTTATTATATAAATTCTCTTTAAAAACAGTTTTATTTTGGTATAGTTTGTATTAAATATGTTTTTTCGTGTGTGTGTGTGAAATTGTTCTTTTAAATAGCTCGCAAACGTTGCTATTGCATGATTTAGTGAAGCACTGTTGACAATCAATATATTATTTCACTCGTTTTCTACTACTATTTTTTCCATAGATAATTAATATTTTATAGGTTTCATTTTATCTAATTTAAAATTTAGTTTCTTTTGGCTATGTCTTCATAGCCAAATGTATGGTTATTTATACCACATTAAGATTTGAATGCTGTTGGAATTCTAGTCTTCTATTCGTTGCAATAGCATAGTTTAATATGAACACCATCAAGAGAAATTCATACTGAAAATTTAGAAGTCAAGCCACCTTGAAATTCATTCAAGTACTCTTCATAAATTTGAATCTTGGTAGATCATCCGAATTAGGATCAGTAGGTTCCAGGGTCAATTCTGGTGCTCGCAAATGTGGCCCCAAACTTCTTATGACCTCCCGGGCAATAATGCCATATGCCCCCCCCCCTTTATTAAAAAAAAAAAGTATGAATATAAATGTTTTGAAATAAAATTTAAGTAAATAAAAACATTAATAACATTAATTTGTATAATTATATATATATTATTTACTAATGCTAAGAAATTCTATTATCTGGATCATTGTTTCAGATGTTTTACCAACAAATCATTATCATTAGAGAGGGAAATTATTCAAAACTATTAACTTTGTAACGCCTAACATTTTTTAATCACCTATCATATATTTTTAATTTGATATATGTAAGATGTACTTCAACAATTTAAAGAGGTTCAATTTTTTGAAAATTTTCTATTTTGATAAAGTTATGTGTAATTAATACATCAAAAATTATTAATATTCTACCTTTTTTTTTTTTCAAATACTATAGCACCTGATTTTAGACACTAGGTAAGATTCGCTTTTGCTTTGTGCATATGCTTGTGAGAATTGTGAGTTGATAATCGTTATTCTTAATCACAGTGGCTCTTTATTATTAATACCTGTCCTAATACTAATCAATATCTAACACCCACACGAACTGCGTTTTTTAGAACGACACCGTTTCAATGAACAAGTTTTGACATGATATTGTTATAGAGGTGATCTACTCTTATCCGTTGAATCCACATGCCTTTTAAACATATAATTCAAAAAGTATTAAGCCGACGTTGTAACTACGTTGAAATTAAAAAAAAAACAAACAAAGAAACCTTCTTAAAAATAAATAAGTCATTAAATAAAAACAACTTACCTGCTTTTAATATTTTTTTTCTGTCGCTCGCACTAGTTATGTCTAACATATCCAAATTTTCTTCTTTAATATTTTGAATATCGACTTCTGTTTCAAACCCATTAGTCAAAAAATGTTTCTCATATGTTAAAAGATTCAAAGGCTGAAGAAAATTTTTTACAGCGTTTTGGAAATTCATTGTACAAAAAAGTGGGGAAAAACTATACGAAATAACTTTTACTTAATATTAAAATTCATTAAGATTATTATTGCTTGTAAAGTTCTAAGATCTGTAAACACTCTTTTGCAAAAAACAAAACAAAACGTGTGTATTTTATAGTAAACTATTTTGATTCACGGGATTGGTCCATTTGGTGTGACGTCAAACGGAATTTCGATTTCATTCTCAAAATGTACAACATGTCTAAGCAAGACTTTGTTTATATTTTGAATGTGAAAAAAGAGAAATTAAACAGGCTATGAAAAAATATATAAACATCAAATATTTAAAAATAAATGAATTAAAAAAAATATTGCATTTGCAATATTTTTTTGCAATAATCTCTAAAGTTTATTAAAATTTAATAATAAATCAGAATTTAATTGTGACCAATAATCCTTTAGCAAGTGCTAGTCCAAGTTAGCCAATAACAATTCAATTTGATCATGTGAATTTCAGCTTCTATCTGTTACAAAATGGCAACTGATGTATCGTGGCAAGCTAGAGGTGATAGGCGAAAAACTGCTCTCATTACAGGAATTACTGGACAAGTAAGTTTTTACATTTTTTCTTAAAAATCTTTTAACTATTTTTAAGTGTAACAAATATACAAATCCTTCTAATGTGAAAATTGAACTTTGTGTCCCCTTTATCGTCTGCCATAGTTGAATTTGTAAAGAATTGATAATCTCGCAATTTTTTTTATATACAGTTAATTACATGTTGTTTTCACTTCTTTCCCTGAGGTTTTTTTGTTAACGATTTTTTTTTTTTTTAGAAAAATTTATTTAAGCTACTATGATCAATTTTAAGAGCTGTTGTTTAACTATTATTTTGTCTTTAAAATTTCGCGAATCTCTTAACTTTCAACTAGCGTACCGGCTAATTCTACTTCCGTAAACGTTTTTAAAAGTTTTATAAAAGTTTAAAATAATTAGTAAACTGAATATTTATATGTATAAGTTAATCTTTGGTTATTTTCATCTTTTTAAAACAGATGAAATTTTTTTTCTGCAGAAATTTGATAACTATCTTTAAATGTTTAATATAAATAAAGTGTTGAGTCTAGAATATCTATACTTCTGGAATGACCATTGTTATGTTGTAAAAAAGGCTTATAATTATTTTATGAACTAGCTTCAAATTTGAAGTGCCAAAAAAATATTTTGAAGAATGATAATTAGTATTAAAATATCACTTATGACGATAAATGCCACCATGATGGACGTTTTCCATTTCTAGTATCCCAGTCTGCAGAAATTAATATAATTGTAAAGTGAAAGATATTAAGAGAAAAAAAAATGTAGATAATGGTGTGCCTACAACCATGCCATACCGTAGAATTTTAGAGAAACTATATAGAGATAGGAGTAGATACTAGAAAACAATTTTTTTGATGATGGAATGATGATTGTTTTGGACTTTTATTTACTGAAAATCATTTATTATCTGCCATATCTTTGAAATAATATGAGATAGATATAGAGATAGGATTATTACTTTGCTGGAATATTCCCTAACACTGAACTTTTTTTTTTTTTGCCAAGTCATTTTTAAATATTTTTTCAAAAAAAGGTCAGTATTAAAATGAGACTTGCTTGCTTTGATTATTGTATGAGTGAATAACAAAAGTGATTTGAAAATAATGAAAGATGAATCACGAGTGAATTACACATGTAGAAGCTATATCTGATAGAAAAGATTTATCACTGGAGCTAGTGGAAATCTACATGCACAGAATTTGAGCAAAATGTTTGGCATGCTTATGATATTAATGTAATAGGGCTACCTATATGGATTTCAATTTTATAACATTTGAACAGTGTCAAAGAAAATATTTGTTTTTAGGATAAGATAAACCTATCATTTGTTTAGGT
Source organism: Epiperipatus broadwayi (assembly GCA_028023455.1). Classification (NCBI taxonomy): domain Eukaryota; kingdom Metazoa; phylum Onychophora; class Udeonychophora; order Euonychophora; family Peripatidae; genus Epiperipatus; species Epiperipatus broadwayi. The sequence continues at coordinate 8,630,606 of JAQFVV010000043.1, read as the reverse complement.
GGCAAGTTGTGTAACATTATTCTTATGCTCTTCAATACCTGATTGAATCATTTATATTAACTAGAAGATCATCATCTTGGAAAATGAATGTTAATTGAGAACAATGTTTGCACCATTAGATCAACTTGGTTCTCAAATGTTCAAATAAGCTAAACTTTAAATGTGTTATGGATTCATATTGGCAACAGCAGGCTGCCTATTGTCATCCGACTTATTCAATTTGTATATTAATTATGTAATGTTGAAAGTGAAATTACTTATAACTGTCTTCATCTTAAACTAAAGTGACCAGATTGATTTGATCAAAAATTGGAACATAATGATCAATCATTTTTACAGCATTGCATTCTTTTTTTATAAAACTCCATTCCTATATTTATTTATCGTGTAAGTTCACTTACTCTTTAGCATGTTGTCTATTGTTTAGAGTTAGTAATATTCCTATTAATTTTATCACTATTAGAAAATTAATATCAACAAAGAACTAGTAAAATTGCACTGTCAGTCAAAGCAGATACAAGCACAGTTCAAATTTTAGTTTACAAAAATCCAACAGCGCACGCTCCTAAGGAAGATTGGATGTGAGAATGCATCTAGCTTGAGAACCCGGCCAAATAACGTAATAGCAATCTTTGTTTTGGTGTTGGAATTTGTCTGAAGTTTTTATAATATTACTATAAAGACTGAAATGGACAGAGCAGGCCAAAAAAACTATCATTTTTGCAATGGTCCTGAAAAAACATTTTGGGGATAGTGGGACATCTAATCAAAAATAGGGACAAATCCCAAAAAAATCGAGCCATCTGATCACCCTATATTAAACCACTAAAATATCACATGATCACCATTTTTTATGCTTACATAGGTTGTTAAATCAGTAATGAGAAGTGATGTGATGTGATGTACTGTGGCTTCTCCTTAAACAGTCGGGAATCTCTCAGCAATTATATGTGATGTGATATACTGTAGCTTCTTCTTAACCTATTCTTTATGCAGTAGTGCCATCTAGTGCAAGCTATAATAATAAATGGATGCTAGAAGGTTTGGCTTGCATTTGGTTGATACTGTATGAATTGAATAGAATTGCTACTGTTTTAACAGCTTCTGTAAATATTAGGAATTATAATGATTTAATACCAATTCTGACTCAAAGGATGATCGTGAGTGATTATTAAGAAACCAAAGATAATATATGGATACTAAATTGAATTCAGATCTGTATTACTATACAAGTGAATGAGCTTAGATTGTAAACATTATTGTTTTCATTTTGGACTCATGGCTTTATAGTTAATTAAAAAGGTAAAAGGTTGCTGCTGGAGGGTTATATTATTCTCAGATCCAAGGCTCCTTAATGATGAAGACCACAAGCTAGAAGTTAGTCAGGGAATATTAGATGAATATGCACTAGATAGGGACTTTGGTGCCCCTTCTAGCATCCATTGAGTACTATGGCTTGTACTGGATGGTACTACTGTATGGAAAGAATTGTTACTGTTTTATCATCAACTTAGTTAGCTGATGAAAACAATTATAACTAAAAAAAGAATATTTTATATAAAAAGATATAATTATAGTTAAATTTGCAAGCAAAGAAGTTAATAGGTAACTTCAAAATTGATGATAAAAGCATAAAAATAATTAATTGACAGAATTTTGCCTCATTGCATCATTGATCAATAACAAAGGATCCAGCAGTTAAAAGATTTATTGCAATCTGAGTTAAAGGAAAAATCTGGAAAAGATTTTTATATGCATCTTTAAAAACAAAGATCAGAATTGTTCAAGTTATTGTGTAAACTGTAATTATTTATAGTTTTTAAAATTGGATAATGAAGAGAATTATTAGTAAAATTATTGTAAATTTCTGAATTGTTTAGCTGGAAATTTTTTTTTTTTTAGAATTTCATCATTGATAAGAAAAGTAGACAAATAGATAGTTGATCAGGTACATCTTAACTCTGGTTTGAAGCACAAAAAATCAGGTTAATATTGCCCTATTTTGATCATTCTCCATCTCATTACCTTATTAAAAATTGCATAATGTTTGGAAAAGTTGATGATGAAAGATGAGGATTATTAGCAATGAGATGGATGGATTCTACCATTTTAATAATATGTATCATTGCATAACTTGAAAAACTAAACAGATGAAAAGTTATTTTGGAGAAATGTATTCTTATAATTTCTAGGAAATGATATTGAGGTGATGTATAATTGATTAGCAAATAGTAAGCATCTTTTTAACTACTATTGCAGTAGAGAATTAAATCATATTTTTACATAGTATATCAATTATAAGAGAGTATTGTAAAGGTCATCAAGGTATAGATTTAGGATATTATCATATGCAGTAGCAATAATTTGATTACATAATACTAGAAAGATTAACATTGAGAAGAGCATATGACAAGGTAAGTCCATACCTGCAAAACTTTTTACAGCAGTTTTGCAAAAAGTATTTTGTTGATTAAAACGGGGAGATAAGAGAGTAAAAGTAAATGGAGATCATTTAAGTCACTCAAAATTTGCAAATGGTGTAATTGTTTTTGCAAATAATGCAGAACTTCAGAAAATGTTGGCAAAAATTATGAGATGAAAGTAAGAAAGTATGAATAAAGATAAATGCTAAAAAGACTAAAGTAATGTTCAGTGGATTTTCTCAAAAGAAGAAAATAAATAATGATGATGAGTTCAACTTTAAGTAACTTGATTAAATTATTACTACAGATAAAAACATAATGGATGAAATTAATCATAGAATTAAATTTGGTTGGAATGCTTTTGATAGAAAAAAACTTAATATTAAAAGAAAATATGCCTATGTGTTCAAAAATTGTTTTTAATAAATGTGTTTTATCACTTCTTACTTATGGATCTGAGACTTGGACACTTAACTGAAGAGCTATACAGAGGCATCAGACTGCTCAATGAAATATGGAGAGATGCATTTTAGGTGAGCAAGAAGAGTTTGAAAACGAAATATATGGGTGAGAGAACAAACAGAGACTGAAGTGGAGTTGGGATAGAAGAGATGATAATAATTGGACTGTTAAAATCTTAAATTTAATTTTCAAGAGATTCTTAAAAGACCCAGGTGTGCTAGAGTGATATGGAGAAAAGAAGCTAAAGATAAGAGAGAATGAACACCAAGTTCAAAGCACTTATTTGTTTTGTGTAAACACGGGCACCAGTTAATTATCCAAGAATGAATAAATAACGCACTTTGAACAATGTCCACTAACTCAATGCCTAAGTTATACCCATAGACTAGCTCAGCTACTTGTAGTCACTAACAGATTATACAAAATTAGTGGTGAAAAGAATTATTGAAGAATTGATTGAAAGAATTGATAAAAATTTGTAAAAGAATTGATAAAAAGAATTGACCGACAAATAAAGTTTAAGTTTTAAAGACCATTTATTTTAATTAACATTTACTAATTTTAAACATTTTATAAATCTAATATAACACATGCACATTTTAATTTAACACACTATAATATATCTTATGAGACAGCATAAATAATATTTGATGTTTATAAATCATATAGCATTCACAAACACGCACATCAATAGTTCATTTTATACATGCTTATAGAGTTCAAATTACTTGTCTCTGGAGGCTTTACAAATTAATGCGATGGCTACTATAGAAATAAGAATGTGAAATATTATTACCTAGGATTTTGAATGTGGACGTAGAACTTCGTTTTCTTTGGTTACTGCTTTATGTGAGAATATTTCCAGCCGGCTGGGACGTTTCTTTGAGGAGTTTCATTATTATTCACTTTTATTATTGAGACAATTAGATACTGACGGAGATTCTTCAAACTGTTACGCAGACATTATTTAAGATCGGCTATATTGGCTGTTTTCATCGGACTTCAGGCTGGAGAGACGTATGTTTCCCGTGGGTTTTTAACACTGCATTTCTGACTGATACATAATAAACTGACCTCTGATACAATTAACTCAACTGATTGTCCTCACTGAACTCTAATGTAATTAACTAGACTGCTGTCCGATAAAAATTTGGCTATTTATATATGCGAATTGTTTTTGTTTTAATGTCCGCCGGCAATGTGTTGTCGAAATTCCTTTAGTAGCTAATCCTTTTTAATCTTGTTGGGTATTTTAATTAGCAGCCATCACAAACGTGTTGTTTTTATAATTTTAATTAGTAGCCACCGCTGTGTTTTTTAATGATAACTTCCATTTATTTTTTAATATTTAATATGCATACATTTATTTTTATTTTCAATCGCACATATTTTTATTAACAAACTTATATTAATCATTTACACACATGTATATTTTAATACAATTTACTATTTAGTTTTTTAAGATAACTTTTTCTTTTACTTAAACTCGAATGAAAAGAGATTTATTTTTAAACTTTTTAAATTATATTTCAACTAATAATAATAAACTCTTTACTTTTATAAAACTTTTAGTTTGACTTTTCTGATACAAACTCCCCCTCCCCACTTTTAATTAATTAATTGTAACTTTTATTTTAAAAACTAATGATAGAAATTATTTGACTCTTACTTTTTCGAAAACAAACTGTAATAAAACTCTTCAACTTTTACCTATTATTTCTCTTAACGAAAGATTTTTGTTTTAATAAAATTTTTAGATAAAATTATTATGTGCCAGTTTCAATGTTGGTACGATATATATGTAAATTCTAAAAATACTAAAAATACTAAAATGATGTTCAGGAATTTTTTCAAAAAAAGAAAATAAAAATTGATAATGATTAATTTGAAGAAATTAATAACTACACATTGATCAGGTTATTAATACAAATGGTAACATAATATAGGAAATTAATAATGGAATTAAGCTTGGATGGAATGCTTTTGGTAGTAATACCTTAATAATTAAAAGTAAATTTGCCTATGTATTTGAAAAAGGAAGCTTTTTAACGTGTTTTACCACTTCTTACTTGTGAATCTGAGACTTAGTTACTTTACAAAAGAGGAATATGGACTTCAGACCACTAAATGAAATATTGAGATATCTATTTTAGGAGTAATAAGAAGGGTATTGAAAATGAAGTTTAGTGAAGAAATAGATGTTACTGATATCATTGAATGAATTAGATTGAAGTGGAGATGGGCTAGACATATTGATAGAAGAGATAATAGGAGATGGATGGTTTAATTAGATTCCTAGAAATTGTAAAAGACTTAAAAAAAGACCACATGTGAGGTTGATGATTGAAATAAAAAGGTGTGTTAAGGTGATGTGGAAAAGAGAGATATATATAGGAAAAATTGGATTAAAATTGGAGACCTTCATCTTGAAATGTATTGATAAGGGTTGAGAATAATGATGATGGGGATTGGCATTAAAGTCATAATTATATATAACTATCAATAGAATTGTTTCATGAGTATAGTCTTGCCTGTAAAAAAGATATATTATCAACAGCTAATAATGATTCTAGACTGTCAGATTTTGTTCATGTTTTTAGTAAGGGATTTAAGGATATATGAGTAATTATTAAACTTATATTTGTTATTTTTGCAGTTTTTATTTTGAAACATGAGGAAGCATCATGCAAGCCACTGATTTTAAGACTATTGCATTGAAAGTTGCAGTTGTTAAATATATTTTGTTTATAATTACTTTAAATTGATTGTATGAATTTAAAATAGAATTAATAAATCAAAGTATGGTCGTATTTGGAAGTTACATAACATATTTTCAGGGGTCTATTGCATAGGAATGTGCATACAAAATTAAATGTAAACTAGATGTTTCTGATTTTCAATGAACAAGTTTGTCATATTTATATAGATGGATTTTTTTTTTTTTGAAATCATATGAGGAATACAGTCATTGATTTGGTCTAAAAGATGGGTATGCTTTAAACAACTCATTAAATCCTAAGTCGTTATCTTTAATTAAAAAAAAAAATTACAAGAAATATAATTTTTGATATATTATTTTATTACTAGAAATATAAATACATTATTAGAAAAAGCAAACATGAAAGAATGTAATAAAGCTGATAAAATAGTCATTACCTAAAAAAATAAAAAAAAGATTTTTAACACTTTTAAATATGTTTATTTTTATATTAGTTCACAAATCCTAAATTTTGAAAATTATTTGTTAAAATTACAATTTCATAGCTTCATCACATGTCTGTCATAAAATGCTGAAAAAAATGATATATAACATGACCTACCTGAGACAGTTTTTCATGATAAAATGTAGGAAAAGGAAACAATTGTTAACTGTTATTTTTGGTAGCTGACCCAGATCTTGTCCTTGCATGCAGGGTATCTCCTAGTCCTTCCATGCAGGATATCTATTAGAAATGCTAGGTTTTAGTGAGGGCAAAAAAAAATAACAGTAAGAACTTTAGTAAATTGGAAATTATGAAAAAAGTATAATTAATTACTATTGTAATGGTCATATTTGTCCATTCACGCAACAAAATCTAGAGTCCTGGCAAATTATACCAAGGCTGATCTAGATGAGGGGTTGAGACCTCAAATCTGACTGCACCTCAGCTCCTTCACCAACCCTCCATGACTTATTACTCTATGAATGACATATATGAGGCTACACTCAGAATTTCTTATTTCGCATGCCGGCAGTAGCAAAGGGTGAAACAAGAGACTCGGAATATTAACTAAATTACAATTGTATAAATATACACACACACCTACGGCTGGCTAGATAATGCATATATTTATAATTAAGACTAATATTAAGTAACTTAACTAAGATTTAGGGTGGATTACGAATGAAAGTCAACACAATTATTTTAATTTAATATATTTTAATTAATAAATATGAATATAATAAACAAGAGTGCATTAATGGACACATGCAGGTGTAACAATGATGAGCAAATAACAGTCTCATCTGATGCACTATAGTTTTAAAGGAATTTATTACAATTTTAGAATCTACGGATTCTAATTATGCTTTAATTTTACTATGCCCTACCTATTAGGTGTGCGACTGTTAAGTTGGTGCAAGAATTATTATTTATTACTTAACATTTAATCAAAGATTATTTAATAAAATACAATGAGCTGCAATAGGCTCTATGCAGATTGTATATGTACAATCAGATTACAAGTCCAGATCAATGCTGAAATATTACATAATGGAGGGATAACTGGAGCTTTGTAGTATAACTTCAGTTACTATAGCATATATATATATATATTACTAGAGTGGTGTGCGTCTGAAATGTGTAGTTAATCAGGGGGTTCAGTACCATGTACTCGGTCCCGTGACCATACAACTTGCCGTGAATAAATTGAACATTTAGTTCGGTGATCGGAGCAGCTTATAAAACAATCTGGACCCTCATGTTCCAGTTCTAAAAAGTGAGCTGTCCGAACTAATAGTAATGGGCTGGCCATTAAAACCAGGAGCTCATTATATAAAAACATACAGCAAGGTATATATGCACGCATGTGCTTCATAAAGACACATTTGCCACGCTAAACATAATAATTATTAATAACTAAAAGTACGCAAAATTCTAGTTTCATTCCGCAAAACTACCATATGCCAGTTCATTAATTAACATTCTTAAATATGCTAAAAAGGAAAACTTAAAAGTAATCTAATTTTATTAGCCAAATCTGCGTAGTTTATAAGATAACTAAAAGGAGGTCAAAGCATATCTGGAACTTAAACAATACTTATACTATGCCTTCTAATTCATTCTTGCATTTATTAACTAATTATTAATTTGCAAACCTTATGATAATACAATAATAATAGTAATAAGATAAATATAATAGCTTAACGAAAATATTTAGGTTTCCAGAATGGAGATTCATGGGTGTGTGCCAAAGAGCAAAATTACTTAATTCAGAGAGATCATCTAATTATCTCCCTCCCCCAAACTTTATTCATAAAATCAATCTCCGTTCTGAATTGGACATAACATAATTATAAAATAACATATATAAAATAAATAAGGAAAGGCATGACTGCAGATTTAAAGATAGAAACAAGTATTTAGATTTTTTTAAAAAGAAATAGACAAGTTTACAGATATTATTTTAAAAGAAATTACAATTTAAATTATATTTTACAGATTAAATCAGTTTTTAAAAGTTAAATCATAATTTTACAGATGGAAATTTAGCTTTTAGTTTATTAAAATATTATTACAATTTAAACTTAAAAGTTTGTGCACGTTTATAGATTAGCTAGCTTAAGTTTTAGAGATTCATTTATAAGTTTATAGTTATTTTTAAAGAGCTCTGGGGAAAATTTACTGCAACTTCTTTGTAGAGCCTTTTGTAAACCATGAGTAATTCGAGACCTTGAAGTAAAGTTTAAATTGTCTCACCTAAAACTGAAAAAATCAAGACTTGCAAAATTGCAACAAATGAATACAATGTTACTATAATCATATAAATAAAATCATGATATATAAATAAAATCATGATATATCTTACCTATTGCATGACCAAGTAGAGTCATGTGGTTCTCGGTCTACATGTGCATCAGGATAGGTTGAGGCATTTGAGCTGTGTGATTACAAAATTGCAACAAACGAATATAGTGTTACTCTATAATCATGCAATAAATGAACAATAATATAAATAAAATCATGATATATCTTACCAAAAAGAGATAGTGATCATGTGATGTTTAGTGATATATCTTACCTATTGCAGGACCAAGTAGGGATATGATTCTGAGCCTGCATGTGTACCATAGGTGTAGTTGTGTAGGATAGAAGATTTATAAAGGCATTTGAGCTGTGCTGCTTCTGATATGATAAGCAGCAAAGCAGTCTCTCTCTTCACTCCTACACAAGGGAATGCATCCGCATTCTACGCAGCCAAAATAAGTTGCATGACGTGCTTTGTTTTTCAGGCATACAATACAATGCATCTTCTTTTGATGAGTTTATCATGGCTGCGCAATCTGAAGGTGCCGTATTACTAAAGGCTTCATTTTCCTGGTTGTAAAGTCACCAATAAGGCTGGCTGATAAAGCTATTCTATAATCCAGGATTGATATAGGCTGCATTTGTTTTTGGGCCATGTATACAGTGTATAAAATGTAGGAATTAGTAATAGCTGTATCAAAACAATGCCAGAATAAGCGCATAAGCCAACGCTTAGACTTTCTGTCCCAGCCGTATGCAGTTCACTTCTGGTTTGCTAAATCAACACCACACATGAAGCAGTTGCATTTTTTTAATTGCATTTGGACATGGATATGATTGTCATATACCATTTTTATGTGTTCTAATAAGAGTACCAGCCCCAGATGGTGGATGAGCATTATTGAGCATAACAATTGGCTTCTTATTCATCCAAACTAGAAACTCAAGACCACTTTCAATTATAGAATGGAAGTCTTCTACCTTCATCTGTTTATGATTTTTAGCTTTTTCATGGATGCTATCTGGAATACCCTTCCTATCAACTCTCATTGCGCCACAATAAGAGATTTTACTTGCAGACAGCGTTTGTGCTAATTGTACACTAGTAAAATATCTGTCACAAAAAATAATATGATTCTGTTTAGCAAGTTGTGGCAAAACCACTGACAGCACTGCTCGGGGTTCCCAGATTAGGCCAGCATCTGGAATTGCATTTTTCCCTGTATAAAACTCCATATGTTACACATATCTATTATGGTTATCTGCACAGACCCACCATTTGAAGCCTCATTTTATTGGTTTTGAGGCATCATATTGTGTTACCACCCTTAAATTTCATAATTGCTTCATCATTTGCCTTCTTGGTGCATCTGTTATGCAGCCTTGAAATTAATATTACAGTGATCTATAATTGGCCTGATTTTATAAATTCTATCATGCTCTTTACTAATAATTGGTGGCATTGTTTTATTGTCATTGAAATGCAAATTGTTTAAAATTTCAAAAAAATTGAGTTCGGGTCATAACTTTAGCAAGTACCGGTTGACGTAGAAATCCATTTTTAGGCCAAATAAATTTGAACCTTGGCACGCGTGACACACTACAAACATGAATTACCATGCCTAAAAATGCATTCAACTCAGTGGGTGACAGATTGATCCAGTTCGGTACTGCTTTCTATTCTGAAGCATACCTATTTTTATCAAAAAATAAAAAAAAATCAGTAATTGAGTACACATGGGTGATGGGTAAATTTAGCCTGGAGACTTAGTATGTGTTCCTATTGGCACATGTACTTCATTAATGTTATCAAGAAATGAATCCGAATCAGGTCGAGATGAAGGCACTGGCATCGGCTCAGTCGCCATCCTAACCCTCCTTACAGATGACTTCACTAAGCTTTTTTTTCTTTTTTTTGATACTTCGGCTTCACAATCATCTGATAAATCACTACTCTTACCATCTGATGAGTTGCTAGAAGAAGCCTTAGAAATACAGCATCATCAATAGGGAATTCGTTATCTATATCAAATTACTGGCAAAAGCATCCATTATTGCCGCTAAAATTATTTTCCATTCAGTAAATCTAAAAAAAAATAAAAAAAATTACAAAATATATTTTACAAGAAAATTCATAAAAATTGACCTTTATATTGTAGAGAAAAAATACTTACATCTTTAGAAAGGTAGAAATATGGCGGAAAGAACGCCGCGAGACCCATAAGTGTAAAATTTACCATTTCTGTGCACATTTAATTAAAATCTAAATTTTTGAAATAGGGGAGTTCTCAGTGGCGCTTCAGACTCGAGGGGTTTGTAAGGCATGATTTATGAAGAAGGATCTTGCCCATATGGGATTGTCTTAAATAATAAAATTGGTGCCACTTTAATATCGGAGATTTGGGACATATCAAGTTTAGACTCAGTGTACAAATAGGATAATAGGCTGATTTCATTGATAATAGATATGAGAATGATAGATATACTATTTAGATCATGGACATAGCCTTATTTATAATCTTGTTAAATATACATAAACTGTAATTTGTTAAGTCGATCACCAATTATATTACTTATTATACAAACTTTTACAATGGGGTAAAATAATTTGGGAAATATATTTTCAATTTTGTCATAGAGATGTTACTGTTTAATTGTTTTAAATTGTAACATAGCTTCAATTTTGGCCAAATTAATGTAAATACCTAACAAGGATTGTTAGTGTCTTAAAACAGTAATGGACTGTTGCCACTTGATAAACTTTCATAATTCACATACAGATCCTATTATTTTTTGAAAATAATTACGTGTGTAGCACTAGATGAATATTAGTGCTACTCTAAAACTTTATGAGAATGCCATCAACAAAAGGAATAGCATGGACAGCAGTACCAAACTAAGAAAATATATGTAGTTATTTCTAATCATTAAATAAGTGGATTATTATAAATAACAAGGCAGCAAGGATCCATGATGGTATGATTTGATTTGATCAGGATGATGAAAAAATGCACTTATAATTTTATTTAACTTTATTGTTCTGTTGATGAAATAATTATATAATGCAGATATAAGATATTCTCAGGCTGCAGAAATTTTACAATACTAACTTGATAGCTTTAAAATCAAACTGACAAGCTACATAATCAAATTAGTTCATTTTCACAAAAGAAGTGATTCCTGCCTGGGAATCATGACATCTCTTTACAGCATAATGTTTAGATACAATAAACTTATTTTCCTCTGTAAGGATAATTCATGCAAAAAATTTTGGTACGTAAAGTGGCATCCATCATTAACAGAACATTTAAAGTTTGAATTCTCTTCGATGCAAAATATATTGATGGCCAGATTGGGAAAATTAATTTTGGCTAAACAAATATGATGAAATCAATTATATACAATTGGTACAATGATGTAAATATTTTTGTAGATTTCTGCTGGATTTATATCTTATGCTAGAGAAGTATGAGCTTTTTGAGTGCATGATTTCTTGGCTGATTTATGTTGTAATGTAATGTTAATGGAAAATAAATGATTTCCAATTTATGCTTTAATTTCTCTAATAGTTCCATGCCAATATTTGTACTTAAGAAAAGGATGCCATTTTTTGATAAAAAAGGAAAATGACCTTATAGAGTTATGCTGAATTTACAAACTTTACTATTTACCAGTTTTGATAAATTTGAGTATTATTTTTCTCAGTTTAAACATGGCATTTGGAATTTAAAGTATTAGTTCTCAAACTTTATTTTGCATCTTGTAGATAAGTGGTCTTGTCATATCATCTGAAATGCTGTGTTAATATTATCCATATGTTTTATGAGCTTTCTTGAATGATAGACTATTTATTTGATCAGCACATAAATTGTTTAAAATATTTTTCAAGAATATTCAGAATTCATCAGATGTTTTTTATCTGTTATTATTATGGTAGTCATCAGATATTACTTTTTATAAATTTCCACATATACACTCTAATGCTAATTTTTTTTTATATAAATCCTTTAATTTTCTAACAGTTTTGACTGTCCTGTAGTCTTCATCAGAGCTACAACCTTTAAACATAATCATATAACTATTATTCTACATACATATAAAAATACATATTTTACATTATTATTCATAATCATATTTTATTTTTAACTCTATACATACTTCCCTTTTTTTCTAATTATTATTTTTTCATTATTTCTTTACTATTTCTACTTTATTTTTTACCTTATCTATCATTGTACATTACTTTCTAATATATATATTTGTCACCTTTTTATTTTACTTTTAATACCTATAAATCTAATTTCTTTCTTCCTTTTTATTCACTTTTATAATTTACTTATTTATTTTACTCAGCTTTTGCATAAACTTCCTCTTTCTTTCTAAATTTATAACTTTTTTTTCAAAATCCATAGCCTTTTTTTCATGTACTTCTTTAATACAACTCCCTCTATTATCAATTTCTTTAACTTTTTGTCCTATTTTTAAACTTTTTATTTTACAAAACTTTATATATATATACATTTTCTCTATTACTATTAATATAAAAATAATATCTTTACTCCATCCCCATTTAAATTTGGCTTTATCTTCTTAATATAGCTTTTATTTTTCTGTCTTTTCTTTTATACAGTATCTCTCTCAAATATATGTCCTGTTTTCATAGCATGCATATAAATTGGTGATTTTTTATCGTACCTATGCTAAATTAATCTTGTATAGATTGGATTTAACTTTAGAAAGATGTATACATAATTGGAGAAGGTAATATTAGATTTAGTTATGTTGTCCTTTGAATGTAGATGGAAATTTGTAAAAGTCATCAAGAAAAATCTTGTTTTCTAGTAAAGATAAGAGCTTCCGATGGATATAAGGATTATATTGGCCCAGGCTTAACATTTAATGTGAGTGGCATTTTTTTGCAGGGACAATTGTAATACAATATGTAAAATTGTTATTCTAGATATGGGCAAAATTTTTCTCTAGATCATATAAAGTATGCTGTCTATGTATTCTACTGTATTAATAAATTGCTATGAAACAGAATTGAATTAAAAGGCTTGTTAGAGAATTGACATTGGCATTAATAATTGAATAAATGAAGCACATTTAATTTTTTTAAAAAGGATGAGCATTTAATATCTTGAGCGGGTCAATTATTTATTTCATATATGAGAATTAGTATTGTTTAAGATGTTTAGGTTGTGATTTGTTGAAGTTTATATTATTGTTTCTGCGAATGAAAAAAGTCATTGGTTGTTTTCAAAAAATCGCATTAACTGTGAAGTCCTTTTCTTGGCATTGTTAAATCATAATTATTTATTAGTAACATTACTTTAGCAGTTTTTAAAATTTATTTCACCTATGAGATTTTGATTCTTTTATTATTGTTATCTGGAATTTACAGCAGTTGCATCATCTTATATGTCATCTTTAAAATCATTGCATTTAAGCTTTGGGGATTCATTTGTGTCATCAAAGGTAAATCTTGTTTGTAATTTTTAGATTCTTCATATATTTTATATGATTGGCTTATCTGGGTGTGATGCACATCCGATGTGTAAAGTGGTCTTTCTATGATAGATGATAATTTCTGAATTTGTTTATTAGTGGATTGTGCTTTATTTGAAGGTAGAGATATTGCTGGAAATATCAGAAGTTCATCATGGAATATTTTTTGAGAAGAGATTTAGCCATGATCTGTGATTGTTTCTGCATAAATTGTTAATTAGTCATATTTGATGTAGAAATCAACAGAACATTCATCCACTGAATCTAGCGAGGTTGATTGCTATTGGGATTAATCTCAAAAATGTTTGATGAGGAAGTTTATTCACTGAATGTTTCTGTTTTTTTTTTCTCATAAGAGCTATCCTGTATATGTTTGTCCAAATTTCAAATGATATAGATTCTTGGATTAAACACTTTTGAAATGCCAAGAAGTTAATAATATAATCAGTAGGTGGAGCATGCATTGCATACCCATTTATAACAGGATTTTTTTTATTTGGAGACTATTTTATTTGATTGCAAAAGTTTAAAATTATGTTATCAGTTACTTGTTTGTGTTTAATAATCATGGCTATAGTTCACCTAAATGATCAGAAAAAAAATAAACATGATAGTATTGATTGTGCATCAGGTCATCAAAATTTTTATTATGCCAATTATTGATATTGTGGAGGGTAAACAGTGCATAAATATTTGCACCAATAATCATTAAGTTTGTCAGGCAATGTTGGTGTTACTTGATTAGAGTCATCATTTTGCTTCTTGATGAGCTCAAAACATTTAATTTATTATTTTTGTTAAGTGAAAATTTCATTAAAGATATAATAAACATCTCCATACTTTCTCATTCTTTTTAAATACATATAAATAAAGATATAATAAAAGACAAATGACCCCCAAGATGCATTTCGTGCTGAACCAGCACTCATCAGTTGGCCCAGGTCACAATATCTCATATACATCTTTATTATATGCAAAGTATTTATCTAGAGTAAATCGTTACATTTTCATTTACCATTGTCAAACTTTCTTCACTCACAACTTTGATGCCATCCATTTCAGATAAATACAGTAATGATTATTACTAATCATTTTCGAAACTAGAGATTATCTCTAGCACAGATATAAACTTTAAACCTCAGTTAAAGATTAATATATCTGTTTCACTATAATATTTATTTTTAGTTACAAACACACTTTGGAATTAGGTAATTTCAAACTGCATTTTTTCTTATTCCTAGAATATAGCTTTTTTGTTGAAATTAGTTCTATTTTTTAACCATATGAGAGCTATTGCTGAGAAGAGGAAATCCTGGATTCGCAAGACTTGCCTGATAGTCCTGAATTATTTTTTAATATTTATTTATTTGTGATGGAGATTTTGTGGGATTTATTCATTTTTTAAAATTACACAGATTATCTAAGCTTAATGATATGGTTACTAAATAATTATTTAATTTCTATGTGTCATTTGAAATTGAAGAAATAGGGAATCTCTTACAATATTTATTGACATTGGTTTCTGATTTTTTTAAGATTCATGTTAAGGTCTTCAATATTTACATTTTCTTTTTTTTGATTAAATAAGTCCATAAATCTACTACCAACTTAAAAAAGAATGAAAAGAACCAAAATTTACATTGTAAATTAAGGATGGCAGGGGAATAATAATGTTTATTCTCATTCCCTCCCCCTAATTAAATAAAGTGAAAGAAACAATGAACTGCAAGATTTGTATTTAAAAAATACAGTGTTCTTAAATAATATATACATTAAGTGACCAGACATATATCATTCCACTGTATTATACATTTTCATTTCAAGTAAAATATCAAAGATATAAATTATGTTATAAACTTTAAATATAATATTAAATTTTGATAAATTAAACTGGTTAAAATACACAAAATGTGTACATTTAACAATTTTTCTCAAACACGAGTAACAAGTAGACATGATCTAAATGATATTGTTCATGGGACAATTATTATTGGTTAGCAATTGATGTGAATTTTAAACTTTGTATACTTCCTACACAATTCATCTATTGTACATTTTCTATGCTGTTTTTTATTGCTATGCTGGCATTCAATTTTGCAAGATAAATTAGTTCTAATGTAAAATAGGAAAGGAGATCAATTTATTTTGCCTTTGGCCTCATACTTGCAGTTTATTTTTTATGGATTGCGTTCATTTATTACATTTATTATCACAAAATATTTTTAGCCCGCTGAAGCAAATTATTTTCATGCTTTTGTTTAAAACTTCTTGCCATAGATGGATTGCTTTTTGAAATTTCGTTTTTTATGGATTCACATTTAGCTTCATACTTGCATTTCATTTGCTAGGAATTACTATAAATTTCATAATAAATACATACATTTTATTTCTTTGCTCAATAAATGATTTTCATCTTTTATTTTTGGTATATCCCATGTGATGCTACTGTAGTGGATAGATTATATACCGTAAGAAGTTTTCTGTATAACTTTTTTAAAAAACTGAATATGAAATTCTATAATCTCAGTTCTTTATTTAGGAATAATGTTCTAAATTATATATTATTATTAATGTATACAATTTTTATTTGATGAGATATATGATATTAGAGCACAAATTATTAGATCTAACCAATATATAACCTATATTAGAAATTTTTGCATAAGCAGATTTTACTTTATCAGTGTGAGCAGATAATTTGTATAAATATGTTGTTCTGTAAATAATAGGTTATCACTAGACCTTAACACTGATTAAAATAACTATTAACTGATTAAAAATTTTATGTTTATAACCAATTACCGAAAATTTTAATTGTACCTTAAAGAATGAAAAATAATTATCCCACTATGTCATTTTTTAATCATACCAAAATTGATCACATTTTGCCATGATGTTTATTTCATACTTAAGCTTACTACTTAGTGCTTTAATATTTTTAGTCAAAAATTTATTGTTATATGTTACTATATAATTTTAATGTTATTTTAAGTATGATTTTTCATATTCAAAAGTATAAAATGGAAATTTATTTTATGTTCAAAAATTGTATTTCATGCTAATAGTTAAGATGTTTCATTAATATTTTTTATAATAAAAATGCTTCACTTCTTTGCTAACTATGATGTGATATGCTTACAAATATTTTCAGTATGTATAAATATTTTTTTGTTGTTGTTGATAGTTGTTCACTAAAACAATCGATACATTATGCTTTTTAAAATATTATTTTAAAATAAAGATTACACTTTTTTTATGATTGCATTAGAAATCAAATGTTAAAAGTATTAACCATTGTTCTCTAAACTTTAGTTATCAAATGCAAAACAAAATGAAATATATATATATTAATAATGTTATAAAAAAGAAATATTTATTTTATATGGGATAAATATTGCAAAGAACGTTTTTTTATTTCTTTGAGAATATTCTTTCCTTTGAAATAAATCAATTAATCTACTAAAATTTTAGATTATTATTAAGCAGTCATATATTTTATGATTAATTTTAAGCCCTCATTAGCATATCCAAAATAGATTTTAAAAATTAAATGTAGATATTGTTTATTATAAAACCATTTTTACACATATATGGCAATACAATGGATTTTTAATTCATTGAATATGAACATATCTGATTTCTTTGATTCCAGATTCAATACCATTTAAATACATGTTTTAAAAATATGAATCTTCTTTATTCATTTTTGTTTTTCATATTTATTATTGCCAAATCACAGTTCTGTTGAAATAATTTTTTTAATTTCAAAAGATATAATTATTTACTTGTAATATTATAGACCATAATCAACTCTAGTCATATCAGATATTACAAGCTTCCTAAATTAAATTTAGAATGGTGAAGTGATAAGATTTAATTTTCTCATGTTTTTTATAATAATAAGTATTAATTTCTTTAAATGTTTTGCATTCCTTATATGATAATATGAAAATTCTAATAATTTAAAAAAAAAAATTGTTAATATTTATAGTTTTTTATAACTAGTTATAAAAGAAAGAAAAATATAAAACAAATTTTTTTTTATTTCTTCTCTTCAGTAATTTGATCTACTAGTTTTAATTTTTTTTTTTAAAAAAAGTATTAAAGTAAATAATTTTTTTCTATTCAGTAATTTACTGATTAGTTTCATTTTTTTTTTAAAATAGTAATATAAATACATAACATTTTGTGTACTGTTTATAAGGTTTTTAAAAGAAAAAAAAGTATGATTTTAACATTTTGTTAAATATAGTTTTTAATTAATTAAAATTATTATTTTTTCTTTTCTCTTTATCTCTTTCCAAAATAAAATGCAATTTTGTTCAAATCAAAGGATAGTTAAAAGATCATGTGTTTGCACAAGAGAAAAAATAATTGCAGTGGAATTTCTTTTTATGATTGGAATTTTCTTTAAAAAAAAGAAATAAAATAATCTTTTGTAAAAATAGACTTAATTTGTCAGGGTTTAATGTTGTCATGTCTAAGATATGATTTGATGAATACAGGATTGTTTCAAAAAACAAGTAGGGAGCAGATTAAAGAGTAGATCTTAGTGTCTTATAAGGAGCAGTCAGTCTTGATTCAGCTATTGAAGGAAACAGCAGCAATTCAGCTGTGAAGTGAACAATGAGAAATAGTTTTGAAATCTCAAGACTCATTTTACTACAATTTAAAAAAAAAAAATGTTTAAAATGAACTCGAAATAAGTCATGTGCTACGTTTTAGGTAGTAGCTGAGCATCATCAAATCTCAACATGTAGCCTGTTAAATAAAATATAGAAGAGTATCTCTGAAGTAATCTGCAACAAGCCTTATTCCATCCAGAAGCATGACTCATTCTAGGTGTTAGCCTGACTGCAAATTAATAGACTGGCTGATAAATTCAATCTGTGTAATCTGAAAATATATTTAAAAATGGATCAATTTAACTGGGTACATTACCCTGGAGATGTGTTAATGGAGAAGTTAACATAATGGAAATCTCTACAAATACAAAGTTGATAGAACTTTTAAAAAAAGAGGCCTATTTAAACTCAATAATGGAAACCAACATGAAAAAAGCTAAAATTATTACAAAGAAGGACTCCAAAGAAAAATAAAACCATCTAAGATATTGTAATGTGCACATTACATCTACATTTAAGGATAATTTTTATTAAAAAAAGTAAGAATGAATGTGAATAATTTTATTATTTTTCTTTATTAAAACATATTTTGTTTTCCTTTATCTTATTTTTCCTCCAAAATGTAATTGTATAAGACATTTTCATTTTCATAAGAAAAGGGGTAGAGAGTTTTATTTAATTTAAATTTTTTTTCTCTTTGTGAAATTTTGTTTTACAATTTAGTTATTAAAAGGGAAATAATTCTGTTTTTAAAGTAAAAACTAATTATCATATTAGCTATATGAAATTATATTTTTGTGATTAAATGTATGAGAGTTTGTGTCATATTACCATTCTTTATTACTTTTATCAATTAATTTATTAGTTAATTTATTAAATTTGTTAAAGAAATAGAAGTGTTAATGTCCTTATTTGCCCAAGTGTCTGTTCTATGAATTGCCAGTGTGTGTGACTTGATTTCATGATAGCATAGTCTATTAGGGATTTGTAAATTATTCCAGTAAAACTATTCAAATTAAAGTAGAATAAGCTTATACATTTATACTTTCTCTTGCTCACAGCCCCAGTATCTAGAGTCTTTGTGATCTTGAGCTAGTTCTAGAGCAATAATGGTTAATTTATTTATATATGGGGTTTATGATTGTCTGGATAACGCAAAAGTATCACCTTAAAATCCATTCACTGCACTTTATTTTTTTACATTAGAAATTAATTTATAGTGGGCTTATATCCTCATGATATGATATAGTCAGAACATTGATGATGATCAGTATGTATCAAAATCCCAGCATTTATAGTTTTATTATGATTAATAGATTAGGACTTAAGGATGTGCATCCAGAGGATTGGTGTCTATCATGCCCCAAGTTTGGCATTGACATTGAAACTTAAATCCAGTCATAAGAGATGACTATTGATTATTCGTACACAATGCTGGTCATGCAGCTTGAAACCTATAATTATTATATTTACTTAATATGCTAATGTTGTTTCTCCCTTCTTATTCTTTGTTTTCATTTTTATTGTGGGTTTATGATGATTTGCAACTTCTTATTTACCCCCTACATCCATACCATTACAATATATTCTAACTATTAAAAACATTCAAAAATATTTTTCACTAAACGAATAAATTAATATTTGAGATTTGGGCCATTTTCTAACAAAATGAAATTTAAGTGTATTATTGTATTTTTGAAATATGCAAATTTAAGTGTATTATAAATTAACGACAGATGCCTTTCTTAGTATCAATTAAATATGCAATGCATCAATTATATATATTCTAGTATAATAAATATAGATTAAACAATTTCTAAGTATAGATTTAGTACAATAATTTCTCAGGTACAATGTATAGACTAATATATTTCATACGTATAAATTAAATAGAATCTCCTTCGTGCGACCGCGTTACAAGCCAATTGTAACTAAATAAAATCAATTTAAACAAATGAAAAGTTACTCTCTATTTTGTTACTTTATAAAAACTTATTAAATTAACATGAAACGCATTTTGCAATCTCAAATGCAATCTCTCGATCGGTCATTTACGTTGGATTTTAAATAGCATTAAGACGATTGGGAGAGCTTACAAATATCATATATATTATTGGATAGTTTAAGCCAATTATAACTTTATTATAACCAATGAGAATTTTATTCAAATGATCGCACATCCGCGTTATGGATTAATTATACTATATTCAAATCTATATGGCATTTACACACTTGCATATAAATTGCATGCCACTTACAACATTTTAAGAATGGATCGATGGATACTTTATCATTCCCAGCTGACATTATTTCTGAGGTCTACTGAGATGATGATGATGATACAGAACATCTATAAGCTTAAATGCCAGGGTGCCAAATTGCAGCTCCAATAAAATATAAAGGTTAAAACGCTATTCAATACTCTTAGTAATAATATTTCATGAATGGGTTAATACACAATCGATTTAAAGAACACTGAGAACGCATTAAAATTGACAATATTAATATCTTTAAGAATTCCAGGTTATTCTCAGCATATTCCCCATTCACTATGATTAAAGCTACAATTAAATTTTATTCTAATTATAAAGTTCTATATTCATCTCCACCTTACTGATCCACTCCTCCAACAATTTCACATCCATATGTCTATTACATTATTACTTATTTTATCATTAAATTTTACATCTTTGCTAGCTCATTTCCTCTCATTATAATCTCTTCTCAGGGTTTTTCGAACAATTAGATGTGGAAATCGAATAAGCTGCGATAGGTTATTGGTGATAAACATTCCTCTCTTGATCGCCTCCAAGGTGATCTCGTAGTTTAATATCAATTTACATTAAAGCTGGAATATTTTAAGCTTATTAAATATTTATAAACACATCATAAAACGTAGTCGCAATTATAACAAAATTGTAATAAAATAAAATGCGTCTAGAGGAGTTTGAATACAGCGGATGAGGAAAGGATTTTATGCCCACCCTCTGCACTTGCTATCACTCAATACTATCTCTATTCATGATTTATAGTTCAACAATATTAAATTATTTGGTAATTTTACGCATTTAAAATTAACCTTTTAGATAGTTTTACTAAATATTAATTACGTACATGATAATTCAAATATTAATAATATTTTATTGATGTATGATTGGATTGGAAATATCTAGATAATAATAACCCACAAAAACATGGAGACACACGCAAATTTTATTTAAAACAAATAAATTTTATTTGACAAGCTATAATTCAATACAAAACATATACAGTACATTATATCTACACTTTCTTTTTACCTTAATACCAATTTCTTCCCGTTTTCAATGCTTTCTCTTTTTATTACTGATATATTTTAGAAACTACATAATCGATTTTCCCCTAATTAAATTTAATAATTTTATTTAATAAATCTCAAGTTGATATTCCCTTGCAAATTTCTTGATCTTATCCGATCATCCTGATTAAATATTCTTTGGCCCTAATTTATACAACAGAGATATCTTAATAATAGTGACTAAGTTATTGCAAATAAATTGGCATTAAGATCAAACATCATCATTGTGCACTCTATGTTCATGTTCTTATAACATAATAATATTTTAACAATACTACCTTTCCAGCGAAGTTCTCAGCTGGCCATGTAAATATTTATTAAATACATTTATATATGCATTGCTTATGCCAAATCATTCGTAAGTTTTAGTTAATCCTTAACAGTTATTAACTTAATTATTTTTGGCTCGTATGCTAAATCAAATCTACAAAAACAATATTCAAATACACCAATTGCACATACATTATCTGCATTCATTCAGACATTAAACTGAGTTTGCGACCTGGTATACAATACTTATAATAATGCTTATCATGGCTATCCTCTCATACACACATAAGGAATATCAAATATTAATATGAGGCAGGCAGTGACCCGAATAAGAGAATCTTTTCACTAAGGTTGAGATATGCTAGGATTTTTATCGCTAGTCATATAAAAACATAGGTATACCAAATACCTCTGGCCATCAAAATAAGAAACCTTACGGTGTAGAGAATACTCGAGTGGGAAAACTCTTCCACTGGGTTCAAATACTTTATGAATATAGCATATATCTTAGTGAGTTAAACTTCACTGAGTTTGTGGAGATCTTTGTCTATCCACACACATACAGGTCGAAACATCAAATTATACGAGTAAAACTTTCACAACTTTAATATTCTTGCGAATTAGTGTACTGGAATATGAACCCATAAATTTTCCAAGCATAAATCAGCTTGTTTCTGGCCTTACATTTATGATAATAATAATAAGCAATAAGAAATGCGCACATAATTCTCAAACTAGTTCCATGCACTTTTATAAAACAATAAAAATAAAAATGATGATGATACTCAATAGACAAGCAATTCATTTATAAGTCTAAGCATTCGATAATAACTTCTGATGCTAATAATAATATCTCTTAATTGTTTTTTTTTTTAAATTGAGAAAAAAAAATTGTTTGTAAAGCATTTTAAATAAGGCATATAAATTTCACCTTCCCCCCCAAAATGACCATAATAGCAAAAGCATTTAAATAAACATATATAAAATCATCTGAAATCAATTTCTACCCCCAAAATAATCATAATAGCAATTATTACATGAATTAATTTTAAAATAGACGATATATGTGATACACTACAAAGAAAGAAATTCATTTTTTAATATATATATATGAAATGTCCTACACACATAAAGAGCGAATAATAATAATAATAAATTATACTTATATAAGTCCTTTAGCGGTCCTTTCAGGCTCCTGATTTCTACTTCTCTTTTTTTTTTTCCTTGACCGGTTTATGAGAGCATATAAGTCCTTGTTGTAAAAAGTTCTTTTGATAGAGTTCGGTTCCTTTTCTCTCATATATACAGTTTTTATTTTGCTGAATGCATTCCTCATTTCCAACTCTACGTAGATTACCTTTAAACTTTGTAATTTTCTGCAGGTTTCAGTTAAATAGCCTTCATTTAATTTTTTCACAATATCAATCTGTTTTTGATTGTCCTTTTCCAATTTTAATTTCATTTTGTAGATTTAAATTGACTTACATATGCATTAAAACTTTTGAGTCTTAAATTTTACTATATGCATATATATAAATGATATTAAACTCACATTTTAACTTCTGTGGTTTAACTTTTTATCACTATCTGTTAAATAGCTGACTTCTGGAGGTTGAAGATGTGTGTGCCCACTTAAAATTTACTCACTATACATTGTTATATTTAGCCAAATTATTCTGAAGAGACAAAAAAGTACAATAAAAATGATTTTCAATTTTATAAGACAATTTTCTTTTATAGTCAATGAAGGAAAACTGCTACAGATAAGTTTTAAAAATACAAGCCAGTTTAAAATAAAAAGAAGCCTTTTTCCCCCCTCCTTTAACACAGCTTTTATAGAGACATCCACTTGTGTTTATTATCTTTATAATTAATTGACACGTTCCCCCCTTCTCAATTAAATTTAACCTTTTGCTCTTTCAGAAAAATCAGGCACAAATTTTATTTCAGACAGACACAATTAATTTTATAATCTAACAATTAATTGCCAATTAATTTTTGACACTCTGACAGACCAGACTGACCAATCATCATTAATGGGCCAAATTAATGGTCCACTTAAATTCCTTGGCCAGACCTGTGTCCTTTAAGGAATGATAATTAACTGAGTAATATAACACTTGAACTCATACCAGAAGTAATCCTACTTTTTCCCTTTAATAGTGAAACCGGATATATATATTACAGCTATTTCAAACTCAGACTTTAACTTAAATTTAGCTGCTAATACTAAACTTATTAAAATGATTTAAATTTTTTTTTATTTAAAAATGATTGTTAATTGTAAATTGTACCATCAAGATCTACAATTAAATTATATCCACACACACATATACATCGCAGGTATATACTTTTCTTTAAATTTAGATTTTTAATGCCTTAATCTTTATTTATTACAACTATTCTACCTATATTATTATTATTTTTTCTTATTTACTTTCATGAATTATTTATTTCCAACCTAGCATAAAATAATGACTATTCATCATCACTATCTAATATAGTTTTTCAACAGTCACACATCTCCCTATCAACAAATGTGTAAATCTTGCTTTTTCTAATATTTTATTAATATCAATTTAACCCATAAATTAAAATAAAATAATCCTCTGGTTATAAACTTTTAGATTGCTTACTAGTCAAACATATGCAATCCCTTATAAATATGGGTTCAAACTCAGTCTTGGCTAAAATTTTCTTATTACGGAAAAAAAAAATACATATATTATGAGGAAAATTTGGATGGAACCTTCTCTTTCATAGCTAGCTTAAAAAATGGAGCCTTGGACAAATCCAAGGGCTACAATATATATATATCCCCACACCTTATATTAAATTTGCTCATTATTTGATAATTTTAAAAAATTCTAATTGTAAATATTGTGGAGTCATTATATCTGCTTTATATTTTGTTCAAAGTCCCTCTGTATTGCATGCCACAGATAATAGTTGATATTTTGTTCGTAAGTATTAATTACATATATTGTTTATTGTATGGTAAGTACAAAATATACATACATTTTATATAGTTATATAAAGAGCTCGCAAATAAGCTCTTAACAAGCTTTGCAGAATATCCCTAACCCCAGACCAGTTTCTTCTACTGGCTTCCTCAGTGAAGTGCAGGACAAGCCCAGCACCTTATCTAATAGATAACTATTAAGTGGAAAATCTGAAATTTTCAGATATCCATATGTCTTCCAATCCAGCTATCTAACTTTATGCATTAAATAAAGTGCTGGGGCTTGTTCTGGTTTTTTTAATTTAATGCTTGAATATCCTAGCACCTCATTGAGGAAGCCAGTAGCAGAAACCAGTCTGGGGTTAGGGATATTCTGCGAAGCTTCTAAGAGCTTATTTACAAGCTCTTTATATAACATTTGTAATAAAAGCTTGTTTCAATTAGGTTATGTGATATCTTATCTAACTTGATTTTTTTGTAATTTTATATTAATATACATATATACTGTGCCCTTTTGTATGGGTCGCCATGAATTGTATCAATTTATTAAAAATTTTAAATTTAAGATATATTTAGCTATATGATGTTGATTTTATTATGATAATCTTTCAAAAAGTTTAATTAAAGTAATCTATGAATATTTGATATGTGAAATTGTGTTAATGTTTGAGAGAGACGTTTCAATAAAAAATGATAATATTATAGGGTTGGGAAAACTGGCCATGATCAATACTGCATTAATAAGTTTTATAAATAAATGTTTAAAGCTAAAAGTTAAAAAGATAAGTTAAAATTAAATGCATATATTTATTGTTGATAAAGATTAATATTTAATAAGTGAATATAAATATTTTAATTATTAATAGTATATAATAGAAGATTAATATTTGATTTTAATAATATCGAATTATTATTTTAAAGTTGTTATAATATATTATTTATTTTAAAAATATTTATTTTTAAAATTAAATTGTTAGTTTATTTTTAGATAATTACAAGCGTTTGTATCTGTGTTGTAAAACAGATGATAGATAGACATATGTACACACATGCTTGTAAGTTTTATAGTAAAGTTGCAAAACTGTTCTAAAATTCTATTATAAAATTTATAAATATTATATTGGCTATCACGAGATAAAAATAAAGATAATCAATGTGAAATATTAAATCTGATTTTTAAAATACTGTTTAAAAAAACGTAACGTATAAAAATAGACTTAGTTTGTTTAAAAAATAGTCTTATAAAAGTTAAAAGTGAAATAAAGTAAAAAATATATTTTAAAAAAATGTTTAATGGATTTAAATAAATGATAAAGATCCATTTAAGAATTTAATAATGTAATAAATAATAAATATTAAATAAGTCATTATTTATTTTTAATTCTGTATTGTTGGTAAAATATGTAAATAGGCTAGCAAGGTGATTGTTTAATTTACCAATCAAGTGGGGAATGTATTCCGGTATAAAACCAAGGTTCAATTGTTCAGGGGGGATTATGATTTCTTTTAAGTGAAGTGTGCTATTAGATATAGCTAAGTAAAATTATAGACGCTCTCATAATCATTTTAAAATTATAAGAGAGTAGTTTTAAATAATTTATAAAAGTTTTACCGTTAAATATGCAGTGCTAATTTATTTATAATTCCCTATTGATCGTCTCTATCGAAGCTCAATTTACTATCAAATAATCATGAAAGCATCGTATAAGGATAAAATGTATTGGAGACTTTATACTAAAAATATAACAAACGCTGGATTAACTAGGAGAATTACTAGTTGGATAAAAGTAATATATTGGACATTATATGAATTTAAAAGTTGATTATAATTAATTTTTATAAAAAAATATTTAAAGAAAGATAAATACTTCTTTATGAAGAAAGTATTTTTAAATTACAAATTTAAGTATATATCTTGGTAAAGATATGGTAATTAATAATAATTGTAGAATTACTTGCCTTGTTAAGTCTTTGTAGTTTAAAAGACTAGATTTCGATAGTTTTAAAAGGCAAATAAATCGGAAGTTTAATTGGCAAAGAAATACCTGTAAATAAAATATTATATAGTAAAGTCTGGACGCTGGTCGTACAGAAGAATTTAGAAATTAATCTTACCTAAATATTTGTTAAAGAATGCGCAAATAAGTATACGTGGATATCCAAGTCAATTTATAATAATTAAATAAGAACATTATAAACTATTGACTAATCCTAGAAATAATAACTTTTAAATAATTTTTCTTTAAAGAAATGAATCCGGATCCTATAAACTATTTTAATTATTATTTTATTTCTTATGGTGGAACTTATTCTATTTTATTTAAAAAAAAAACGTTTTCATTTATTTCATAAAAACTGTTTAAACACATGATGTACCGGAAAAGGAAGTAATGTTGGTAAAAGTTTGTGCCTAGGAAAAAAGAACAATTATAGGTGGAAAGAAGACACCGTTGGATTTTATGTAACATCTTTTGTTTTTCTTAACTAACATAGATATTTAATTATTTATTGATCTATTAAAGATAAGAGAGGTACATTTTTTTAAAAAGTAACTAAATATTAATATAACACTTAATTTCATAAAGTTTATTTTTATATAATTATACAACACGTAATATTTTAAAGAATAATTGTTGAGTATAAATGTGAAATTATTTTGTAAAACTGTAATTCTGGAGGACATCGTGTGGTGGATTATAAATTGGAATATCATTTATGGTAAAAATTATATAATAGTAATAATTTGATGTATTTTGCTTTGTTTTCTTTAGATCAACCAAATATTATTTGATTGTTGAATGAATGTATAAATATTTAAAGAATATACACACATAATATTAGTAATAACAGTTTTATTTTAATATGCATACTTTAAATTTATGATATAAATTTATTATAACGTAATAAGAGAAATCCATAAATAATTATATGATTCTTTCGTGAATAAGTTTTAATGTTTCTGTTACAATATTAGGAATTTGATTTATTATATTAGTATGAGTTATTTATATTTATTTTCAAGTTAGTAAGAGGTTAAAATATTTATATTTTATTTTTATTAGATAAGTTAAATTAATTTTATATAAAAATTTATATTTTGATTGAAGGGTTTATCGTATATAGATGATGAGGTATAAGAGAGTTTGGATAGTCGTATATTTTTTTTAAAAAAATTGGTAAGCTATTACTGAAGTTAAATAAGGTTAAAATGATATTTGTAGATAGAATTTTATTAGGAAGGAATAGGAATAACAAGTAGAGAAGAGTAGTAGTTTAAATAGAAAAGAATCATAGAATTTTATTTTAATATAATACTTTATAAAATTTGAAATTGTTGAATAATTTTAAATATTATTTTAAGAAAAGAACATATATGTATTGCATATTTTGGTAAGACATACATTATGAAATTACATCAGAATGAAGTAAATAATTATATAATCAATAAATGTTGTTATATTATAAAGTTATATCAGTCTATACATTAGTTGATATGTGATTAATGCTAATAGTAAATGTAATACATATTAGTACATTATAATAGAAATAGCAATAATACTTAAGTGAAGTAGCATTTTAATTGTTAAAGTTTGTTTATTTTACATATGCTACATAAGTGATATTTTACATAAATGTCTTCTTTTGTACTAACTAATGACAAATGATATCTATTAAGATTTAAGTTCAGAAACTTAATTAAATGTTACTGATAACATTTAAGAAATGTATAGATTATCTATTTTGGATATGGAAATAGTAACAGTGTAAAATCTTGTATTATTATTATTTTCTTATTTTTTTTATTTTCTTTGGTTTCCACTTGTAATGTACATAATGTATATAAGTTGTTTATTAAAGTTGATGTAAATAAATTTGTTTAAGTTGTTTTAAAAGTGTGTCGAATTCATTATTTACACCACAGCATTTGACAACAGATAATTTGAATAAACATAATATTTGCACAGTATGAATTTATTATTATTATTTTTTTAAAAGAAACACAGTATTTTCTTAATATAATTTATAGAAATTGATTGACATTAACATATAATATTATAATGGTCATAAAGTAATTATAATGCATAATATAAGAGTATAATATTATTTATTGCCACATATTATTAAATTATAAGATTTTTAGTATAATTTTTAAATTAAGATACTATGTGAAAATGAAAGACATGTAGATGATTCACTTATTTCCTTAATGATTAATAGTATAATAAAATAGATAAGATTAATTTATACACTAGAAATTATTATTGTTAGTTATTATTATTATGATAAGTTAGGTGTACTTAGGTTTGATATTAAATCCCTTATCATGCCTATCTGCAAGAAATATTATTACTTTAAAATAATTAAAAGAACCTGAGATTATTTAATTATATTTCCTTAATAAAGATTGAGATTTATTTATTATTATTATTGAAGTTAGTTAATTTTTATAAAAGACATAAGAGTGCTGTAGATGTAGTAATGAGATAATAAAGAGGTAATAGTATTCTTATGCTATTGAGATAGTGTCTTGGGAAGACATTAGCTCAATGTAAATTCAATTACCACTTGTAACTTCACTTCATAGTCTCATGATTTTAATAAATACTTATTTAATTAGTACATGATATTGAACTATATTAATTTTGGTAAGTTATAATGAATCTAATAAGATATAGTATTATAAAAATATATTAATGATAGTTATACATATTTTAGCCGAGCATAACGATTTAATTGAGCTAGTCATATTTTAACTTATATTATATATCAGGAAGTGAGGGTACAATACATTAAGATTATAATGTGAACAAAATTTAAAAAAAGGAATAATAACTTGAGAGAACACATATACATACATATTTAGAGTATGTGTCCCAATAACAAAAATAATAAAAAAACTACTCAGGTACTGTATATATTTTTAAATAAAATTTTAACAGTGGTCAGACTTTCATTACAATTAAATACTCTTTGAATGATATTCCTTTTTTCTTCAATATTAATCTTCATATGGAAACATCATAATAATCTCATTTTCAGCAGGCTATATACAGTAATTGTTTTGATATTTTTAAGTCTGTCACCTTTAGACTCTATACAGTCATCATTTCTTGTTGTAATTCATTTCAAATTCTTAAGTAAATTCTTCAAACTTAAGCATACTGATGCAATACAGGAAGATTATGTAGTTTTATTTTTTTTGACTCTACTAAATCAATATTTTTTAATTTATTGCTTAATAAAGATAGGATGCGAATTTTATTGAATTTCATAAAATTTCTGAAAATATTTATTAGTGAAATATAGTATCGTATCATAGTTTTGAAAGGATAAATAAAGAATAAAATCAATATGCTTTCAATATAAACATGGTCTAAAATGAAACGGACACTACTGTATCATAAAATTTATTATATTTAAAAAAATGTTTTATTTATTTACATTTTATTTTTGTTTATTTAATTTTTTTTTTTTTTAGATAGCTTATAATTGAAGTAAATATATTGATATTATGCATCTGTGGCTTTTGTAAATTTTCCACAAACCTTCATTGATTCATTTCTAATAAATTTCCTGTCATGCTGCTTTTATTCTAAAATTTAAGAGCTTATTATTGTCATATAATCACTTTTCTCATCCATGTGATGCTTTAAATTATTTTAAATTGCTCATTAAATTGAGTAGAAGTAGAGTGAATTGTTATTTAAAATATTTTTTTTTAATGAAATACAATAAGTTTGTCTGAAAAAATATTGTATTAATATTAAAAACATGATTTGATATTAATGTATGTATTCATCCATAATTTTTGCAAATAATAGGTATGGTTTGAATTATAAGATCTGAATTACATATATATTTAATGAATAGTATTAAATTATTCTTTATGATTTTTAATGGAGTTTTAGTCTATATTGTTTTTTGTATTTTATAGATTAAGATCTCATATTTATAGGCCATAAAAATTTGTATTAGTGAACTATTGATAAGAATCAAATGAATTCAGTATAAGGATTTAATCGATGCCTGTTAGAAGTGTATATTATCCTGTTAAATGTCAGCATTTGTAACCTAATATATAAACGTTATTGCTATTTTTTATAGGATGGGTCATATCTTGCAGAGTTTTTGATTTCCAAAGGATATTTGGTAAGATTTTATAAGTATTATTATTTTTTTATTAAGCATTAAATGTACTAATATATACAAGTATGATTTAAAAATCTTGAAACTTGACTAAAATTGTTCTTGTAGTTACTTACTGTTTTATTTATTTTTAATATTCTTAATATGTAATAAACAATTTATTTTAAGAATATAAAATATATATGGTTTGTGTGTATTTGTATTAACTTGTAAATGTGAAAGGTTATCCATTTGTTTGTGACTCTATAACTCAATAAATATTCACCAATCTAGGTGAATCCAATCTAGGTGAATCTTGAATAATTTTCCTTTCTTTTTTGCATGAAGTTTTGTAGGCTTGCTTTTTGGTACTTGTTTTAAAATCTTTGATAATTTGCAATATATAAAAAGAAGATTTAGATAAGTTAATAAATGTTAAATGAAAAGGAGGAATTAGAAAATATTAATAGTAATTATATTGTAAACTAACTGAATAAAAGAATGTAATGTAGTTGTTAATTAAAATATAGTTAAATAATATTTATGTGACATAGTAATAACCGAATTATCAATGATTGGTAAAAATGACTATTATAATGCATTTTTATAAACAATGTTATAGGTCATTTTTACCTGCTGTTGATAGCTCATGTATTGTTATGCCATATATTTCATTATAATGTACATTGTATTCTTTTACTCCATTAATGCTGAGGATATAGCTAGAATGTATATACAAATATTGATACTAATAAAATTACAAAATTTCATTACAAAATTTTCTTTACATCTATGGGTTTTGCTTATTATAATGAAAAACTATTAACAAAACAGTTATAAATACATATAATTACCCATAATTCATATAAATGTCCATCACCCAACATCAAAGGAAGTCCTCGTAACATTGATGACTTTATATCCAAAATGATTAATTAAAGGAGTCTCTTTGACTACTTTTTATTTCATTGTGTTCATAAAAAGTAACCCTTGCATTATCAAATAATGTTTTATGATCAGTATTATGTTCATCAATAGGCTGAAATAAGTTATTTTTTATAACTCTACTTTTATGAATTTTTTAACTTATTATGCCTAAAGATTTAATTTATATGCAACTACATATATTTTAAAACAACTATTCCTAGAATGCTTTACTATCAATAGGATATTTAGAATTGTTTAATAATGAACTAGAGTCATGTTCTTACCCAAATAATTCCTCATATCCCCAATAAGGATTATTTTCTTTTATCTATCTACAAATTGACGATATATATGGTAAAAAAATAAATTCTTTTTCTTTTTCATTACTATTATGAACATTATTTTTAAAATGAAAATGATAATTATTCTTGTTAAATATTATATTTTTTTCATCTTCAAGTAATATTAGATGAGATTAAAAATTCCTTTTAAAACTGAAAATTTTACTCATAAATGAATTTATTAGTGAGGATATGTCGTTTGATTTAATTTTTAAATTTATAGTTTTTACAAATTTGAATTTCAGAAATTATTTCAATTATTCAATTTTGAATTTATTTTCCAGTCATTTTATCCATTCTGGTTGTATTAAAAATATATATTAAC
Source organism: Epiperipatus broadwayi (assembly GCA_028023455.1). NCBI lineage: Eukaryota > Metazoa > Onychophora > Udeonychophora > Euonychophora > Peripatidae > Epiperipatus > Epiperipatus broadwayi. The sequence continues at coordinate 8,597,793 of JAQFVV010000043.1, read as the reverse complement.
AAGTTTAATTGGTTTTTAAAAATTTTAAATAATTAATGTTTATAACAATATTATTTTTTAGTAGATAATTATAATAGAATGCAAATTCTGTACTTGTATTATTTTATGGGAAGATTCTTTGTTTGTCCATTAATGTAATAAAGATATAGCAATGGATTTTGTTTCTTCCATTGACTAAAAAAAACTATCAGGTCAGAAAAATGTGTTTCACAGTTTATTCTGAATAAATAATTACTTGTTAGTGATAAATTTTTTTCTGCTCTAAATGGGAAATTTTTTTTTAAATAAAAGGAAGCAAAAGATGATATGGAGGCCATTTTGTATTACTAGATAATGTTGATTTTACAAGTTTGTTTAGAGTTATGTTTTACTGAAAAATAAGGCCTAACCAGGAAATAAGCCTTAGTATAATTTTTCAGGATGCTTATAATATAAACCCTAGTTAAGATCGTCAGCTACATAAAAGGTCAATCAATGTATTGAATTATAAAGTAATGAATCTATAAATAAATATTATTAATGCCATTAATGTTTTAAATAAATGTAATATAAATTATATGGTTCTTTTGTATTTTCCCTGTTAATTTTTGACCAACGTAATTCGGTTGTTTTCTCTTAGCGTGTTGAAACTGCTTGAGGGCGTAATTTCTATGCAAATGCACAGAAATATGCCATTTAAGTGGCCGCGCCACTACATAACGTTCTATTACAATAGTTAAGCATTAAAAATAGTCCGTTTACTTTTCTGCTGTGCCTATTTCTATGCTACAGCACAGAAATAGGGGTAAAGGTTTACTTTAGTGACCACATCATAAAAATCATGTTCGCCCCTCTAATTTTAAAAATTAGAAGTAAATTATTATTCGAAAATCTTACGTATATGCTACTATATTACAATTACATTAAAATTTATTAAAATGTAAAATATAATAAAAAAAATATTTACCATTTTAAAGAAGTTGAAATAATTACACTATATTAATTAAAATAATTAGTTTAAATTATTTGAAACTTAAGAATTTAAACTATCTACATTTATAACTTAAGAATTTAAACTATTTAGATTTATACCCTCTGGGTTCAAAAATTCGAATTATACGCACATTTACAGTTTTATAGTTACACAAAATGTATTATTTCCACCAAAAATACCACAGGGGGACTGTACGAAGAGGTCATTAGGTCTTTGGCGGTATAGAAAGACTGTCAAGGAAGTACTGTCACACTGGATGCCCTAATCCAGCGATACATTTTTCCAGGTACTCACATTATTTCAGATGGCTGGGCTGCGAACAATAACATCAGCAGACTCAACAATGGGGTATATATGCATTCGATTGTCGTCCATCAGGACAACTTTGTGAATCCCGAAGACCATACTTTAACGGTCAATGAATAAGCCTTAAACGTATCCACACTACACGGGCGCCATCTAGGCATTTGAACCTAGAAAAATTTATATAGTAGGCAGATACGTAAGTTAAGATTCAAAAAAATCTTATAGATATATATATATTATTCTGACCGTTTGCCCAATGTCACTAGCTCATAGAGTAGCAGAGATCGAAACATTAATATTTAAAACAATAAAATAAAAGAAGCCACTGTCAGTAATTAACACACAAATAGATTTTATTAACGCACATTTAAAATTGAGGAATAGATTTATTTAACATTAATAATTTTTTATTTTTTTTTATTTTTAAATTCAAATTACTATTTAAATAGACCACACAGATGGATATTTAAATTATATTTTACTTTAGCATGACGAGCATAGATAGTCTACAAAGATTTTTTTTTTTTCACTTAAAAACTTATCAAAACATTCATTCAATCTCAGACTAAAAGTTCGTAGCCAACCCAATGTCAGCTTCCAGATATATATTTGCAACTAATGTAATATGAAGATGCTAGCATAAAACCACGCCGACAGGAATGGGCATCTGACAGCGTGATATTATTTGATGGAAATGATCCGTGTCTAGATCAGGAAAGGGCATCTGTTAGACTAAGGAATCATGTATATAATTTTTTATTTTTATTTTAAAGAGTGCTACGTATGGGGGAAAGCGGTCTTTCTGCCGTCTTATAAATCCCTGTCCATAGAGCTAGAAGGGGTCAATGGCGCAGGAAATACATCTGCCACCATTTCAACAATATGACTGCCTCTTTGGGGTCATGCATTCAGTTGGGCACGTTGCCCTGTATGCTAAACACGCTTCACATTACATTAATATAAACACCCATATATCCTTCCACAAGCATTGCCCTAACTACGAAACAAATAGCCTGAAACTAAAATCCCTTACATTAAACATAAACGAATTTAAACAGTTATTACTCTTTATCCATGCAGCTATCTACACCCAACTTTAATTTAATACATTTTATCTAACAGATAGAAATAAATAACCTAGTTAAACACAAACACAAATAATTAAATAAAAAAAATGGAAATGATTGAAATAGCAAACGTATATAAAAACAAATATTTATAATTGATTTAGAGTTCTATTCTTGGTCAGATAAGAGTACATTCATTTATATTACTTTTTTTTTTTTTTGGATTGATTACTTATTGACGTTATACGGTAATTATTTAAAAGAAAGTTCAATTGGCAAAAGTTTATACTTTACAGATTCTGAGGTCCATCTTCGTGATCACTTATATAGATTGTTTGTTCTTCCTTTTTAAAAACGAAGCCGCCACTTGCCATTCCTTTTTGGTCCCTAACTGTCATAGGGAGGTCTCAGCTGGTTGTCCGGAAAATTTAATTTTATTGCAGACTTCCACATCGTGAAAATCTGCAATATAGCTACTTATAACGACATATTCATAGTCAGCTCTCAGATAACAATTATAATAATAATTTGGCTTTTATATTTTTATTAGTCTCTTATCATTAGATCTTGAGATTCAACGAGCAAGACGTCACTAATCCATTCGTGTTTCAGTTATGGTCCGTGCTGTCATTTTCGTGTTTGCATTGGTCATTTAATTCCTTTGTATTCTCTTATCTGACCATTTAATTTATTTTACATGCCTCACGAGGTAGTTTGCTTTTGAACAATCATTTAATTAATAAGACAATCACTTCCATTTTCTAAGACTATAGAAATCAACATTATTTCTATTTTTAAAATATCTTTATATCTTTACTTTTTACAAAAAAAATTACTTTCAAATATATTTATTTTTTAAAAGTTTTTAAAGTTGTCCATCATGTGATCTATATATGCGTTAAACAGTTTTTAAATTAAGTTTTTTTTTTCTTTTTAATAAATCAATTTTTATTTATGGTCTTTTATTTTAATTTTAAAATAATGTGACGGGATATTATATTCCGTTACAATACATACCCAGAATACTGAAAATATGTGGATGAGAGTGAAGCGTAAGATGAAATTCCAATCTGATACCAGCAAAGCTTTATTTTCATCGTACCTCCAAGAATTTGCCTCCCTTTAGTAGACACAGCACTGCCACCTTTTTCTCCAACTTCCTAGTATTCATATGACAGAATTATGCTTAAAAAGATAAATGATTTTTTTTTTATTATCTGTTATGTTTTAATAAATATTTACTGTAATTGTAATATAGGAGCATATACATAAGATTTTAGAATATTTTAGTTCTAATTTTAAAAACTAGAGGGCGAATATGATGTGGTCGCTAAAGTAAACCTTTACCGAAATAGGACATTTTTTCTGCCGCAGAGAATGCCACCACTTACGGTGAACTTTGTGTTATGCAATTTATACAAACAATCCCATTTTAAATTTAGCTATGTTATCTATTTCTATGCTACAGCACAGAAATAGGATGTATTATGCTGCCGCCGTTTATACGAACAATCCCATTATTAACATTTCGGTTCACAGGTATTTACAGCACAGAAGTAGGATGTTTATTCTGCCGCAGCGGCTGCTGCTGCTTACGATGAACTTTGTGTTACGCAGTTTCTACGAACAATCCCATTTTAAATTTCGCTATGGTATTTTGTGAGGGTGTCTGTAATTGAGACTGTCAAAAGTCTTCAAATTCGCATACCCAAGTCATTATTTTCCAAATCCAATGATGTAGTATGAGGTAATAAAAATTGTGGAAACTTTGCCTCACTTCTCTAGACAAGGGTGACACTTTAATCAATTGTCAGGGGGGAGGTGTAAGCATGATTTTTACGAAATCACGCTAAAATTCATGTTTGCGTGAGATAAATCGCGGGACCAATCTAAAATACCGGCTTTATTTTTGGCCACGATGTTGTTTTGAATATATTCTTTCTTTTTATTCTTATTAAAATTACAAATTACATTTGTGTAGCCACGATGTTGTTTTGGGGAAATTTTATCTTTTTACTCTTGTTAAAATTAACAATTTTATTTGCGTGGCCACGATGTTTTTGTTTTGGAAAAATTATTTATTTTTCTTCATGTTAAAATTTGATTTGCGTTGCCATGATATTGTTTTTATTCTTGTTAAAATTACAAATTTCTATTTAGAAAAAAAATTTTAAAAAAAGGTTTATCCAATTTATTTTTTTATTTATGATTTTATTGTAAATCAAAAAAAGCACTATAAAGTTGAAAAAAAAAAAAGAACAATGGCCCGGTAACATTATAATTCTGTTTGTTTTCATAGAAATTACGCCCTCAATCAGTTTCAACACGCTAAGAGACCAATTTTATCTGATATCTACCACAAGTCAGGATATTGGAAAATTTATAATTTTATTTATATGTTTTTAGGTACTTATTTAATATTTAGATTTATAATAATGAATAATATGAAATATTATTGATTATTAGAGAATCTAGTCTAATGAATGATTAATAAAAATTATTAGATTTAGAATATTTGATATAATTTTAGAATTTCATCACTGTTATTTTTAAATATTCCAAGATAAAAGTAAAATTAGTTTACCCCCCCTCCCCCAACATCCTGTAAACAGATTTATAATTAACAAAAGCTTCAAATATATACATATAAGCTTTAAATGAGAACCTGATTTGTATGGTGTGTGTTTAATGATACATTATCAATATAAAATATTATATGTATATGATTATTTGTTATATATAGAGTAAGTTAAAAACAAACTCTTATGAAGCTTCAAAAATACCCTCAACCTCAGACCGCGGTTTTTGCCTCTAGCGTCATCAGTGAGGTGCTAGGGAATAAAAATACTAGAACTAGTCCAGCATTTTATCAATGCCTAACTATTGAGAAGAAAATCTGAAACTTTCAGACATTTAAATGTCCAAAAATCCAGCTATCTAACTCAAATAGCCGTATGGGACTGAACTAAGTTCAGATACACCATATATTAATAGCTCTAGCAATATAAAATCGCCAAAGCATTAATAGCAAAAAACTAAAATTAAATTGATAAAAAATCAAGTCATATGACCTAATTTTAATAAAGCTCCTATTTACAAATGTTATATATAGAGTAAGTTAAAAACAAACTCTTATGAAGCTTCAAAAATACCCTCAACCTCAGACCGCGGTTTCTGCTCTTCCGATCTAGTGAGGTGCTAGGGAATAAAAATACTAGAACTAGTCCAGCATTTTATCAATGCCTAACTATTGAGAAGAAAATCTGAAACTTTCAGACATTTAAATGTCCAAAAATCCAGCTATCTAACTCAAATAGCCGTATGGGACTAAACTAAGTTCAGATACACCATATATTAATAGCTCTAGCAATATAAACATTTGTAAATAGGAGCTTTATTAAAATTAGGTCATATGATTTGATTTTTTATCAATTTAATTTTGCTATTAATGCTTTGGCGATTTTATATTGCTAGAGCTATTAATATATGGTGTATCTGAACTTAGTTCAGTCCCATATGGCTATTTGAGTTAGATAGCTGGATTTTTGGACATTTAAATGTCTGAAAGTTTCAGATTTTCTTCTCAATAGTTAGGCATTGATAAAATGCTGGACTAGTTCTAGTATTTTTATTCCCTAGCACCTCACTGATGATGCTAGAGGCAGAAACCGCGGTCTGAGGTTGAGGGTATTTTTGAAGATTCATAAGAGTTTGTTTTTAACTTACTCTATATATAACATTTGTAAATAGGAGCTTTATTAAAATTAGGTCATATGACTTCATTTTTTATCAAGATTATTTGTTAATATGTTTACATTTTGAAAACAAATGATCATTTTAAAAAACTTATATATAAAATTGGGGTTACTATTCTGCTGTGTTTAGGGAAGTATATGTGCAGTGTGAAAAGTATTATTGTACAGTGTTTATATGTATATGCAATTGTATGAGGATTAAAGTATTTATTTACAATTTTATATACCATAATGATCTATAATCTTTTAATTTATTGTTGTTGTTTTTTTGTTATCTTATATATGATACCACCTAAATTTTTTTCACAGACATTTTAAAATTTCTCATTGTTGTAACAAAATAAAAAATGTTTTTTTAATATTTACAAATGGGGGGAGGGGGGGATATAAAAGAAAATTATCTGATTAAAATAGAATTTTATTAATTTTTATATTCATTTGACATAGACTTTTGATAATTGTTTTTTACTCTCAAAATTTATCATGTTTATTAATAATAAAAAGTGTAAGAATAAAGGAAATGAGAATTGTTTTATTCTATGAGAGATTTGAAGTAAAAAGATTAGAATTTAAATAATGAATAGTAAGTCATTTAGCAATCCAAAGCAACATATTTGTTATTGGTTTTTAAATTATAATTTATTTATACATAGGTACATGGAATTATTCGCAGAGCAAGTACTTTTAATACAGGTCGCATTCAACATTTATATGCTGATCCAAAGTCACACAAACAGGAAGGTATGAACAGAAATTATTTTCTCTTTTTAAATTATAACGTAATGTTAGAATATCTTTTAAGAAAGTTTGTTGCCTAAGTTATATGTGTCTAATTATCAATGTAGGCAATAATTTATACCCTCCATTACTCTTGTGCATACTGTAATTGAAAAGCATTTTTCTTAAGTATCTAGTCTACATATAAGTTAGTAACCCACCACAACTGAAGACCCCCTATCACTGCTATTGATCTCAATAATTAATGAAGCATAGGATCAATTCAGCTTTAGTAAAGCTACTTTTTTAAATTTTCTCAACCATCTATTACTTTGCTGATTGTATTAATCAAATAGGAGTTATGGAATAGATTCCAGTTTATATTTCTGATTTATAGTACAAGGCCATGACTGGTCATGAGAATTGCCACCATTAATGGATTAATGCCACAATAGAACTGATCCTCTCAAATTCAGTTTACACATATGCACCATATGTATAGATGCAAACAGAATGAAAAATATTAACATAACAATTTTCTACAAACAAATTAGTAAATTGATACTTTTGAGTATTAAAATTAAGTCAATAGTGAAGATTATAAATTAGAATGTACAAGAAAAATATACAAATTATAACTTTATTATTTTAAATAAATCACTATAGTTCAATCTTGACAACATGTTCTTAAATAAGGAACTAGTATAATAATTAAATGATGAACTTATAATTTGATAAGTTATTGCAATGTCAGTATTTTAATGGGTTGTGATTTTTTTTTTTTTTTAATATATAATCATTCACATTTAACACTGCATATTTTATGCATAAAAATAGATAGATAAATAAATTGAATGGAATATTGGGAATAACTTTTTTCTTCAAAATGCCAATATTCTATTAAATTCAAGATCAAAAATGTACAATTTTTATTCTCTCTCTAACATGTTAAATATATATATTAAAAACCTTCCAATCAAGCCTAGACAGCCATGAGCAGAAATATCCAAAATTGAACACAAAGCAAATATAGCTACCACCACACAAATAAATACGATATTAGATCCAGTAGGAGAAAATTCCAGTTCTATGTATACAAACAACTTTTTAGAATATCCAGCTTCTGAATTATTAAATACTCACCAGAACAGTGGTAACCAAAATACTAAAACTAGTGCATTAAACAAAAATCCCCAAAATAAGACAAACCAATTCAAAAGTAAAATGATGGAAAAAATTATAAACCATAACAACTCCAGTTCTGAATAGGAAGAATCAATGGACTTCCTAGATGAAAGAACAAACACCAAAAAGAGGAAATCTGATAAAACTGATAAGTCAAGTTGAGAGGAGGTTACCATTAAAAGTGCAGAAAATAAATGCCCTAATAAATTTCCCAAGCACGAAAATAAATCATTAGCCAAAAAGACCATGGAAAAGAAAGTCAAGATAAATGAGGATACCAACAACTCGGCTTTCTTGCAATCTTCAACTGACACAACAAACAAAATTACAACCAGAAACAAAGTTCATATAAGAAGCTACCTAAAGCAGCCAAGATTAATTAATTCGGATAGTGAAGCAGCTGCCATGGAATCCGACTCAACAGTCATGAGAGATAAACTACAATAGTAAATGACTTATTTTAATATTAATGACCCTCATTAGACTGCTTAGCGGCAGGTGCAAGCAACCAACACCAAAAATTTATGAAATATTAATTCGTTGGTCTGAATAGTAGTGGAATAAATCCGATTGCTATTCAGCAATGAGTTAGATTAAACCATCCCAAATCTTCCTTTATGGGAGAAACCAAACACCATATAAACTCTAATAATAAAATCATAGAAACACTTAGCAACTTGGGTTATTGTGTACTATCCACCAGCAATGCAGCAGCTGGTGAAGTAAGTATCCTAGTTAACATAAAACATCCACCTGATAATTTCAAGATACCATATTTATACATTGTATAAGTACCCATAATATGTAACCATCCCAACAATGTGATAATAATTTTTTCTGGGATGAACTATTTGTAATCATTGGCACAATTCATAATCGAGTAACAGACTTTATATATATGCAATTTGTACATAATCCTGTGTATATACATGCAATTATACCATTGAGAATAAAATTTATCTTGGAAAAAAAAGAGACCATGTGATATATATATATATAAATAAAAAAGTAAAATAATAAAAATTTGGATATTAATGAACATATATAAAATTAACAGTGTATGTATTACAAATCATTTTAAATATATAATTAATTAATTTAACCTAATTTTCTATGAACATATCACATATCTTTATATAATTATTATTATTGTCTCTCACTCTCTCTCCCCTCCCCTCCCCCTTCAGCATGTGAAGGTTCTTCACTTTTTTTTTTATTATAGTTTTATAAGGTTCTTTTATGCTTCATTTTTAGTAAAGTTAAAATTTCTGCCTACTTAATTTATACTGTTTTATCAGATATGAAATTGCAAGCTTCAGCATATGTCATCAACTAGATATAATTGCATTTATTAATTCTGTCAGGGTTCAAAGACAATTGATCCACTGTTTTTTTTATTTAGTCAATAGGCTATATGTTTGAGGCATAAAAGTACAACTCTAGTGATGGTTAACTATGTTTTAAAGGACATTCTACATTTCTAAGGATAGAAGTCATAATGATTTTTTCATAAATTGTCAATATCTGCACTATCGCCTTTTTTAATGGTTGTTAATGGCTGATTACTGTTTATGTATAGATTTGTTTAACTGTTTCTATAACTTGATAGCTTTTTTCCTTTGAAATCTTTAATATACTATGTTAGCATCATCCACTTAGCTCTTATTCAAACAGATAGCCCTCTTCCCTTTCAAAATCCTTGATGTTTTTTTTTCTTTTTAAAATTAAATAGGAAATACTTTATATCTATGCATCAGTTTATTTTTTAATCATATATAATTTTTATACAACCAATTTTCCAAAAAAAAAAAAAAAAAAATACAAATTTATATATTTTATTATAAAGAGAAACGCTTTAATTTTTTCCAGGGGTACTTTAAATGTTTATAATAGCCAAACGATACAGTTGTTTGATTACAAAGAAAATTCTCAAACCTTGTTACAAGATAGGGATTTTATAAAGATAAGAATGGCAATCTTATCTTTAGCCTAAATTTTCATTTATTTAGGCCAATCTGAAGCATCTTGATTTAAGAGCCTGAAGATGTTGCACACTTTACATTTAAATCTACTATTTCCTTTTTGACAAATTAACACACGAAATCTTGCGATTTACAACAAATTATAGTTATGACCCTTTTTTTAATGGAAATATAGAAACTAATGTAATGTTTTATTATTTATCGAGCACACAGGCAATATATAATTATAAAAAGAAAGGCTTTTACCTTTTCCACAGTCACTTTAAATATTTATAATAGCCAAATGATGAAGTTTTTTGACCCTGGAGGGAACTATCAAACCTTGACACAAGATAGGGACTTTATAAAGATAAGAATGGCCATCTTATCTTTAATTAAATTCACATTTATATAGGCCATTCTGAAGCATCTTGATTTGAGAGTGTATGTTACTCACTTCATATTTAAATTCACCATTTTTTTTTGACAAGTTATTACATGAAAACTTGTGATTTACAATGAATTAAAGATACAATCTTTTTTTTTTAATGGAAATGTAGAAACTAATGTAATGTTCTAATTATATATCGAATGCACAGGCAATATATAATTATAAAGAGAAAGGCTTTAACCTTTTCCACAGGCACTTTAAATGTTTATAATAGCCAAACGATGTAGTTTTTTAAGACAATTGTTCTTATCTTTATAAAGTCCCTATCTTATGTCGAGGTTTGTGAATTCACTCTATAGTCAAAGACTACATTGTTTGGCTATTATAACTATTTAAAGTGCCTGTGGAAAAGATTAAAGCCTTTCTCTTTATAATTACACACTGCCTGTGTGCTCAATAAATAAAATATATTTTATTGTACTTTGGTATTAGTCCTACTAATGATGTATTACTCCAATGACATATCACTATGTTTGCAATGTTCAAGATAACATCTCCAAGTAATGTGCAGACAAACTTAATCGATAAAATTTGTCCACAGATACCATGGAGGTATTATTTTAAACATATCACAAACTTAGAATAATATATCATTGGATGTAATATGTCATAGTGCATGTAATATGGAAAAATAATGAAGCTATATATTAATTATGGAAAAAAGGCAACAAGACATTCTAAAATTAAATAAACAGGTATGTGTTGGTGAAAACATCCTTCCCCCTTTCTGCATACTGCGGAGTTTTGTGCAGACATAAACTGTGTGTTTAATCTAAAACAAAATGGCAAATTGTATCTTTAAGATAATGAAGTGTAACACTAAGATAATATTTTAAAAATTATTTGAAACAACAACAGATATTTAAAATTTTAAAACGTTTAGCAAAAATAAATAAAATATAAATATAACATTTAACAAGAAATGTATTTTTAAATTTAAAAAAAAAAAAATTACTGGCAAATGACTCTCTCACTATGGCAGATTGAACTGTGTAATGTGTTCTAGAATGGAAAGGAAAACATGTTAGCACAAAATCTTGCAGGCAGCACAGTTTTTAATCTCATAGGTCCCTACCTACATATCTTAATTGTTATTAAAACAAGCAAAACTCTCTATACGTATTGCCACTCAGTGCAAGTCAGAGTAATCAATGGATGCCAGAAGATTGTGTATAAAATTCCTATCTAGTGCCTACTCATCCAATATCCCCAGACTAGTTTTTGGCTTGTGGCCTTCATCAATGAAGAGCCTTGGATCTGAGAGCACTGCACCTAGATCTTAGGATCTAATGCAACCCTTTAGGATCTAATACAATCCTCCAGAAGCCATCTTTTATCTCTACTTAATTACAAAGCTATGAGACTTAAATTGGAAATCACTATAATATTTTCAATCCAAGGCTCCTCACTGACGAAGGCCACAAGCCAGAAACTAGTCTGGGGATATTGGATGAGTAGGCACTAGTTGGGGATTTTATACACAAGCCTTCTGGCATCCATTGATTACTCTGGCTTGCACTGAGTGGCAATACGTATAGAGAGTCAAAGGAAACAAAAATAAGCTAATTGCTACATTTCATTTTTTTTGTTTTTGTTATAAAAAATCAAAAGCAAAAAATATGGAAATAATATGTAGTAAACATGAAAATAATATGTTTAAAAATAAATGTGAATATTTAGCTAACGATGATTGGAAACAAATATTTTCAGTAATTGGTCAATACAAACATTTAGTGAGAAGTTTTATTAGTGATGATGATGAATGGCTATTATAAGAGCAAAGCATAAAATATATCAATAATATACTTTATTGAAAAAACAATTCCGATAATATATCCAGCAAATAAACAGTGATTGAAAAGCATATATTTTCTATAAGCATCTTTAAATCCCTTCAACTATTTTTTTATTTGTAAAGTCCAGTGATGGTTGGATTAAATTTCCAATTTTTTATTTGATCAAAATTATATTCTTTATTATTTTTTCAGAAATTTAGAACTATCATTTGCAAATGAAAATTATTCTTAAAAGTTTAACTTTACAAATAGATAAAAAAAACAACAACTAAAATATGTAATAAGATTTATAAGAAAAATTACTTTTTTCAGCGCTTTGGGATTGACGCTGCCATGACATAATCATCTGGCCATAATTATTCTAACTTTGTGAATTGTATTAAAAAGTCGCAACTATAGCTTTTTGCCATTGCAAACACCCCCCCCCCTCCTTTGGAGAAAGATATGGCATTCTGTCATCACAAACAAGGGCAGCAAAATTATAATGAAAACTTAAAGTGCTCGAATAATTTGCAAAGTTAGAATAATTATGGCAGATAATAACGTCACAGCAGCTCTAATCCCAAAGTAACCTTTTTTCTTATTGGACAATTAATTGGATTACTGGTAAAAACATGAAATTAAATAAAGTCAATCAAATCCTGAACAAATTTTTGTTCAGATTATTTAAACTAACATTTTTTTTTTTTAAATTCTATTTATAATTTAAAAAAAAAAAAAACACAGCCAGAAATCTGCTGTTTTCTTTTTTAACCAACTACAAGTTGCAGCCATACATTATTAATTTCTCTTAATTTGTCTTCTTCTGAAAGTAAATATTTTTTTAATAAAATCTGGTCTAAACAAATTATTTTTCTAAAAAATAAATATTAATCCAATATTTTGTGTAAAAATAATCACAAACATATAAACAAACTACAGAAAATATATGTTTTTATTTTTGATATTAACAAAAATGAATACGCTCTAAAGCTTTTCACATATGCTGTTGTGCAGGGAGAACTAGAAACTTCCAACCAGCAGCATTACAGGGGGGCTATCTCTATTTGTCAGCTCTTTTTTAAAAAACATTTTCTGTATAATAGACTTAGTGAATATTTTTTTAAATTAATCAATCTTTTACTACCAGTTTTTGCCATCAAATGAACACTAAACTGGCTAAATTGCTCTAAAGATAGGCATAAGAGAGCGATTTAAAACCGAATCGTAGTGGTACCATCACATACTTTAGGGAGAAATATTTGGAAAGTTAACAATTTCACTAATTAGCTTCCTATGTACAAATGTCTATTAATATAACTTAAAATGCAACACTTGATAGAGTTTATTAAAGGGGAGATGTTTATATTTAAATTTTTTTAAAAAATTTATTGTCACAATATATATGTTTGTATCATGTAATAATCAAGATAGTTATGATTGTTGCAAACAGAATGATGCTATGAAAATATAATGATGTTCAAAGTAATTTTGAGATACAAACTTCAAATGCATTCTATTGAATAGTGCATAAATGCATAATTTAAAAATAATAATCACCATTATTTGTGTACAAATATATATACACTTTAATTGTTTAACTTAATAGTATTTTATATATATATAGGAAACAATCATTATTAATATGAAAAAAAATGAAATGATTACTATAAGTATTGAAAAACTGATTATACTTTAATTTTAGCAATGAAACTTCATTATGGAGATCTTACAGACAGTGGTTGCTTAGTTAAAATAGTTAATGAAGTTCAGCCTGATGAAATTTATAATTTGGGAGCTCAAAGCCACGTTAAAGTAAGCAGTCTTGAAATATTTTTGCATATTAATGTGTAAGTATTGTTAAGTAATATGTTTAAAATATTATATATGAATACATAAGAATATATATAATAGTACCAGTGTGTGAATGTGTGTGTTTGCTAATATGTTAATATAGTAAATCATGTTATTAATGCATTATGGACAAAATCTACATGACATTATTATGAATTAGAACACTTTGTGCCTTTTATTAGTTTTGTTAAACTAAAATATAAATTTATAATAATCCAAATTTTGAATTATAAATAAATGATAAAATCCACAGATCTGATTTCAAGGAAAATACATCATCTGTGCTAAACCGTAATCATTAATCAAAATAGTCTAAATCCTTTTTATATTAACATTTTATTTTAAAGAATGAAAAATGAAATACATCTTTACCCCACTTAGTGATGACAATTGCTGTCCCAAAATACATTGCAAGCCAAAAGTGTCACATAACAAATAAGTAATTGTAGTGGGTAACTCTGAGAAACATTAATTTGTTGCTTTAAATTCATAATATAGAAACACTTAATTAAAAAAATGAAGCTTAAATTGAAAAAAGTGTTACTTAACGAATAAACATTTTACTAAACATGTTTTTAAAAAATGTGTATGTAAATATACTGTATAAAAATATTTTTTTTGAAAAAAAAAAAAAATTCGAATTTTTTTATTAATGGTCAGCCATTTTTCTCTTTAAATAGTGTAACAGTCAGAATTATATATTTATATAACAAAATCTAGAGTCCTGGTAAAATATACCTAGCCTGATTGATAAGGGATATAGGAGTCCCAAATCCAATCACGTTTCAACACATTTACTAGTGCTCCATGATTTAACACTATGAATAACATTCCTGAATTTATCTACAAGTTCTATTTAACCTGTGGCCCTTTTCTGAACAAGGAGAGAAACCAGACTTTAAATTTTATTACACAATGCAACACAACTGGGTCAGTAAACTAACAATAAGGTAAATCTAATTAATACTTACGTAGTATTAATATTATAATCATGACATATATTAAATGTGTCTAATTAATAATTTAATTGTATTGGAGTATGGCAAGAGTGATCATGAAGACAAGGTAAATTTAAATATGTTTATTATAGTTGACAATAATTAACATAAAGAAAGACAGGTTATATTCAATTATTGACGAGAATATAATTAATTCAATGTTATAAGATGTTACACAATTGGAAAGTTAATTAAATGTAATACACTGTCAGTGATTTCATTCAAATGAATTTAATAATCTTCGTGCTTAGTGATTAGTTGATGACATCCAATCTTTTATCATTGTTTGCCAAATGATGGAGATATGGGAATAACCAGGGACATATATTATCTATCATAGCATTAATATTGTTGATAGTTAAGCTAAGTAAATTAGAGTTTGAGCACAATCATTAAGCTCGAGAAGTGATGCAGATCAAGGCTTATTACACTAGAGATTTTTAGGATTTTGGATAAAGTTATGAATGTGCTTATGGGGGGAACGGACTTAATTAGCGAGACATGTGTTTCGCTATAAACAAATTATTAAACCTTATTAAGGATTTGGTGTTGCAGATGAGAAGTTATTTCCACATATAAGATGTGAAGTTCATTGGGAACGGAAGAGCTTGCTAATGAATTAATTAATTTGAAACATATGAAGTTCGGAGATTGGATAGGTTACTCAAAAGTCCTGGATCCATACCCCAAAGTTGCATATTTGGTGCTCATACCTGAACAATTTGGCCCCTAGGTGTGACCTGTGTCCACCGTTATGTGGGCAGCCAATAACTGGGTCGGTCTTTGCCATTGACCCATAAGATTTAGCAAGATAGGGGTATATCTATAAGTCCACATCCGCATTGCACAAAGATAATATAACGTTTATACTAGAAATAATCATGTATGCCTTAAAATAAATAGTAAATCCGTGGACTGTTAATATAAGCTAATTCATAAACTAAGCATTTAAAGTTAATGTAATAATAAAGGGACTGAATTAATAAATTAATAATCCTCTCTAATAAATAATTGATTCACATTATCAATCAGATTTTAATAATAGGAGGTATATTTTAAGGGGCTAGAATTAATTACTAAGTAAAATACACCTTCACAACATATATCTATGGCTAGAATTTCTTTATTAGGTAAAATAACAGAAATCATATTTTATAATTATAGTATTGGCAAACCAGAATAATTACTTATTAAGGACTAAATTTCAAGCCAATTTGGATCATTATAACGATTGACAGGTTACCAAATATTACTATTTAATCTAATTTGGAAACAGCAATTTGGATTTGGATAACTGGGCATTATTCTATATTTGTTAGATTGAAGATAGAAATAATAATATCTTTAGCACGAACTTACTATAATTAATACGCTCATTGTTTCGAGTGACATTTGGCATATTATCACATACATAAGAAAATAAAATCTTAATAACTAAAACTTATATAACCACATAGGCATCACCACAAGCAAGAAAGTAAAGATAGGTTACAATTAATAGTCATCATCATCATTATCAACCATTACAATTAATAGTATGATCACTAATTTTATACTTTAGTTTATGCAAGATTAAAGGTTTTACAGATGTTAAAATTACAGAGAGTAAGACAAGTAGACTAAAGGTTTTGGGATTAAAATTTACTTTGAACATTCAGTTAAATTTATATAATAGCTATAGCTTGAGATTTAGGAGTTAAAGTTTATTTCAGAGCTCTTTGCAGTAGCATTAGTGATTTTATTTTTGACTCGTTGGTGGAAACAAGTCTGTTGGTATCATCATTTATTGATGGCAGATCTAGCAGCAATAATTATTCTTAGGATAAGCAGCATATTTCTCCAGGTGAGAACGTTAGGGCAGGAGGTCTGTTACAGGAACATCTTCCATCATTATAGTAACTGAGTGTTCTGAGCACATAGGATGGAGACATGGATCATCATTCTCTGGGCTTGGAGAACAGCAACTCCTGCCTCTCCTATTCAGACATATTAAAAATTAAATTGGCATGGATTCTGTTAGCAAATGCTTACAAAATTTGACAGTTTATATTACATAGAAAAAAGTAGCCTATATATACTCGCCTTCCATTAAATTATATATTTTAATAACAGACCTTTCCTCCAGCAAAACAAGCCATTAGCACATTAAGCTTTATAATTTTAAGAACCAAAATAACTCCTTTCTTTTGTTTATTGCTTGATCAGGATGTTTTTAAGAATTTTACCTTTTATTATCATATAAGATTTTGGTAATTGACAAAATTGTTGAGTGTTTATCTTAGCGATAAAATATGTTTTGACAAGCATTTATTGTTTAATAACTTTTAACATCAATTAACATGCCATCCCAACTTAAATTTGAATTGTGTGATATTATTTTACAAATTATCCTATAAATAAGTTTTAGAACGTATCGCAAATAACAAAATAACAAGATACACTATATTGTAACGATATATAAATATACCATTACATTAATTTGAAATAAAAACTTAAGTTCGCAAATAAAAATAAATGTATTAAAAAAAAACTAAACGCTAGAATTAAAATGTTTGTTAACCTTTTAACCGCTAATTATATTATTGGTTGTATGAGGTAAAAATCAAATCTTTTAATTGGCCAACTCACAAACTGAAGACAAAGCCTATTGTTAAAACATATTCGCCTATAATATTAAATTCAACTCAGATACGTTTATAAAAAGTATATTACTAATTTTTCAGGTTATGAAGAGAACGAAAGTTCTTTCAAAAATAAATTGCTATTTATTTATTCTAAAATATTCAATTTCGGCAACATAAAAGCTATAATATAAACAAAAAGGTCGACTTTTACGTTATAGAAAAGTAAATATTTCTTTTAAATATTTCTTTAATATTTTTACTAAAATCTTCAATATTTTTTGAAAATAATTTTGTTTTTTTAGTTTTTTTTTTTAAAAACTAGTTTAATTTCTGAAATTATATTTTTTTAATAATTAAAATTGCATTCGAAATGAAAATCTCAGCGTTTTTCTTTATTTTCTTTGATCAGGCGGTTTCTTTGTTCTTTCCAGCCAATCAGAATGTCTTTTTTGGCTGAGAGCATGCTAAGAACCAATCACAAATAATGTTCTTTCTTTGTTTAGGTTTAAATGCGTTTTTTTTATTTTTTACTTGTAAAATTTATCGGAAGAGGGCACCATCTTACAGAACTTTTAAAAACCTATTCAAAACCTATCAAACGAATTTTTTAGCATAAGAACTGGCAGAGTTAGAGTGACGTCAGATGTCTACAAGGAGCCTCGTAAGATACGGTTGAAGAATTAAACATCTTACAGAACTTTTAAAAACCTATTCAAAACCTATCTAACGAATTTTTTAGCATAAGAACTGGCAGAGTTAGAGTGACGTCAGATGTCTACAAGGAGCCTCGTAAGATACGGTTGAAGAATTAAACATATATATTCGCACAGATGCAAAACTTTAAAAATATTTTTTTTTTTAATAAATAAAAATATTTGAACGTACTTTGTTATAAAAAAAAACAAGATTTAAAGATAAAATATTTTTGTAAATGGAAATGATTGTTTTATAAAGTAATTGAAAAGCAAACTAGCCCTCGGGGTTTTTATATACTGTAATTAAAAAGTCTGATGAAAGATAGATAAGAAAACAAAGAGAATTTAACTTGACCAATGGAAGCACCAAGCCTCTTGGACCTTAACGAAAATTTGGATTAGTGACGTCTTTGTTCGTTCAATCTGGAGATTTACTATAAAAAGAAAAATATAGAGTTTCCTGACAGTTTCCAGCTTGATTTTGTGAGAAGGGCGATAGGACGCACATATCGCTGTCTCTATTTAAAAAAAAAATGAAATGACTCTAATATCGAAATGAAACCAGCTAATGCCACCTCCAGAACATCAGATCGGTCTTTCAATGGAGACGTCGCGGGAATTAAAAACAGGAACCTGGACTCTTCTACCGTGAGCTATGAACTTTACAAATTAACAAAAAAAAAAAAAAGTAATTAAGAACTTTCATCATTGTTTTTTTTTAAAGGATTCAGCTAATCTAAATTTTAAAATGAACTCTTATTTGATTTCCAAATTAATAATTGATGTTTAAATTTATATAGTTAAGTTTGCTAAAATCATTTCCATTTTATTATTTTTATTTGTATTAATATTTATTGTTTAAATTTTAAATGATGAAATTTAAGTTGGGTATGGATGTTGCATGGATTCGTTAGCGGTTAATTATGTTGTGGTTTTCATATTCGATTAGAAATGTCGATGTCAATGCGGTATCTTATGATGAATGCTATTGGGTTTCTTGTATTCCCTCTGCAATTGACGTTATCGATGACTTTGTATTTTGATCGGTTGTGTTTATTTTGGAATGTTTTTAACTGTGGAATCTATGCAGCCGATCTATATTCAACATTATAAAACAAATTTTATAAAATTCATGTGTGCGAACGTATCTAAATGTTAAATTTAAGTCGGGTGTAAATGGCTATATAGTTTTGTAAAGTTATATTAAGGGAGGGTTATCTTAGGTTATTTGTTTTGTAGTTGAATTAGGTCAATGGATTGGATATATTGGTGTAATTAGTAGATGTAGTATGAGATTCGCTACGTGCAGAATCCCTATTTACGCCGCACAAACCCTTTTGCCTATGGATGGGATTGTAAGTCTACAAAAAGGACCACGGTCCCTTCCTATGGAGTTTTTACTTTATTGTTCTTCTTGCCATACAGATGTAACATTCCTGTATTGGACAAGAGTCAATGTCTTCTCTAACTATACTGTTCAGATGTCCATTCCTGACAGTATAGTATATTTTGCGCTATTGTATTTTCATGCTACATTGAATACATTAATGTATCAGATGGATTGACGCCGGTTTGACAGCGAACTTTTGGCCTAAGGTTAAATAAGGGATAGAATATTTTCTTTTCAAATGCAGATCTATGTAGTCTATTCATACTCGACCCTCTAAATAAAATATTAAACTCATTGCAATCTATTTAAATATAAAATTAAAAGTTAATATAAAAATCTAAAATGTTAAATTTATTCCTCAAAATTTAAAATGATTCAAAATTTATATGTGCGTAAATAAATGTTTGTTTGTTATTTACTGGCAGTGGCTTTTATTTTTTTATATATATTTAAGATGCAATTAAACAAGTTATTTATTATCTCTGCGTCTCCATGAGCTAGTGACAATGGACTAACGGTCTAAATATAAAATAAAGTGGAATCTTAACATCACGTATCTGCCTACTTTATAAATTTTCTAGGCTCAAATGCCTAGATGGCGCCCTGGTAGTGCAGATTATGGTAAGATTCGATTGTCACTTTCATTTGGATCGTTTTAATATATATATAACAAAGATATATATAATACACATAAATACATGTGATTTTAACAAATTGAGTTATAAATTGTACATAAATTATACATTACTTTTAATAAAGGTATTACAGTAACCTATATATGATAGTTAGGTTACAGACGTTAACACATATATATATATATACGCAATTATACCTATATATTCATATCGACGTCTCTGAGATACATTTAGGGTTTAAACCTGACAAAGAGTGGGTTGTAGGACATAACTAGATGAAATGGATATGGCAAGGTAAATATTTTGTTTCAGTAATGAGAATATTTTTTTTAATGAAATTAAAATAAAGCACACACACACAAATTAACTAATCATAAGGTATATTTTAAAATTAGAAAAAAATTATACATTAAAATTTATTTTTTATGTGCTTTATGTTTCATTATCAAAATTTTTTATTTTTGTGATATCTCACTATAACCAATAAAACTAAATTTTTTTTTTACACTGCTGTTATTTTTTTCAAAAACATTTTGTAAATTTATTTTATGTAAATGCAATGAAAATTTCATAAAGAAATGTAATGTGCAGTTTATTGCTGTAGTTTTAATAATGTCAATGATCAAATCTTTGATATGCTGGTACTGTAAAGCTGTATTTTTTTAGGTTTACATTAAAAGCCGCCATTATTGGAAACAAATTATAAGGTTATTGATTTAAAATTGAGGGAATGAATTATATTTTTAACTTATGCTTAGTAACTTTTAATCATATAAAGTTGATTCTTAACTACCCAATGCACAAAGTATCCCCTGCTCTCTTTTTTTTTTTTTTTTCAAAATAATTTACATTTATGATAACCGTATTTTACCATTGCAATTAACATATTTTTTTGCCACAAAGAAAATAATGTTCATAAGAATTTTCAATATTGATTGAGTGAATATAATTTATTTAATTTACATATTTTAAAATTTAATATTAATACATTTGGTTATTGTAGGTGATGAGAATATGTTTTTGATTTTTTACAGTTCTGATTGAAATTGGCATTTTTTTAAATTTGTAGTCATTAATGGTTAAAATCTTTATTTTGGATATGCCATAAATAAAAACATTCATTGTCTTGCAAGGATGTCACATCAAATACATTAATCATATTTTAATTCTATAACTGAAACTTTATTTATATTGTACAATGAATAAATTCTGTACATATTCATAATGATCACTATTGAATCCTCACATAAAGATTTATTGCTAATTAGGGTAAAGATATTAAATGTGATGTTGTGTATAATTAGCAAGTATATATTTATAATTATATTTTAGATAAGCAAGGCAAAACTCCATACAGTAGTGCCACTACTGTATGGAGAGTTTAGCCTTGTTTGTAAACAATTATGTGCTAGTATAAGAGATATTGATCATGTGATATTTTAGATAAGCAGAAAATCTAACTAATTTCATATTTTAACAAACTATTATTAACTCCTTTCCTATCAATCATGTTGTACCATTGATAGGCACTGTGCATTCTCTACAGATATGTTAAATTTTATGAATTTCCATTGATTAACCATTGATTATTTGTTAAATGCTAGGTGTAATAAGTAATCAGGTGGTTATTGATAGATATTTTACTTTACAACTGACATTGCCAAAAAACTAAATAATATTTATTTTAGTGTTTTTTTCAATATGAATTTATTAAAGATTTATTATTCAATATGTAATGTTTATGTATAACATTTTTTAATGTAGGTTTTATTTTTATAAGAATATTAGCACTATTGAAACTTACAAGATAGCGGATAACATTATAACAATTTTTTAATTTTTTTTGTGAAGTTAATTTTTTAAATTTCTAATTAAATTTCCATTATTTGTATTTATGTTTTATTAAAATTTTGAACATATATAATGAGTTATTATTTATTTATATAGCGCTATCTTTTTAACCTAAGCATATATGTATAGGCAAATCTTAACCATTTAGAAATGAAAGTTTGAAGATGTCAATTAACCAGTTTTAATTTCATTTCCTATGTCTTAATGATTGCCATTTGTAAAATTTCTACAATTTATTGCATGTCAGTATTAAATATAATATTAAACATATATAAAGACCTATTTATTTATATAGGCTGTTTTTAATTTGTTACAATCATTAGATTAACAAGATAGGATAGATTCATTCTATCTTTTCAAAAGATTTTATCTTATCTTGTGTTTAGTTTCTTAAGTGTTTAAATTTATACATAGTGTGTGTAGAGGAGTAATTTCCTAATGATTGTAACATAATAAAATTTTGCCAAAAAATAAAGATTTGAAAAAAAAATTTTTTTTTTAGATTAAAGTGCAACTAAATTATAAAGTAAAAATTTGAGTAATGTGAGCATTAATGTGTTTAATCAAATCAACACATAAGGAGTTAATGTATATATCTGGAAAAAAAAAATTGTTTTATGAAATTAACATTTATTAATATTGTCCTTTACATAATTATTAAATATATATATTACAAGGTTAAAATTTATATCCAAAAACCTTTTATTATCATACATTTTTTTTCTTAAATTTGATTCAGTTCATAAACATCTTTATGCATGATCAATCCACTTCAAAGTGATCCCTCCAAGTTTAGTCCAATTTCTCTGATCCATAGTTTCACTCTTCTACATCACAACAACAAATTTCTTTACTTCATTTATGCATTGCATTTGTGATCTTTTACTAGGTCTTTTGCAATCTCTTAGGACATAATTTAGAATTTCAATTGGCCATCTTTTATTATCTCTTCCAGTAATTTGTCTGATACAAGTCCATTTCAAGACTTTTAATTCTTTCAGTGATATCAATGATTTCTGTTTGTTTTTTTATTCACTTACTTAATTTTTGAAAGCCTGTCTTGTTCTTTTCAATATGCATTTCACCATACTTTGTTGAGTGGTTTGAATTCTTTGTGTTGTTCTTATGTTAAGTGTCTAAGTTTCAGATCCATTTTCAAACCCATGGGCATATTTCTTTTTATTATTATCTCTTCTAAAAACACTTTATCTTATTTTAATTCTTATTAATTCCATTTTTTTCCTTTGTATTAATAATCTGATCAAATTGTTTGTAGTTGTTAATTTCTTCTAATTCATGATTATTATTAATCCTTACTTTCTTTTGATAATTCTTGTAACATTTACTGATGTTCTCGAGCATTATTTGCAAAAAAACAGTTACATTATCTGCAAAATCTGAATAAATTAAATAATTGTTATATATTCTTATTCCTTTAGTTTTCCATTTTGGTTCACAAAATATTTTTTGTAAAACTGCTGTAAAAGGTTATTATAACATCATCTAATCTAATTCCCTGGTACTGTATTTTTAAAAATATTTGTCAGAATATGACAATATTCTAGATCTAGATCTTAAATGATCTAAAGCTTTAAATCACTGTGGAAACGTTTATAAAATCAAATGCTTTTGCACAATTTACAAATCTAAAACCTTAATAATAAATCATATTCATTAGTCCTTTCTGTAAGTTCTCTCATTGTGTGGATGAGATTCACTATGCTAAAACCACTTTTAAATCCAGATTGTTTTTTTGGTTAGTTAAAATTCAGAGTCTGCTGTAGATGAATCATAATTATCTTCTTAAATATTTTGTGTAGAACTTATGATACAGCACTGATAGGTCTGTTAGTTCAAATATCTTCTTTATTATCTTTCTTAAATATCAGTATTACAATTGCATTCTTCTAATCATATGGTACATCTTTATCTTTTAGATATTTGATGTATAGTTTTGCCAACAATTTTTTTATTTTTTCATTTGCTTCTTTTGAGATATTGATAATAATTTCATCATTTCCTAAACCTTTTCATAGTTTTAACTGCATTTCACATTTTTTCATTTAAAATGTTTGAAAATTCAGTTGTTGTAGTAATTATAGAAGTTATTATTATTTTTTTGTTTCTTACTATATAAGCCTTTGTAAAGTTTTTTTTTTTTAGTAATAGTTCCATTTTTATTTATTGCAATAATATTTTGCTTCCATTACCAAAATATTTTATTCTTTCAAAACTTTTATTCTGGTCTATAGCTTTCCTTGCCAATTTACAGTTATATTTTTCATTCCATCTTAAATAAACTTCAGGTATTTGTTTCTTTTTAAATACTTTCATATTTCTTTTTTTCTTCACATATTGTCTTTTTTCAGTTGAAAATTTCCTAACGAATTTCTGCTTCTTTTGTATCAGCTATTTTTATTAACATTGTTAGTAGAATATTAGTTATCTTGTTATCAGTCCCAATTAAATATGAACCAGCTTCAAAGTCTATTAATATTTGAAAATGATTAGCACATTCTGGTTTAAATTTATTGGAGTATTTCTGAAGGTTAGGGATACCAAGTTTATGCTGTCTTTTTTTAATACTTTTTGTCTCAAATTTTGCATGAACTTGCTATGTTGAATCTATTAATACAATTAAAATCTTGAAATAATATTTTTTGTTAACCAAAATATAATTCAATTCTATTCTATCTTCATTTTGATGTTTCTATATACATAAGATACCATTTTTCTCAATCATTCAATAGTATTCTGACCCATGGGCTAGTTCAGAGAGCAGTTGATGCATTTTACCACTGTTCTTTTCATTGCACAGCTCTTCAATTTCACATAATGTTTCCCATCTCTTATATTATCCAGCATTGTCAATCTTTACCATCCTTTCTTCTTGTTTCCACTCACCATTCTGCCCAAAACATCATTCATTAAACTATATTTTCTTCTTAATATATGACCAATCCAGTTTCTCTTTCTATTTCCAATTTCCTTAATGAATTTTCTATTTTCTTTTACTCTTTTCAAAACTTGGTTATTTTATTCATCCAACTGTTTTTTTCCATCATTTTCCATTACCACACCTCAAAGGCATCCAATCTGTTGCTACTTTTATTAATCAAGGTCCACATTTTACTACCATACAATAGTAGATTCCACACATAGCTTTTAATTAATATTTTCCTTAATTCTTTTTTCAAAAGTCCACAAAATATTTTTGTTTTCTTAGAATATGCTCCCTTTGTCAATGTTATTCTTCTTTTAACTTCAGCTTTATTTATTTCATCCTCTCTCAACCAACTACACAAATATCTGAATCTCTTTATCTCTTGAAATATATTATGGATTTCAACTTGCAGTCTTTTTGCATTTTTCCCTATCTATAAACACTTAGTCTTCTCAAGATTAATCTTCATTTTATATTCCACACATGCAACTTCCTCCAATCTAGTCAACATATTCTGAAGACACTTTTCATCCTCAGCTATAAAAGCCATATCTGCAAATTTTATAAATTTTACTATTCTACTTCCAATATTTGTTTTTTCACAATCTAAATAATTATTTAACATATCTTCTAAGTAAAAATATTAAAAAGAACAAGTGACCTAACTCCTCTTTCTACATTCATTTCATTTGTTACAGTATTCTCCATTCTAATTATTATTTTTTGCCTAGTATATATATTCTTAATCAATCTTCTCTCTAAAATACTTCTTTATTTTTTAAGATAGTCATAAGTGTATTCCAGATTATTCTGCTAAATGCTTTTTTAAATCACAAAACATAACAATTCCTTTATTTTTTTCAATATATCTTTTTGTAATTGTTCTAACAATATCAGTATTATCTCTTTTACTTCTCCTTTTCTGAAAATCAAATCTTGTTCTCAAATTTAATATTTTTACCTTTTTTTTAAATTAAATTTCTTAACAAAACTTTAGAAGCATGAGATAATAAACTTATTGTTCTGTACTCTTAATTTTTCTAAATCCCATTTTATATCAACTTTTAATTTAGTCATAACCAAATTATGGTCTGAGTTTATATCAGCACTATGTAAAGCATATGAACCCTTAATAGGATTCTTGTATCTATCCTGAATCAATGTAAACAATTTGAAGATCTTTATCACCTGGAGCTTTCCATATATACAATCTTCTTATATGATTTTTAAGGCAAGTGTTCGCAATCACAAACTCATTCTTCTTACAAAATTGTATAAGCCATCTATATTTTTCATTTGTTTTTCCAATGCCACTGTTTCCAACAATTTTTTCTTTGTTACCTTTCACCACAACAGTATTTTAATTACCCAATAGCAATATACATGCATTTTTCTCCTCAAGTTGGATAATTTTTTATCCATTTTCTCATATTGCTAATCAATTTCAACATCATCATGACTGGTAGCTATCATATAAACTTGTACTATGATAAAAAATCAAGTCAGCTGTCACTTGACTTAATTTTAATAAAGCTCGTATTTACAAATGTTATATATAGAGCTCGCAAAACAAACTCTTAACAAGCTTTAAAAATATCCTCAACCCCAGACCAGTTTCTACTTCTGGCATCGTCAGTGAGATGCCAGGATATTCATTAGATTAAAAATACTAGGACAAGCCCAGCACTTTATCTAATGTATAACTATTGAGAAGAAAATCTGAAATTTTCAGACATCCATATGTCTAAAAATCCAGCTATCTAGCTCAAATAACCATATGGGACTGAACGAAGTTCGGATACACCATATATTAATAGCTTTAGCAATATAAAATCGCCAAAGCCTTAATAGCAAAAAAATAAAATGATAAAAAACCGAGTCAGATGTCACATGACTTAATTTTAATAAATCTCGTATTTACAAATGTTATATATAAAGCTCGCAAAACAAGCTATCCTCAGCCCCAGACCGGTTTCTGCTTCTGGTGTCATCAGTGAGGTGCCAGGATATTCATTAGATTAAAAATACTAGGACAAGCCCAGCATTTTATCTAATGTATAATTATTAAGCTTATTATTATAATGTAACAGGAGAAAGATCTTTGAGATTCGCATACACTGACCACAAGGGCGCCACTAGTCCGAAAATAGGAACTAGACATTTATTTTAAGGGTGGACAGGATATGCAAATCAAAATGCACCGAACTAAACTCAGGGAGGACCAAGATATCTTAAATATTGTTTAGACAGTTGAGAAATCAAAGCACAAAGACAAACGTCAGCCAAATTAAGTTTAAACAATTTATTAATTTTATTAAAAGTTGGGCAATAGAGTGAAGACATCTAGCCATGAATACAAAAGTGGCTTATAGTAACACGCATATTTACCAGAGAGTGCACAAGAGTACGACAAACATGAAGGCATTAAACATTTTGGCAGCGAAATTCTCTCACTTAAAATATCTAAGAAATGGTTAGGATAATATCTTCTTGCTGGCCAGTTGTAAAATCACAAAAACAAACAACAACTCTAGCTTCCTGAATCAGAAATAATAAAACAGTTACTGTCCCGCCGGAAATCAACGAAACCAGCGCGGACGTTCATTCTAATTACTGTCATTAAAGCGCCGCAGGACTGCTGCACGTAATACTACATTCAAAATAAACGTGGTTGATCTCACATACCAGACAGCAAAAGATATTTGATTACGATCTTACGTAATCCAGAAAGAAATGACTACTTTCAGACAACCCGAAGAAATAACTTGACAAATAGCCAGCAAAAAGATTTTGTCTTTGCACAAAAAGCGCAAATGAAACATGCTTAAAGATTCTTTATTTTACAACTAAGAGCAGGTGAATAAATAAAGACTATGAAAACTGCCAATGCGTTTTGTAATAGTTAATGAAATAATCAGGTATATATTAAACATATAAAATACAATCTCCTAATGCACCCCCTGATAAACGAAAATTGCAAACAATACTAGAAAAGATAAATACAGATAATAAATAATT
The DNA here is from genome assembly GCA_028023455.1 of Epiperipatus broadwayi. Taxonomy (NCBI): domain Eukaryota; kingdom Metazoa; phylum Onychophora; class Udeonychophora; order Euonychophora; family Peripatidae; genus Epiperipatus; species Epiperipatus broadwayi. The sequence continues at coordinate 8,569,594 of JAQFVV010000043.1, read as the reverse complement.
AATACAACCTAATAACATACTTATCATTAGATTGAGCGGAGATTAAATGCAATTTATTTACCTGGCTAGAATATGAAAAAGTTTAGCTTACGGTAAGGCAGAGTTCTAGTGATTTAGTGATGAGTGCGCACTTTTGATAATAGTTCACCTTTCAGGTCCTTTGACAGCGGCAAGGTAGAGGCAGTGTTTATTTTAGAGGCTCATGGCATGACTGAAGGAGAGTTGGCAGGCGTGGGTCCGTCCTTTGTTTAAATTAGCAAGACATTCTGATGATGGCAAAACTCATAGCGGTAGATTTTGACATCTTGCACAGCAACGGAGTTTGTTAATAATTATTTAAGTTTTTAGCAGGAATTAAACGTCCGAACAGCTACTCAAAACGGTATGACTCTTAGCAGGCCATAATCCAAGTGTCCTATTTCTAATAATCTCTCTCCTCTCCCTTAAAATTGGCGGGCTATCCCTCTCTCGCTATATTTCCCACAAAAAACCTTTCTTAGTGTCCAATTCTATATCTCGGGCAGGGCAAATATTAATTTCCCGCTCAATCTAATTTAAGAATTCCAACCAGGGATTATTGTAATCAAAATAACAAAGACAAAACTAAATCTCCGCTTTTTAGAATTAACTTTAAAAATAATTACAACAAAAGCGACAGGAATATATAATTAGCAAGCTTGCCTGTTTTTAATTAAATTGATTAAAACAGGCGGTGAAAGTAAACTATTTTACAATCAATTTTATAAACAAAGTAGTGAAAGTAAACTATTTTAAAATCAATTTTATAAACATTAAATAATGTATTTTAAAATATAAATGCGTATGTGTTTTAAATAATAATAAAAAAAATTTAGCATTAGACATTTAATGAAAATGAAGTTGTTTTCCCTTTTTAATTTTAGTAATAAAACCATTGAATCGGAAATCAATCTGGTTCAACTGCCTCAATACCCGATCAAAAAAAAAAAAAACTTCCTGTAACTTCCCTTCCTGTAACTTCCAAAGGGGGTTTTTTTTTTAAACGTGTTAACCTTCCCCCCCTTGCAAAATCCCAGCTGGACATTTGTTATATGTGTTAACTGCAATCAATCGCTTTATTACATCTATGATAATTTTTGCTACTTACCTATCATTATTGATCCTTTGTTCAGCAGGTCTAAGACTATGGGCATTATAGGACCCCTGAATTCCAGACTTGTCTTCCAGAAGAAAGGCATTCTGACCATATATTTTTTTTATAGTAAAAGGTCCATCATATATCGGAAAAAAATTTTTGTATTGATGCCTTGTTGGATTGCTCACATAAGGTTTTCTGACAAAAACCCAATCACCAGTATCGAATTGCCAAGGATTCCGGTTTGCACGCCTTATGCACAATTCAGCCATGTGCTTTAATTTTATCCTAACCTTTTCTTTGTCCCTCTCTCCATTAGGATTATCACAATCGATGGGTAATGGAGCTTTGATAAGTATAGGATAATTTTTTCCGAAATGCATCCTAATGGGAGTAAACCCTGTGGACTCACAATTAATATAATTAACATTCTCAGTCTGTTTCACCCATTCTCTGTGGTTCTGGTTGACATACAACCGGAATAAACGGTTAAGCTTCCTCATAACCCTCTGTTTCACCCATTCTCTGTGGTTCTGGTTGACATACAACCGGAATAAACGGTTAAGCTTCCTCATAACCCGCTCACAGGGGTTAGATTGAGGGTTGCGTATGGATGTTAATAAATGTTTTAGATCCTGTTGCTGGTGCCAATGCTTCCACTGGTGCGATTTAAAGGGTGTTCCATGATTCGAGAGTATACATTGAGGCTTGCCGATTCTAGGAATTTGCTGCTCTTGGAATACTTTGATACTGCTTAAAGCATCAGCCTTTCTTAATGGATAAGCTGTCACATATTTTGAAAAGACATCATACATGACAACTAAGAACCGGTATCGCCGATACGCTGGTAATGGACCATAAAAGTCAACAGCTAGTAACTCGTTAGTATTCTGAGCTAGAATGGGTTGCAAGACTCCCGTAAAATTTTTTATTTACGGGATTTATTGATAGTGCTTAAAGCATAGCCTTTCTTAATGGATAAGCTGTCACATTTTGAAAAAGACATACATGACAACTAAGAACCGGTATCGCCGAACGCTGGTAATGGACCATAAAAGTCAATAGCTAGTAACTCGTTAGGATTCTGAGCTAGAATGGGTTGCATGACTTCCGTAAAATTTTTATTTACGGGTTTCGTTCATGAACATGTGTGGCAACTTCTGAGAACCGATAAAATATTTGAGTACATCCCTGGCCAATAAAATAATTCTCAGAGCACATACTCAACCTTATGCGGTCCAAAATGTCCGTACAGACAATGCACATATTCAGTTAAACGATTCCTAATCTTCTTAGGTATGAGGGTTCTCCAGGAACCTTCTTTTGCAGTAACCTTGTATTGAAGGACACCGTCCTCTAATACGATAAGCTCCTCCTTCTTGTTCTAATTTGGATAGATCCATTAGTGAGGGATTCAGGGCTCCTTTCTTGTAGGCTACCATTGGAGCATAATCCAGATCGCTTGCCTGTATTTCTGGTAGTTTCCGTAAATCCTGTTCCACGGAATCATCGATAACCGATGTAATCGCAGCGATACTTAAGTTATCCGAGTGTAGGTGATGTGGTGAAAGATCTACGGGGTGCCGACTTAAGACATCTGCCACAATGTTATCCTTGCCAGGGCAATAGACCACTCTATATTGAAATTTCTGCAAGATCAAGCTCCACCGAATGAGCCAATCATTTGTCAGGTAACTATTATTCAGAAATTCTAAACATTTATGGTCAGTAATAACAACGATGTTTGAGCCCAGCAAGAATTGTTTGAACTTTCCGAAGGCCCATACAATGGCCAGAGCCTCCTTTTTATTTTCAGCCCCTTTTAGGGTACGGCTACAAAAATATAATACCTTGTGACGTTTCTGCTCATCAATTTGGAATAAGACTACTGTCAATCCATGTCGGCTACTATCAGTTTGAATATAAAATGTTTGGGAAAAATCAGGGTAAGCCAGAACTACTTGTTTCATAAAATTCTTCTTGCTGAGTCGAAACTTCTGCTCCTGTTGTGAATCCCAAAACCACTTCTGGACCTTTCTTAATAACTGGACTAAGGATGATGAATCTACAGCAAAATTTTCATAAAACCGATGGTAAAAGTTACAGAGACCTAAAAATGACCTCACCTGGTGTCTGTTAGCAGGTGTAGAGAAATGCTCAATTGCAGCTAATTTATCCTTGATGGGGTTTAATACCATCCTTCCCAATTACAAAGCCCAAAAATGCCACTTCATCCATGGCTAAGTAACTTTTCTGCAAGTTGATCGTGATATTTTTTTGACTGCATTCGGTCAAAAATATCTCCACATGTTCCAAGTGCTCTTCAATATTTCTGGATGCAATAACCACATCATCCATGTACATTACTATAATATTTTTAACCTTCTCTGACAATATCTAATCCAAACACCTTAACCCGGATCCACTGTTGATCAACCCGAACGGCATCAGTTTAAAGACATACGTATACCCTTCATACCGAAACCCCGTATATTGGCGATCGGATGGATGAAGAGGTATCTGCCAATAACTCGAAGTCAAGTCAAACGTACTAAAGACAGTTTTCCCTTGAAATCTAGCCAGAATTTCAATTATTGTAGGAGGAATGTCTCTTTCAGGTATAGTGATAGCATTTAAACAGTGAGCATCCAAACATTCTAGCTGCCCCATCTTTCTTCTTTACTACTACCAAAGGGTTAATACAAGATGATGCTTGTTTACCAATAACACCTCATTCGATCATCTGTTGTATCTGACTATCCACCTCAGCTTTATATTGAAATGGAATGGGGTAAGATCGACTTTGAAAATGGTTTTCCTCCTTTACTTTGATCCGATGAACATACCCTTCAATAGCCCGGGGTCTATTAGAAAAAACCGTATGGTACTGCATCAACACCTGTGTTAAAAGATGTTGCTCTGTCCCCTTTAGCATGGACTGTTCCACCTTATTCATTACTTCAGTGGTGTCTAAGACTGACTGCATACAGTGTATTTGTAAGGACTGATACTTTTTTAATCCCTCCAGGGGCATTATGCTTTCTCTACACTGAAATACGCATTGACCATAATCAAACACACATTTATGCTGATGAAGAAAATCTGTTCCCACTATGACATCTTGTATTAATCCGGGCATTATCAAAAAGACTTGATCCACTTCCATGTTTCCCAGATAAAGCTGGATCCACACCTGCTTTGTCACTACATTTGCCTTTTTACCATTAGCCAATGTAACTTGCAATCTCTTTAGAGGAAATGTATACAGGTGAGTTTGTTGTTTTAACTGTGAATAAAAGTGACTGGAAATCAGGGACATTGACTCCCTGAATCAATTAAAGCCTGTGCTGTGACGGATCAAATTTTTATAGTTATGATGGGACAAGTCTGGTTGGCTCCAACTAACGTCGGTTCATCTTTATCCACCACCACATTGGATACTATTCCCCCATCTCCGTCGAGTATGTTTTCCTTCTCTATTCTATCCCTACTATAATCAATCTCTGTCAATAAAGTTATTATTTCTTCTATATATATTTTATAATTAATCAACATGGCTTGTATCGCCACTGGCATATTGTTTCTTATTATTGAGATTATCTGGCTTTCTGGCAAAGACAATGCCGTCAACGACTTCAGTATGGCAGCTTGATTACAGAAAAACTGCATATAAGTTCCTCCATGCTTTTTGGAATATGCTTGCTGCAAAACTCTTCTAAAGATGCAATATTATTTCTCTTCACTCCAAAAACTGTGCATGATGGCGTATCCATACTCCCCAAATGTCTGTGGCTTTACACTTAAAGTATGCCACCAATCTATGGCCACACCCTTCAAATGATTATAAGTCACTGCAATCTTTTCTTGTTCATTCCATTCATGAAACTGAAACACTTGTTGAAGGCTTTCAAGATGTGCAGCTGGACTTTCCCAATTATCTGCCATGAAAACCTTTATCTGGATCAATCTTGTACCTTTAAGTTTACTTTGCCTATTTTCAACTTCCTTATAAATTTGTCCTACCATCTCGGCACTCTTTAACAGCTCATTTATTTATATATTTGCTTTTATTGTCAGTCTTAGAAAACTGCCTCTTACTATTTATTTAACACTAAGTTTGCCAATCAATCTAAAAGAAAAACGCTATTTAACTATTTATTTGTCACAAGAAAGAGACTTCCCAATATTCATTTTGCTATTTTAAAATAAAACTTTAGCTACGAAAGCAAACGCTGTTTGCTGTTTATTAATTATTTCATATGAAAAGACGAACAAACTATTTTTATCTTTTTTTTTTTTTAATTAATCTAAAAACGAATACGACGCTACTTTGTATTTATTAATTATTTGTCATATGAAAAAGACGAACTATATATATTTAACTCATCAAAAAAATTAACTCTGACAGACTTTTTAGAAAATACGCTATTTATTGTTTCCAAATTAGTTCATACAAAAAAAAAAAAAACGAACCTCTTTCTACCAAACTTGCTCCAACAATACCTGCAATAATTAACAAAAATCGAACCTCTACCGTCTAGATCTTGCTACTTACACCTGAAATCTTTCTCAACTGTCTAAACAAAATCTCACATGGGCTTGAAAACTCGGAAGCTCCATGTTGATGCGCTAAAAATTAATATATATGTAACGGGAGAAAGATCTTTGAGATTCGCATACACTGACCACGAGCGCGCCACTAGTCCGAAAATAGGAACTAGACATTTATTTTAAGGGTGGACAGGGCATGCGAATCAAAATGCACCGAACTAAACTCAGGGAGGACCAAGATATCTTAAATATTGTTTAGACAGTTGAGAAATCAAAGCACAAAGACAAACGTCAGCCAAATTAAGTTTAAACAATTTATTAATTTTTTTAAAAGTTGGGCAATAGAGTGAAGACATCTAGCCACGAATACAAAAGTGGCTTATAGTAACATACGCGTATTTACCAGAGAGTGCACAAGAGTACGACAAACATGAAGGCATTAAACATTTTGGCAGCGAAATTCTCTCACTTAAAATCTAAGAAATGGTTAGGATAATATCTTCTTGCTGCCCAGTTGTAAAATCACAAAAACAAACAACAACTCTAGCTTCCTGAATCAGAGATAATAAAACAGTTACTGTCCCGCCGGAAATCAACGAAACCAGCGCGGACGTTCGAGCAGTAATATTCTAATTACTGTCGTTAAAATGCCGCAGGACTGCTGCGTGTAATACTACATTCAAAGTAAATGTGGTTGATCTCACATACCAGACAGCAAAAGATATTTGATTACAATCTTACGTAATCCAGAAAGAAATGACTACTTTCAGACAACCCGAAGAAATAACTTGACAAATAGCCAGCAAAAAGATTTTGTTGTTTGCACAAAAAGCGCAAACGAAACATGCTTAAAGATTCTTTATTTTACAACTAAGGGCAGGTGAATAAATAAAGACTACGAAAACTGCCAATGCGTTTTGTAATAGTTAACGAAATAATCAGGTATATATTAAACATATAAAATACAATCTCCTAATGCACCCCCTGATAAACGAAAATTGCAAACAATACTAGAAAAGATAAATACAGATAATAAATAATTAATACAACCTTATAACATACTTATCATTAGATTGAGCGGAGATTAAACGCAATTTATTTACCTGGCTAGAATATGAAAAAGTTTAGCTTATGGTAAGGCAGAGTTCTAGTGATTTAGTGACAAGTGCACACTTTTGATAATAGTTCATCTTTCAGGTCTTTGACAGCGGCAATGTAGAGGCAGTGTTTATTTTAGAGGCTCATGGCATGACTGAAGGAGAGCTGGCAGGCATGGGTCCGCCCTTTGTTTAAATTACCAAGACATTCTGATGATGGCAAAACTCATAGCGGTAGATTTTGACATCTTGCACAGCAACAAAGTTTGTCAATAATTATTTAAGTTTTTAGCAGGAATTAAACATCCGAACAGCTACTGAAAATGGTATGACTCTTAGCAGGCCATAATCCAAGTGTCCTATTTCTAATAATCTCTCTCCTCTCCTTTAAAATTGGCGGGCTATCCCTCTTTTGCTACATTTCCCGCGAAAAACCTTTCTTAGTGTCCAATTCTATATCTTGGGCAGGGCAAATATTAATTTCCCGCTCAATCTAATTTAAGAATTCCAACCAGGGATTATTGCAACCAATCTCCGCTTTTTAGAATTAACTTTAAAAATAATTACAATAAAAATAACAGGAATATATAATTAGCAAGCTTGCCTGTTTTTAATCAAATTGATTAAAACAGGCGGTGAAAGTAAACTATTTTACAATCAATTTTATAAACAAAGTAGTGAAAGTAAACTATTTTAAAATCAATTTTATAAACATTAAATAATCTATTTTAAAATATAAATGCGTATGTGTTTTAAATAATAATAAAAAAAAATTAGCATTAGACATTTAATGAAAATGAAGTTGTTTTCCCTTTTTAATTTTAGTAATAAAACCATTGAATCGGAAATCAATCCGGTTAAATATATATATAGCCACTGGAGATAGTCAAATGATAATGGAATAGAACAGTAGCATATATGAATGCCTAGTTAAGGATTTACAGAGTTTCAAAAAAAAAAAAAAAGGGAAGAGAATAATAGTTATAGAGGATATGAATGGACATACAGAGTTTCAAAAAAAAAAAAAGGGAAGAGAATAATAGTTATAGAAGATATGAATGGACATATAGATAACAAAAATGGATAGCTTTTGAAGAATTTTTGTCAGAGAGTGAATTTGAGCATTGGGAATTTATCAAACATTTATTAGGAACAATACATATGGTCTAGAAATATATTTCACACAATAGATTATGTATTAATAGAGAAAGAGGGAATGAATAAAGTATGGAGAATTAAAGTATTTGATAATCAAGAGAGAGTTTATAATAGTGATCATAATTTTTTTATAATAGAAATTGTTAATAATGTGATGGAAGATAGTAATAAAATTAGAAAGGATTGTGAAAAATGTGAATGGAAAATGAATGATAAGAATAAATTAAAAGAATATAAAATAAAAGTTGAAGAAATCATTAAGAGTTGGTTGGAAATGAATATAAGGACTAAGGACTGATGTGATGAAGTAGAAAAAGTGGCAAATAGAGTTTTAGGTGAGAATATTTAGAATAAAAGTAATAGAAAAGTGAGAGTTAGTAAAAATGTAAAAGAGAAGAAAAAAGCATGCAGAGAATATAAGTGTGCTATTAAGAATAAAGAAAGTGAGAAAGATGTAACTGTTAAATGGGAAAAGTATTTAAAAAAAGTTGTTGACTGAAATAGATAACTATAGAGAGAGAGAATGAAATTAAATAGTAAATTGTTGGATGATATTAATAAAAGTGGAAGAGATGGGAGTAAAAAAAATTGGAAATACATTAAAAGAAGGAATATAGGGGAGAGAGAAATAACACTACTAGATGATGAGGGAATAGAGTGTAGCTCTAGAGAAGAATTGAAGATAATGTTAAACAAGTATGTAATGGATATAGAAAAGATGTTAGATGTGAAAGACAGAGTGAACAAACATGAAAGCATATAGTAATGGAAATATTAGGTTTACAGAAAATGAACTGAATAAGGCTGGGAAGAAATTGAAAAGTGGAAAGGCAGGAGGTTTAGATGGTTGGGCAGCAAAGATGGTAATGAATTTAGGACATAGGGCTAAATTAAATCTATTATCATGTTTTAATAAGATGCCACAGAAGAGAGTTTTCCCTGATAGTAAGAGTAATACTAAGGCAAATAGTGATAAGGTCAGTATTATATAATATTTTCACATGCCTGGTGGCTGGAAGGGTCGCATAATGTATGGAAGAAAATAATATAGTTGGAAGATTGCAAGATTTTTGATGTAATTGGCATATAGGAGATAGTTTATTTGTAGTTACACAACTTATAGATATGTGCAGAAATACAGATAGGCAGTGTAGTTTTTATATAGAGAAGGCATATGATAGAGTAAATAGAAATAGATTATGGTTAAGTTTAATAAATTTGGGAATGGATGGAGCTTTAGTGTATCTTATTAAGTGATTGTATGGAAATAATTACTATACATATCGATTAGGGAGTACAGAATCAGTTTAGGTTAAAAATGTGGTGGGACTAAGGCAAAGACAATTTATACCACTTATTTTGTTTTTGTTGTATTTGAGAGAAATGGAGAGAGCAGTAGAAAGACTAGAAAGAATGGTAGAGATATCATTCTGATGGCAAGAAAGTATATACATTATCGAGTCTTTTTTGGGGATGATGTCATCTTGTGCACAGAAAGAAGGGAAGTTATGGATGTTATGCTGAGAACATGCGCAAGGGTAGGTAAAGAGGTGGGGATTAAATTTAATGAAGGAAAATCAAAAAATAGTGATGATTAATAATGAACAAAGAGAAGTCAAAGAATTTTTATTGTGCAATATAAAGATAAGTATCTTGCATAGATATGCCTAATCAGAGAAATTGCTTGGATGAATGGGAGAAAACATTGATAAATGAAGTAAAGAAAAGAAAGGATCCGATACAGAAATTAACAGTGTTTTCATATAATAAATATGATATAGTTATAATTGTATGGAAGGGAGTGGCAGTAGCAAGGTTAACATTTGATAATACGTTATGTGTTAATAAAGGGGTATTAGATTACTTAGAAAAAGTACATAGAGAAATAGGAAGACGTGCATTAGATGCAGGTGCATGGATAGCAATGGATGCAATTCAAGGATAAATGGGATGGTCAAGTTTTTATATGACAGATGCAAAAAGCAAAATTAAAAATGTTCTGTAGATTGTAGTTTATGGATAATGATTGAATAGTCAAAATAATATTTAATTGGGTTATGAATAAAGGACAAGCAACAGGATGGGTGAGAAAGATAGTACGGTATGCAGAAAATTTGGATAAAGAATTTATATCAGTGTACTTATACAAAAGATGGGATGATTGTGTAAGGAGAATTGTTGAGTGTTATAGTGACAAGGAATAGGATAGATGAATAGATGCATTAATAAAGAACAGGGAGTTGGAGAGATGGAGAACTTGTATGGGGAGTAAAAAGTGTTTTAATATATATAGATGTAAACAGTATATTGTGTGCAAGTTAATTTATGATAATAGTAAGGAAAATAATTTACTGGATCTTTAACAACAAGGGAATATACACATAAATGGAAAAATGTGGGTCATTTAGTCAACAAGTTGTGTAAGGAAGGCATATAAAATATTAGGCATCTGTTAATTGAATGTAAATGCCTGCAAACAATAATGGTACAAATAATTGAAGAATAAATATAAACAAAATGATTATACAGAAAGTGGGTTCTTGGTTTTTATGCTGGGTTTGGCAAAATATACGAAGGATTTAGATATAAAGACCCAGTGAGTTGACAAAATTATCTTGTGGAAATAGGATTGAGCAGGATAGCAAAGAATATGGGAAAAACTTAGGGCAGGTAATGGAAAAGGAAGATAAAGTTGCTAACAGATTTCTCTGGGTATAGTGGCAGAGAGTTTCCAAACTCCGAATAAGGAGAAATCACAATGCATTGCATTACATAAAGATATAAAGATAATATTAGTAAGGATTAAATATAAGGATAGATTTAATTATATAAAAAATAGAAAATGGGAACTACTAAATATATCTGAAAAATTTAAAAGTTTTAATAGTTAACAGTTAAGCTTTGAAAATATAAGTATAAGGTAGGTATAAAATATGCTAAAAAATAATTAATAATATAAAGATAAAAAAAGAAATAATATTAGAGGTTAAAAAAATTTATATATGTATAATGTTAATATAATGAATAATAGTATAAAATATGAAAATAGAATATATAATACTAGAGTTAAATATTTAAAAATTTTTTTACAAAGCCTAAAACCATAAAAAAAAAAAAAAAATACATATATGATGAGAGGAAGTATTGATCAATAAATATACAAAAGTTTAAGTTGTATTTTATATAAAGAGGCAATAGTTATATATAAAGAAGTATATAAAGATATATGAATATTGATTATAAGATGGAATATATATATAAAATTTAAAATTATATATTCATGTATATTTGTATTCGTGTATTTGTGTTGTGTTTGTTATTGTTGCAAAGAAGATTGCAGGACAATCTAAAACATCAATAGTGGGTTAAAATTATATGAAATGTTGTAAGAATGATACAGTAAATCATATTAATTATAACATGGTTATTTACAAAATGATATTTGTAAAGTCTTTAGCTTCAAGTATATTAATGCACATAAATTATTAAAAAAAAATATATATTGTAACTTAGGTTAATGATGTTTTTTTTTATAATTACAATCTATGAAAAATAAAAAACAAGATAATTGTAGTTTGATTAAAGCTAAATTCAATGAAGCAATATGTGATTAAGAATAATTAAAAGATTTAGTTGGAAATGAAAAAAGGGAAAAACAGCAGATTAGTGTCAAGTCATTATTAAAAGCAAAAACAAGAAAGAAAACAAGCTAAGGCTTTTAGAAAAAGTTGATTTTAGTAGATAATAGGCTATAAAAAGAGAAAGAAAGAGAGGATGTAACTGCAATGTTTGTGGAGAATCAATTTGCAAATCACCAGCATTGTATGGATTGAAACAGTTTTAATTAGAAATTAGCATCATTAGGGACATCTTAGAAGATTGCTGTTTAATATTTTTCAATATTGACACAAAAAAATTTGAGTGCTGAAATTTTGTGAAGTAAAAATAATAAACATGATTAGTTAAGCTTTTCTAACATATGCCAATCAGAGCCTGACCGATGTAACCTTACCGTGGAGGATATATGAAATATAACTTTTTGCTCACTGGCAAACTGTTTCTCATCACCTGCCCTATTATATAGCTTCAGACTACCCAAAACTAATGAAAATCCAACCAGAATGAACTAACAAACTTTAGTATCACCCCTCAGACAATTTATCCATCAGTTATAAGCTTACAAAATTGCTGAAAGAAACTGGAATGAGAATTTTATTTTTATATATGTATAGATAGATAAGAAGTCTCCATAAAATATAAATTTCATAGATATTTTAATATCTGTATTTTGTAATATAAACATTGTTTAATTTGGTTTTTTTATTATTGATGGATTTTTATTAATGTAGCATAAACTGATATCTGTTCTTTAAATGGGACATTTATAGTTAATCTTCTATATTCTTTGTTTATTTTTATTTTAGTCATTAATAACTGATATCTATGTTCTTTAAATGTGACATTTATAGTTAATCTTCTATATTCTTTGTTTTTGTGTTTGTTTATTTTTATTTTAGTCATTAAGTAATAGGTTTTATAGGTAATTCCATTATTTGTTGAGATTATCTAAAATAAATAATTATGTTATTTAAATTCTTTGTCTGGGTGTTTATCAATAGTCTCCATCTTCAATGGGTACATAGTAATCCTCCACCAATCTTAAGCATTTATATGCTGAGCTAAGTAAAACGAGATTGTTAGCATGAGAACTGCGAAGATGATGCAAAGTTTAATATATTTATATGTAGTCATGCTGTGAATTGGAGTTAATGGAGTTCAAACCTGTACATTAAAAAAACAATCCGATTCTCTGAGATAGAATTTGAGATATGATGACCAGGAATTACAACCTGGACCCCTTATACAAGCAGTTATATAAGTGACAGAAAGTGTGATCTCCATTTTAATTAAATTTAATTAATTGAAATTCTAATATCAATCAATCTTTGATAAGAAATGAATATTTTGTGTCAGAAATGTTATCTGTGCAGTGATATGTATATATGTGAGTCATCAGTATAACTATCATCATCATCAATAAGGCTACAATATATTAATGGAAAAGATTTACACCTCAGCTAGCTTTTATGGCATATAAAATTATAATAAGGTTAAAGTGACTTGTTAAAAAGCTGTGAACCCATTTTATAACTGCAGGGATTTGGGGATTCTCTGAGGTGTAACCTTCTGAAGGTTTTAGTGAGCTTTCTGGGCATTTTTATGTTTTTTCAGCTTTTTCAGTTACTAATTAATATTATCCAAATTAACTCGACAGTGTTGTTTTTCTCTCTTATATTTAGTTTTTATTTTCTTTATTGCATTCTGAAGTCTGATTTGCAATTATTTTTGATTTTCTGTCTCATCAATAGGACTTTCGTTACTAGTTTACTATGCTTTAAAACTAGCTAATGGGATTAGCATGGTTTTTAATTCATGAGTTTCAGAGTTAAAAAGTTTAAATAATATAATGGCATTATTTAATAAACTTAATGATTTAAATGTGTCTTCCATATACATGCACAATTATTTCTATATGTACATATAAATAACAAACAAGCATAATATACATCATATTTAAGAGCAGTATAAAACCTATATTTTTATTCAATAATTGCTCTGTGTATATATGTTTATGAGTGCAAGTACACATTAGCTTTTTCCATTGAAAAAATAAATCCTTAAATAGATAACTTCCATTTTTCCTTTTGTGATTTTTCATTTCATCAACTTCCATGTTCTCATTTAATCTCTCTTATCTTTAGTTTCCAGAAATTATTTCCTGTCAATTTTGCTATCATTTTTCTCCAGTAATTTTTCAATTGGTTAAACTACTAATCTAAAAATATTCATTACCTATTCTAGTATGTGATTTATGTAACACCAAAACTATTTGATTCAGTTTGTATAATTATAGTTTAATTTGGCAACATTTATCTAAAAAAAATTATATTGTGTGGGTGCATCTTTGATAGTCTTTATTAGATACAAGATCATTTATAAGAACATGTCAGTATATTGTAGCTAAATAACTCATCTTGCAGTTACTTTATATGTTAGTCGGCATGAATTTTAATAAAGTAAGACACATTTTCACACTTACTTCTTTCGCCTTCATAATGCATTTCAGAACTAAAATTTCTAATGGTTGTAATGGATGGATAAAATATGTGATTTTTTATTTTTGAAAAAATATTGTATGTATATATTCATTTATAGTAAATGGCTGCAAGTCAAGAAAAAAATTGTTTTGAGAAAATATTAAAGAATTATGTCGAAAGCTTGCTTGCCATATCTATTGATATATCATTGATGAAAACTAATAAAATTACAAAGCTGTTTTAAAATTTTTCATTAAGTTTGATATTTTTTTTTTTTTAATCTATTTGTGAATGTTTAAGTGTAATATCTGAATGAAATAATCACATACATTTGAAATATAATTTTGTTTCACACCTATTCAAATTTGTCTCATAAAAAGGTATCCAAATATTTTAAAGTGATACGTTAGAATATATATTGTTCAGAATAAAAAATGTAAAAAAATGTTGTTGTTTTTAGAATGTTATCTTTGAATGCATTCAATAAAGATCATTTATATATTGAGCAACACAAATTGTGTTTTTCAAATAAAACTTTTTGGATCTAAAATCTTATAGGACCAAATAATATAAAATTTAAATTAAATGCTATTACAAATTTATGTAAAATTGATCTTTTTGGGTGCACTTCTATAAAATGGAATGAAAATGTGATAATTATGACTTACTGTGTAATTTTGATGCATATTAGATTTCTATGATTATTATTAGTATAATACTTCCAAGCTTATATTTGTTTTGGAACACAACTTATTACACTGAGTATGAACTAAATTTTTGCAATGATATGTAATCTTGATGGTTATATGACTATAGTTATGTCTATTGACCATCTTATAGATTATGAATGCAAGTTCAAAATCAAAATGGGTAAAAACTAAGATATTGTTTGTCTTTGTAGCATATTGCTTTTTAAGATACTACTAATAATGAAGTTTTTTTTTAAAAAAATAGTTTTTTGCTTTTGTTTACTATTAACAAGGGAATGAGAAACAATAGTTGATTTGCCAAATGTTTAGAGTTGCAATTTTAAGTATATTATTGCTTTTAAATTTTTGAGTTAGAATTTTTATAGAGATTTTTTGTATATAGTGATGATATAGAGACAACAAATAATTATAGTGTAATTATTTTCTAATTTTGTTTTTTCTTTTGAAACTTGTTTTTTCATTCTATTTATCAATAACCATGCATTTGTGAGCTTGATTTATACGTTTTTTCAATTACGTAAAAGTATCCATTTCCAAAAGTACATAATCTTTTTTCATTATTATTACTGTGTTTCTCGAAAATAAGACCGTGTCTTATATTGATTTTTTCTCCAAAAGATACCTTACGGCTTATTTTCAGGAGATGTTTTATTTTTTCATGTACAAAAATTTACATTTATTCATGTACAAAAGTATGTACATTTATTCAAAATCTCAAATCAATCTCTCAAACATATTTTTTCAGCAATACTCTGTGAATATTTGAATTTTCAGCTAGCGATATGCACTTGGATATTCACTTTTATTTAAATACAAAAATTTGTCTGGAATCAAAATATTATTTCATTTAAATCTCCCATTAAATTAAGTATTAATTGAAGACTTACGAGATAGAAGTGGTAACATAAATCAGTGGTCTTCAACCTTTTCACACCTGCAGACAGGTAAAAATAAGAATAAGGTTTCGCGGACCAGTAAAAATAAGGATAAGGTTTCACAGACCGGCAGAAGTCTATTGATAAATTTTCTTAAAGATGTAAACTGCTTAGCCTTAGATGAGGTTATATATATATGGAGTTTGTGTAATAAAAAAAAACTTTTTTTTTAATTTTGAATTTTTTTAGAAAAGTAATAAAAAATTTAATTTTATCCCCTCCCCCCATAAACATCTGTGATAACTAGAAAAACAAATTAATTTATGTATGATTGATTAGATTTTGTTTTCGTTCTGTTTCTTTTTTTTTCTAATTGGGTAAAAATGAGATGAAAAAATAAATAAAAATTGTTTATAATTAATTAAAAGTTTAAATTCTTATTATTCTGTTATAACTAACTTTTTTGCCAGTCTACCGCGGACCAGTAAAAAACTTCTGCGGACCAAGGGTTGAAGACCACTGACATAAATGATTACAGTTGAGAATGTATATCCATACAAAAACAATGAAAAAAAGCCTGCATAAAAATTCAGAAAACATTTTTGTATTTCACACCGCAATAATACAACTGTTACAACACACAGCATATTGAATTATGAAGATTCATATAAGACAGCCAAATTCATCCATTACCAAAGGTACATATTGTAAACACTTTCCAAATTACTTGCAATAACCCAGCTTGGGTATTCTTTTTTCAAACTTTTCTTTAGGAGAAAAATTGATTTAACCTAAACTAAAGTTTAATTATTAAAATCACTTCCATTATTTACACCCTTTTAAGATGGGGAGGGGGAACCATTTAAAAAACAAAGTTGATTTTTCTTTAGTCTTAAATATTTAAAAGCTACCATGATCAAACTCTAAAACTATGTTAAGCATTCTAAATCTAAAAAATATAAATAAAATAAGTACCTAAAATTACATAAATGGACTTAAAATAATAGTTTTCTACTTCACCTTTGGGTAGTAAGTAATTTAAACTGCGCTTTATGCAACAAAGTGAAGCTTGCAAAATATTATTAAAGAGTTATATGGCTAAGCGCTTTCAGAGATCTTAAGTCTCCATGTTCATAGCTTACTTTACTTGAAGTTCAGCGGTGATTTATGCAAATTCATAACGACCATTTTCTGGATATTGCAAAGCACAATTCCTTTTGTATTGCACAGTTGTCATTTGCAATAAAGCAAGCCTCCTTAATCTTTCATTTCACATCGTTACGTTCTGTTACCCTTGCTATAGTGGGTTCGAACACATGGCCTGTTGTCCCTATTCTTCGAGCACCAAAGAACAACAGGTCATGTGTTCGAATCTACTATAGCAAGGGCAATATGCACAGAACGTAACGATGTGAAACGAAAGATTAAGGAGGCTTGCTTTATTGCAAATGACAACTGTGTAATAAACCAAAAGGAATCGTGCTTTGCAATATCCAGAAAATGGTCATTATGAATTTGCATAAATTTTGCATAAATCACCACTGATCTTCAAGTAAAGTAGATTATGAATATGGAGACTTAAGATCTCTGAAAGCGCTTAGCCATATAACTCTTTAATAATATTTTGCAAGCTTCACTTTGTTGCGTAAAGCACAGTTTAAATAAATGGAATTATAAATTGTCTGATAAAAAAAAAAGTTTGTTAAATCATTCATAAAGTCCATAAATTGTTATCTTAAGTTGAAAATTTGGCCGAGAGGAAATTGTTTCTCTATGCACATAGAATTATATTTGTTGAAAATGTTCAATGGGAAAATACCTAAGTACCATTAAAATTTATATTATCATTTATTTAAAGCATTAATGCCAGTAATATTTATTTATACATTCATTAGTTTATAATTCAGTACATACATCATGTGCTTCAACAAACGAAATAACCCCATTCATCTGGTTGACGATCTTAATTAAGGCTTATATTTGGGGTAGAACTTACATTACAAGCATTTGTAAAATTCATGCTAAAGCTTATTTTCTGATTAGGTCTTATTTTAAGGGAAACTGTCTAATTTTGCCTTTGTTTCTTATAAGAAGTCTGAATGAAAGACCAGCTAATTACATTCCATTCATTGCTGATATTTATTCATACTATCTTTTTTTTTGTCATTGTTGCCAAATAGTTGGAATTATGAAAGCAAATGGCTTAAATGTACAAACAGTAATTGAAAAACAAATATTTTCATTAAATATCATGAATGCAAATATTCTGCAAGAAATTAAATTAGCATTTGCTATTATTACTAATTTAATTTTTTACAGGACTGAATGCTTGCATTAATCATTTATTGAAAAAAAAAACACAAGTTTTTTATTCATTGTTTGTTCATTAAATTAAATATATTTCATTTTTATTTTTTAAATAAATTCTATTATTTTCATGTTTTCAAACATGTTAAAATTTTTTTGGTTTTAAATTTTTATGGAAAATATGAAATTTATCAATTTATTTCTTCTCTGCTATATTGGTATATGGATGGATGATTTTCTCCACCAATTAGTATAACATACTTTCTGTCAGTATTAAAATTTCTTTCTAATTGATTTGATTCTTTAGTTATTTATTAAAAAACATTTTGCATCTAGTCAATACTTTTCTGCAACAAGTATCAAGACTTTTTTTATCAAATTTTAGATTATCATCTACATAACTTTAATAAATATGTATATGTATTCATTTAATTTAATTTGATTTGTAATCTGGTTTCATTGTTGTTGTTTTTTTTTTGGATAGATTCATTTTTATGTTTTTGCTTTTTAAGTAAATAATAATTTTATTTCTAAGATATCTTAAAAAACAACAAGAGATTTTTAATCTTTTTCTGTGGCATTGATGAATTTTGATTTTTTTCTACGAAGAAAGTCAGAATGTTGCAGTCTTTTTATTTTTATTTTTTTGCATTCAAGCATTTTCCTTGTTGTTATAGTCCTCCCTTCTCTCAGAAGTGAACTATTCCAGATTCCTCTTTATCTTATCGGATTAAGCATTGTTTGCCACGGGTCAATAGGCTGATGTATAGCTAAAACATAACCAATGATTGTTACAGGCCACTAAGCAATGATGCTTGCTGAATTCGAGTGTTTTCACTAAGGTCAGGGATCTGGCTATAAATAGTGAGTCTTTTGTGAGAATCAGGGAAGAATGTCTGTCTAACCTGAAAAGACTGTATGCATTCCCCAGGGAAGCCCTGCTAACCTGAACAGCAGTCAGCATTTCCACTAATAGCAATCCGCTATTTGTCTACACAGCTAGGCAAGTCCACAGAGGGGCTGGACGCTGCTAAGACTACTGTTGACTCAAGGCAAGCTGTCTTGTTTAGCTGGAAGAGTCATTTTCCCTATCCGTGAGGCAAGAAGAGTCATTCTCCCTATCCGTGAGGCAAGTTATCAGGTATAGCTGGAAGCGGTAGAACCACAAGACTCGGATTCAAGAGTTCCAGTAAAACTATTGTTTATTGTATATATATATTGTATAATTTATTAAGTAATAACTTTATTGTATATAGTTGTGAAAAATAAATATGATATTAATTGTAATACTGATATTAGTATTATTTTCTGTAAGTTGGGTCTGTAATTCAGACCAAACACAGCACTTGTTATTCATCACATTTTGCTATCACTCTATAATTTTGAAACAAATCCATTATGGGGCAGTAACTAACATAATTTTAGAATTACATTAATTAACATGCTATTGAAATATTGATTATTTATGGCTTTGAAATAATAACTAGAAATATCTGAATGCATGATAACTTATTTTATCACATTGTGCAAATTCTTTTAGAAAGTTTGAAATGCAAATTAATACTATTTTACAGTAAATTAGATAACTTGAATTATTTTCTGAGAATTTGAATGCTATGTGAATCATTTCAGAAAAAGTTTTAGGATTAAACTTTAAAAAATTGATAATCTCAAGAATAAGAAGAGGAAGGGGAAAAAATGTAAAAAATTTATTATTGAATTTTTTTTCAGTAATAAATATTTTGGGGGGCTACTAATTGATTATTATTACAATATAATTCATCATAATAATGAATTAGTCAGTGTGGTTTTTTATATGACAGAACTTTTTTGAATTGATAATCACATTATATAAAGTTAATTACTGCATATTATATAGAACATATCTTGTATATAGTGGTTGTGTTATATAAATATAATAATATTTTATATAAAGTTATCTGATTTTGGAAAAAGTTTTTCATTGGAAAAAACACTAATTATTTTATGTGTCTGTATTACAATATTTTTTTGTTTCAAATACTAATGATATTTTGATTAAAATCTTTTTATTTTTAAAAATGGGATTTATTTTTCATACTTCATCTTAATGACTGTGCCATGATGAACTTTTTGTTCTTGAAAATATTATTGTTTCATTATATTGATCACTTTTATTAGTACTATTTGACTATTATATTTTTCATCTATCCATTATTCAATTCCCATGACCAGTCTGCCCTTTTTTTATTGACATTACATTTGTTTTTTTTTTTTTATTTTTAACTATATTTAAATCAAAATACATTCTCAATCTTTATTATTGCTTTGTTTCTTAACCAATCTTTATATCCTTAAATGTTTTAAATTTCTGTAAAATTATTTTTATCATCTATCCTATTTGATATCAAGGCATTTTGATAAGTTTATATTTTTGTGGATTGTTTTTTTTTAAGAGTATAAACTTTGCAGCAAAATCATCTTTGCATTATTTATGGACCATATAATCCATCCATAATATTTTAATTAATTCAAGAATATTTTGTATTGATAATCTTGCATTTCTTTATGGAGTAGGCATAGTTTTTCAGTTTTCAGTAGAATTTTAAATTCCAGATAATTTTTTGTTCAGAATTTAATTTATGCATTAACATTCATCTCAATAATGCTTTTCCATTTCTATGGAGAACAGACATTGCCATGGTTGTTACTTTTATCTAATATATCTGATAGATATTTAAAAGAAAGATCCTATTTCTAACAGCCTCAGGTAGGATTTCTTACTGATAATTCCAGCTGGTGTGGCTAGATATTACTTTTTTATCCTGTTCTTTTAGTTTGATTAAATTGTATTAAGAAATATGTAACAAATTTGAAATACAAATGTATGACGATGTATAATAAAAATAAAAAATAGCTGTTAAAATAATATTTTAAATTAATAACCATATAATTTGAAATTAAAAAAGTTTTGTTAAATGCTATAATATAGAGTAAAAATAATTAGAGAATTTTGAAATGTTGGTTATGAGAAAATAAAAAATGTAAGATTGATTAAGTAAGATTTAGACAAATTGATAAATGATTGATAAAGGAATATTTATTTTGAAAAAAGATTAAAGAGATGGAAAGTAGTTAGATATTTTTGTAAAAGTAAAAAAAAAAGATTGGTGGATAAATTTATGGGTGAAAAAATTGAACAAATTAAAAAAATAAAAAATGTTACTAGATGATTTTAAAGAATGGTGTAATTTTGAATTCTCAAAGAAGAAAACAAATATATAGTAGGTTTGGAAATAGATAACAATGATAAGTATTTAGATTTAATTCTATTAGTTATAACTTATATAATTATTATTTATTTAATAATAATTTAATGTTAATAATTTTGGTTATATTTCAGGTTTCATTTGACCTTGGTGAATATACCGCAAATGTTGATGGTGTAGGAACATTGCGGCTTCTTGATGCAATTAGAACATGTGGTCTTTCAAAATCAGTGCGATTTTATCAAGCCTCATCCAGTGAATTATATGGGAAAGTTCAAGAGATACCTCAGAAAGAAACCACTCCATTTTATCCTCGATCTCCTTATGGTAAGTTTTTTAGAATTAAAACCAGAAAAAAATGATTAGTAATAATGTTTTATTTTATTTTATTGCCTTATGAACTTAACAATTATTTTATGTTTATGATCACATAAATCATAATTACTTTGGTTATTAATGAAAGTATATATTGTATTTATTCTTTTTACTGTTATAAAAAGTTCTTTATTTTATGTAGATTTCAATTTAAAATTTTTATTTCTGATAAAATCTTGTTAAGGGGTTTTAAGTGATTTTTTATTCATTGTTTATTTTTATTTGAATAGTATATATTTATCTTTATGTATATAAAATGTAGATATATGGAAAATCTTTCTATATTATTCTCTGTCATTCACAATTATTTTTTTGCTAAATTGTACAGAACTAGCCATCTTTGTCTTGTGAGCTATTTTTTATCTCTCTTTACTCCAATTAGACTAATCAAGTAGCCCCTTTCTCCCAATCTATCTTCTGTTTATTTTGTGTTTATCTTGTAATTTCACTAGAACATACAAAATATACACCAGTATATTTAAAAGTCTGGAATTTGTACATTATTAATTTTATTTAATTTTTTTAAAAAAAATATTTGTATATGTATGTATTATTTAATTTCATAATGATATAGTGCTTGCAATCAATAGGTGTGATTTAATATGGTCTGAAAATAGTAAAAAATTAGCAGTCAGTGATAGTTATGGCTATTAAGTTCCTATAAATAGATTTGAAAAAGTTATCTTATAGCTTGATCTATTAAACAAAACCCAGTCTGGAAGTATAAAATTCTTGCTAATAATAGCAGTGATTTTATTGTAGTAAGGCATATTTAAAAACTGAAAGTGATGGGTGACCTCTTTCATCAAATCTATTGGCAGTTCTGTAGACACACAATTGTAAAGCAAAAGAAAAAAATAGTTTATTAAAGTTTTGAGAAATGAAAATGAACAGTAATCACATAAATTAAACAATAAATTAATTTTGTAAGTTCATTGAATTGAATAATTTCATCAAACCATTTAAAGTATAGTTTTCTATTATTTTTTATACAAAGAATCTTTAGAAATATATATATATATTGATACAGTTGGGCAATTGCTAGTACAGATAGGCCTATTTACAACATATAATAGCTTAGTTTGATGGGTTTTCTGTATGAACAGAAATGAGCATTTCGCAGTTTTTGAATGATCTCCTTCTGACAGCAATAATTATTAATCTATCTGCAGAATTAGCCATGCCACTTACTTAACTTTAAAACTATTTCTTGCTTTCCAAAGTCTCTGAATTTTAAATATACTAAAATCATCAATAGTTTCTATTTGCATTTTATCTGAAATTATAATTTGTGGGATGAATACTTAGATCAGATATATTCTTATCTATTGATACAATAATATTCATCATAATTTGTCTTTGTTTTTGAGTGGTAAAGAAAATTATGGTTTATGTCATTAATAATCTTGTATTACTGAAGTTTAATTGTGAACAAATGGAGAATTATGTACGAAGAAATTTATTTTCTTCTAAGGATGGGCATTTGTTTTAATTGAGAATTTTCTGGAAGATCAGAGCAAGATTTTCAATTAAATATGACATCATAAATAAAATAAGGCTGCCGAGGAATAAATTCATTAGAGTAGAAATTAGAAAAGAGAAGATAATAATTTGAAATTTGGAACTCAAATAACAAAGGAAGTGATGACAGAAATTAAACCTTGACAAGCTATTATATAGAAAATGTCTTGAATCTTAACCTATTATATGTGATAGTACTTGTATGTTAAAAAACTCAATTGCTTTATCACTCCATAATTGGAAAAAAAAATCTTCAATAACTTTTGGCTTAGATTGTTAGCTGCATGAAAATGTTAATTAGTTTAAATATTTTGATTGCATTTTATATAAAAGGCAGACTTGAATGTTGAGTAACACATTCTAATTTATTGTTGCTGTAGTGACAAAGTTAAAAGATAGAGTACTTCTTTGTAGAGATATAACTATGGTTTTAAATCAGTTGCATGTAAGGCTGTTCTCTCATATTTATGCATGGAAGTTAGACATGGAACTATATTGACAGCAAAGGCACTGAAAAAATTAACGATGCTCTGTAATATTTCAAAAATATAATGTTTAGATGAGAAAACCACGTAATATAGTCTTTAGGTTATTGATTATGATGATATTGAATCTATGTCAGACAATATTTATATCTTATAATTATATCAAAAGTTCAATATTGATGCTTTCATTGGAAGAATATAGCTGAAGATAGAATATATTAGCGCTATATTTTGGCATCTAGTTGTTGTTTGTTGTGAAATAATGTTGTCATGAAAATAATTGGATATTGTGTATATTATACAGGACTGGTCCTGGCTTTGCATAACAGTAGACTTGATAGGCCACCAGAGTGGATGAGAAAGCGTATCTAGCACTCTTAAACTTCTAGACCCATATCAACCCTGATCTCACTTCTAGGAGATGTGGTATTACCATATGAACATATATTAAATATGTACATGTATACTCATCTCTTTTCTCCATTCTTAACTTCCATTTATCCCAGAATTCGAATTTAGGGAAAATATGCATAATATTCTATTTCAGGAAATATTAATATTACTATTTTTATTGTGCAAGCATGTGATAAATTAATAAATGAATGAAGAAAAATGCAAACGATAGTCTTAATTTGAAATCATGTATTTAACACATTTATTCATAATTATTACAATTTATGCAATGAGAGATTATAACAAAAGCAATTAATTTGCTTAGATATCTGACTATTTTTTGATTAATATGATTAATACTTATTAATCCAATCCCCTTTTCACTTCAAAGAATAATCATTTAATATCAATACTAACAAAAAAATTAAAAACTTGTTATTATTTATATATACACTTGTTTGCTAATTTAGTCTTTAGTAAAATCATAATTCATTATTATCTATATGTTTATTGATTACTTCATATTAACAACATGGTGATGGTATGGAATCCCCTCTTCGATTGTGATTTATTTCTATAATGATAGGAAAGATCATTCTGTGCTAGAAAAATTTAATCATGTATACTGACAAACCAATAAATGATGAAATGATTAGTATCAACAAACAAACAACAAATAGCAGTGTAACTGTCACCTATTGGTATTTAATGTGTAAGAATATAAAATCTTACTTCTAACTATGGTAATGATTAAATTCATGCACAACCAAGTTTACACTTGACTCTATATTTTATTTCGATTTAAAAATAAGGCTAATAATGTTTTTCCCTTCTAACATATGAAAAATTTATATCCTCACCAACCTAAGGTAATGGAAAGAAATAAAAAAAAAAAATGTCTAGATACATAAAATAAGAACATGATATCAACCTAAGATAAATCTAGAGTTTATAAAAGTAAATGTCCTTATTGCTACAGTTCATGATATAATTGGTGGGGTTCGAATATTCTAGAATGTACATAATAATGATCAGAATCTAGTCAAATTTGGTTTGGTGGTTGCAGCTCCATGGGTGACGAATCTTCCCACGAGGTTACTTCACACTTACCAGTGCATAGTTGTCTGTGTCTTTATATATATAGTTGATCAGTCCTCGAGTTTGTTAAATAACAGTTAAAATCGAAGGGCTTGAGGTATTAGCAGTAGTGGAAATACCTCTAAAAGAAGAGAAAGAACCTACAATGGAGACTTGGAATGGCAGGGTATAAATAGAAAAGAAAAAGAAAAAATGGATGGTACTATAGGAGTTATGTCAAAAAAAATATTTAAATACTGTGATTTAAGATAAGGTTATGAAGACAAGAACGGATGGTGGCTATAGTGTATATGGTCATTGGAGATAGTCAAACTATAATGGATTGGAACAGTAGCATATATGAATGCTTAGTTAAGGTATATGGCCATTAGAGATAGTCAAATTATAATGAATGCCTAGATAAGGATTCACAGAGTTTTTAAAAAAAAAAAAAAGGGGGGGGGGTAATGGTTATAGGGGATATGAATGGGCATATTGAAAAATTGATGACATGGATAACAAAAATGAACAGCTTTCGAAAATTTTTTGTCTCTGAGATTTAGCATTGGAAATTTATCAAATATTTATGAAAAGCAATACACATGGTCTAGAAATAATATATTTTACATAAGAGATCATATATTAGTAGAGAAAGAGGGAATGAATAAAGTACAGAAAATTAAAGTGTTTGATAATGAGAGTGTATTATAGTGATCATAATTACTTTATAATAGAAATGGTTAGTAATATGATGGAAAATAGTAATAAAAGTAGAAAGGATAGTGAAAGATGTGATGAATGAATTTTGGAGATAATATAAGGACTGGTGTGATGAAGTAGAAGTGGCAAATATGGTTTTATATGAGAATATACAGAAGAATAAAAATAAGAGAAAAGTGAGAATTAGTAAAAGTCTAAAAGAGAGGAAAAAAGCATGCAGGAACCTTTACCTTTTGAGACAGTGCTTTGTGAATATTGCCATATAGGTCATTCAATATAATCCACATAATATCTTGGATTTAATGGAATTAGTTTTGGGAATATAATATTGTAATCATTTGGTAATTAACATATTTTACTATATGAACTTTTTTTTTTTTTTTTTTTATAAGGAATAGATTAATATTTGAGTTATTGTTGATTTATTTTCATAACATTAGAAATAATGATAATTTGTATTATTATAATGGCAAGATCATTCTTTTTTTTGTATATATATTTTTATGACTTATTACTTATTTTATATATAATTTGTAAATAATATATAAAGTATATAAATTTATTAAGGAAATACTCTGCTATTTTCAAATAAATATACAATGTGTCCATGTATAAAGTGATAAATAAATTTAAATACATCATAATGATGATGTGAACAATATTTTGTGTATTTAAAAGTTAGTGCAAAAATTAAACTGGAAGTATTTGCCTGAAGGTTAATGACAGATGATGGAAATAGTCCAACATATTATCACATTTGAACTAGAAAAATTGGTTTTTTTTTTTGCCATCAATACTTAATTTTATAGGATTATCCAATATATATGGTAAATTGTGCTTAATAAACCAGTATTGATTTTGGGTATTTTATTGGTTAATTAAGCTTTGGCTATTATCATATAAATTATATATGGAAATAAGTTAGTTTTTGGCAATAATGTATAATAGTATAAGTAAGTGAAAATTTATTAATAAGCATTTTCACTTTATTGTTTTTCAAGATATTTTCAGTTGTCTTTTAATGTAGATTGAATTTTTTTTTTTTTTTAATAAAATTATTTTTGGAATATTTTTATTAACATTTTAAAGATATATACTTTAAAAGTAATAGATATACTATATATTTTTTAAAATGTATGAGTGCTGTTTTTTCTTTTTTATGTCCTTTTATTGATTGTATTTCTAATAAACTTAAGCATGTTTTAAAATTAGTTAAGTTCTATAGATTTTTTATATATTGAGTTTAATTTTGAGATATATATGAATATGTATTAATTTTATTTATCATTATTTAGATTCATTTCCAAAATAGCATTAAAATTTT
Organism: Epiperipatus broadwayi; assembly: GCA_028023455.1. Taxonomy (NCBI): domain Eukaryota; kingdom Metazoa; phylum Onychophora; class Udeonychophora; order Euonychophora; family Peripatidae; genus Epiperipatus; species Epiperipatus broadwayi. The sequence goes on along the minus strand of JAQFVV010000043.1, from coordinate 8,542,541 downwards.
TTTGACCATTTGCTTACATATATAAATGGTTTAATTTTGTTTTAGTTTTACTAGTTGTATTTATTCATGTTTTGTTTAGAATTTAAAAATTGTTTGTAAAATGTGTTGCCTTCTTCAAATAGAATTGTTTTTTTTTTTTTAATGATTATTTGAATTAAATCTTGTAATCAGTTTGCCAAACAAATTTTTTTCAACTTTTGAAACTTTTAGTTTCAAAGACACTGCAATCTTACAGGTTTGTCCAGCCTAACAATAATGACTAGCTGCATTTCAAACCACATTCAAATTAGTTCAGCAAGTTTTTAGTCATATGCAATAGATGTCACTATATTTTTTATAAAAGCACTTTCATGTTACTTGAGAAAGAAATTTTAGGGGAATTTACAGTTAATTAAAATAGAAAGAAAAACAAATGAAGGATGAAATCTTAATTTCACTTTGGAATGAGTACTTAATCTTGCTTTTTTAAGCTGCTGCATTTTTAAAATCAAAAATCTTGTAATCAGTTTTAAATGATTTTATATACAGATATTTTTATTTAACTTCTGCCTTGGGTTTGGTTGTTTAGATAAAATCTTATAATCAATTTTAAACCTATTTCTACAAAATAGATCTTTTCCGTATTTTATGTATGTATATTTTTAAAACAAATATATATCTGAGATCATAAAATAAAAAGTAATATATATATATATATATATATAAAATATATTAAAAAAATGCTTTTATTTAATTTGAGAACTAATGCATTAAAAGCAAATATATATATATTTTGGACAACCATTTTGATTGTTATATGTAAATTTAAATAAAAGTGTTAATTAATTCCAGCAATATAGTTTGGGATCAAATCAAATATTGTATTATTAAATTGAATTAATTAATTTATGGATGGTCCATGCTTTTATTTAAAATTATAGGTGACAACCAAAATTGTAGTTCAAGAAATTTTTTTTTTTGCTTTTTAATGCATTTGTAAAATTATTTCTTAAAAAGTATTTTTTATATATTTACCATTCATGGGCACAAAAAAGGTGTACTACCATTTAGAGAGTGAGATAGAAAAAAAAGAAAAGATTGTTTAAAAGAATATAAAAAGAAAAAAGAGGGTGGCGGGAATGTGTTTTTCCTTACTAATGTATTTTTTTAAAATTATTTTTACCAGTTAGAAATATTTCAGCAAAAGCAGCAAACAGCAAGATGCATCCATGTTCAAAATCCTAGGTAAACATTCTTCTTATATTCATTCTAAAGTAGCCATCGCATTCGTAAATTTCGTAAAGCCTCCAAGAGTTGAATTATAAGAACTCTATAGCACATAAAAATGAACTATTAATTTGTGTGTTCTAAATATCAAATATTGTTTAATGCTTTATTATATATGTCAGTGTGTGAGTTAGGTATGTGCGTGATTAAAAAATACCAATATTATATTAAAAAATTGATAAAAGTATTTATCTTTAATATAATTAATGTTAATAAATTGTCTTTAAACTTAAGCCTTATTTAGTCAGTCAATTCTTTTTATCAATTCTTTTCACCACTAATTTTGTATAATTTTGTATAATTTTGTATAATATGATAAAAACTAAATATGTAGATTTATTAAAAAAGATGAAAATTTGTAAATTTATTGATGATAGGCACTATCATTATTTGTATCCTAGGTCATATGAGAATCCATATATATTTGGTAAGATTAAGACACATAAAGAAGGTAACCCTTTAAGGTTACTATTCAATTTTAGTGATTTTATATTAAATAAATTTTGTAAATATTTGAACGGCTGGATAGCTAAAGTGATTGGTTATGGGCAGTATTCTATAAAAAATACAGATGCCATTATTGATGAATTGAATATGTTGAAGATAAACAGAAACCATAGTATTTTTGTCATGGATATAGAGTCAATGTATCCTAGTATCCCTAGACTGAAAAGTATCGATATAGTGATAAAGGCATTATCACAACGCATTACTGATGATAACATTATTAGTATAATAAAGGAAGGTTTAATTTTGATAAATAACAGTTTGTTTTTTAAATATAATAATCAATTTTGGGAAATAAATAAAGGATGGGTAATGGGATGTGCAATCAGTGGGTTAATGGCATCGGTTTTTATTAATGATATCGAAAATAATATTATAACAAGAAGTATAGTTAAAAAAGAAGTAATATATTACGTTAGATATGTCGATGATAGTTTAATAATTGGGAATAGGAGGATAGTACATAAATTATTTAGGAAATTTAATGATAATGCGGATAATATCCGTTTTACTATGAAGGAAATTGATAACCAGATTAGGTATCTAGATATTGAGATGTTTTTGGGTAAAGATAGAAATATTGTAATTAGGCATTTTGTTAAAGATGATAAATTGAGAAAAATTATACCAATTGATTCAAGACAACCATGGATACAAAAGATGAATGTAATAAAGAATTTTAAATATAAAAATGATAAGTTTAACACTGATAGAAATATTGCTAAATTGCAAAAGGAAAAATTTAAACAAGATTATATAAGATGCGGATATGGAATAAGGCATATTGATGGTATTTTTCTAGGAAATTATAAAAAGAAAAATAAGAGAATTGATAATAATAATAAGAAGAAAAAATGGATTAAAATTTCATATTTACCCAATGTATACAAAATTTTATGTAAAAAAGAAAAAAGTATATAGATGAAAATATTAATGTGGGATGGGCCAATAGTAGAAACTTAGATAAATTAATAACTAATTATAGGTTAAAAGATGAGATACAATATAAAAGGGGAATGGTTTATAAAATTACTTGTGGATTTTGTAAAATGGTTTATTATGGGCAAACAGCAAAGCAATTGAGCGAAAGAGCTAAGGAACATAATGGTGCTATCGATAGGAAAGATGATAGGTCAGCATTATATGTTCACTATTTACAAACTGGACATAAAATTAATTGTACTGATAGTATAAAAGCTTTAAATTATGTAAAAGATGTTAATAGACGCAGGATATATGAAACAAATTATATTATGTATAATAAAACTAATTGCATGAATATATATAAGACGTCTATTGGAATGAATAATAAATGGTTGATGAAAAAAGAATGGATAGATAGCTGAGATGAATGATTCTTTGGAGATTTGCGAAATGGAGAAAAATTGATTTATAGTAACGTTGTATGAGTTATATGATAATATAAGTTGTCCAATTCAGTTTCAGTTGTTCTATTCGAATTGTTTGGTTTTGATTGTATATTTTTTATATTTTTTATATTTTTTATATTTTTACTTGTCATGTATTAACATAGATGTCGCTCTATATATATGTAATCGTGGTATCTTGGAAGACATATTTGAAAAGGGCAAAAAATAAATTTGCCGAAAAAGGCTTTTTATATAATTAATATAAGTGTTATGTTTTGTTGTTTATAAATGTTTTTATAACATTTTGTTTGAATTTCAGAAGATTAGTACAACATAAAAAAGAAAAAGAAAAAAGGTATTTTCCGTTTTTCTTCTGTTTTCTGTATAGTTAATTATGTTACTGAATAAAAAAAAAATAGACTGAACTAGTTAAGGGATTGTTTCGAGTACTGGATTATGAGCCTACTGTCTGAACATGTTAGTCTTAGACTAGATGGCGCCCGTGTTTACTCCAAAACAAATAAAGGGTTTGGATAGTAGGGGTTTGAATCTAGCAGCTGAGGTGGGCCATGATCTGATTGTGGGTATTGTTGATAGTTAAAGCTATCAATAATATTTTCCACTTTGCTCGAACGTGCCGATTCGTTCACATAATATTTATAATTAAAAAAGATTATAAATGTATTATAAAGAAGTTTGTAACCAGCCAAAGCATTTGCAGTGTAAGTAAGATCTTCTGCGGATCGAACCCGGTACAATATATATATATATGCAATCCTGTATAACTGTTAACAATCTATTCCTTTTTTTTAATCTCCATTTTACATAGGTAAAAAAGGTTAGAAGTTTCATATTATTTTTGTTTGTTTGAGATGTTAAGAAGAAACTATATTTAGTGAATTTTTTAAACAGCTATTTTAAAGATTTTTATATAATATCTGTTCTCAGATTTTTTTCCCCAACTTTATATAAAATTCTCTTCTGTGTATATGAATTTTCAACTTCAGAATTTTTATCGAAATTTTGTTTTTTGTTAAAGAAAATGTCATTAGGGAATCATCATCATCATCAACCATTATCAATCCACTGCAGGATGAAGGTCTCTCCAAGTTTAATCCATCTTCTCCGATCTTTAGCTTCTCTTCTCCACAACACCCCTGCACATTTTCTTATTTCATCCATCCATCTCACATGTGGTCTCTTTCTGGGTCTTTTACAATCTCTTGGAATCCGGTTTAAAATTTCAATTGTCCATCTATTATCATCTTTTCTAGCAATATGTCCAGCCCAACTCCATTTCAATCTTTTAATTTTTTCAATAAGGTCAGTAACACCTGTTTGTTGTCGTACCCATACATTGCGTTTTCGATCTCTTCTTGTTACTCCCAACATACATCTCTCCATACTCCTTTGAGTGGTCTGAAGTCTCTGTATTGCTCTTCTATTAAGTGTCCAAGTCTCAGATCCATAAGTAAGAACTGGTAAAACACATTTGTTAAAAACCATTCTTTTCAAACACATAGGCATATTTCCTTTTAGTATCAAGTTATTTCTACCAAAAGCACTCCAACCAAGTTTAATTCTATGATTAATTTCTTCCATTATGTTTCCATCTGTATTAATAATCTGATCTAGGTATTTGTAACTGTTAACTTCTTCTAATTCTTTATAATCAATCTTTATTTTCATATTTTGAGCAAATCGATTAAACATTACTTTAGTCTTTTTAACATTTATCTTTAGTCCTACTTTTCTACTTTCATCTGCTAACTCCTGCAACATTTCCTGCAGCTCTGAAGCATTATTTGCAAAAACAGCTAAAGCATCTGCAAAATCTAAATGACTTAAATACTCTCCATTTACTTTCATTCCTTTAGTTTCCCATTTTAATCCACAAAATACTTCTTGCAGCACTGCTGTAAAAAGTTTTGGAGATATGGAGTCACCTTGCCTTACACCTTTCTCAATGTTGATTTTTCCAGTATCATTATGTAATCTAATTGTTGCTGTTGCATTTTTATAAATATTCTTTAAAATATGACAATATCCTGGATCTATACCTTGATGATCCAATGCTTTAATCACTGAAGAAATGTGTATAGAATCGAATGCCTTTTCATAATCTACAAATCCAAAACATAATGACAACTCATATTCATTTGTCCTTTCTATGACTTCTCTCAATACCTGGATATGATCTATTGTACTAAAACCACTTTTAAATCCAGCTTGTTCTCTTGGTTGGTGGAAATCCAAAGTTCTCTGTAGACGAGTTGTAATTATCTTGGTAAAAATTTTATATAAAACTGATAAAAGGCTGATAGGTCTGTAATTTCTAATATCTTCTTTATCACCTTTTTTAAATATTAATATTATTACTGCATTCTTCCAATCTTCTGGTACATCTTTATCATTTAGACATTTGGTATATAACTTTGCTAAAATTGTTTCTATTTCTTCACCTCCTTCTTTTAATATATCAATAATAATTCCATCATTTCCTGGAGCCTTTCCTTTCTTCATACATTTAATTGCATGTCTCACTTCTTCATTTAAAATTCTGGGCAATTCAGAAGATGTAATAGATATAGGAGGTACTTGTTCTTTATTACTATATAATTCTTGATAAAAATCTTCTACAAATTTCATGATGTCATCTCTCTTTTTAGTAATAATTCCATCTTTTTTTCTTATTGCAGATATAAATTTCCTACCAATACCAAAATGTTGTTTAACATTCTTGAGACTTTTATTTTCTTCTACAGCTTTCCTTGCTATTTCACAGTTATACTTTCTTATATCATTTTCAACTCTTTTCCATACCATTTTACAAAATTCGAGATATTCAATTCTTTTTAATACATCATTTTTGTATATCTTCATATTCCTTCTTTTCTTCATAAATTCTCTAGTCTCAGTAAAAATTTTATTAGTCAATTGCTGCTTTTTTCTACCAGCTATCTTTGTTGCAGTTTTTAAAAGTGTATCAGTTATTTTCATATTAATTTCATTCAAATCTGAATCCTGTTCAAAATCTCCTAACACTTGAAACCTATTTGTAAGTTCTAATTTAAATTCATTAGAATGTTTCTGAAGATTAGGAATATCAACTGTAAATATTGTTTTTCTTAATAATTTTTGTCTCTCTAGTTTTACATTAACACGTAACTTACACCTTACTAATCGATGATCACTTCCTGTGTTAAATTTATTAAGAACATTACAATCTTGAAATATGCATTTCCTGTTAGTCAAAATATAATCCAATTCTGCTGTACCTTCATTTGGATGCTTCCATGTCCATTTCCTTTTAACATTTTTCTCAAATAATGAATTCATAATATAAAGTTTTTTTTTTTCTGCAAACTCCACAAGTCTATGTCCTCTCTCATTTCTATTACCATAATCAAAATTACCTACAGCAATTTCATCTTTCATTTGTCTACCAATTCTAGCATTAAAGTCTCCCATAACAATTTTAAAATGTTGTTTACTCTGATCAAAAGCCTTTTGTACATCCATATAAAAATCTTCTACTACTTCATCACTATGAGAACTTGTTGGGGCATAAACCTGAATTATCTGCATTTGGTATCTGCTATTAAGTTGTATAACTAATCTTGCAACTCTGTCTGATACACCATCAATCTCCACAATATTGTTCTTCCACTTTTTATTTATAATGAATCCTACTCCACTTGTCTTTCCAATATGTGTGCCTTTATAATAGAGTATATGTCCACTTTTTAAATCAATTGTTTCTTCACCTTTTCTTCTAACTTCACAAAGTCCAATAATGTCCCATTTAATATAAGGCAATTCTTCTTCTAATTCTTGCAATCTTCCTTCACTTGAAAGTGATCTGCAGTTGTAAGTACCTAAATAAAAAAGTCGCCATCAAATGGCAGCCTGGGTCCACAATCAGGGGATTCTTAGCACCCTCTGCCTTCGGCCACCAACCGCTGCCTTGGTTGGTGACTTTACAGCCTCCTGGGAATAAGGGCCATATCATTAGAGAATAGTTTACCATATGTTTACTAACTCATTATTGCCAATCTTCATTATTTTCTTTTAAAACCATTAAGTAATATTTATTTTAAGTCCTACATTTTGCTTTTTTAAGACTTAAAAAATTTAGATGACTTACATGATTTCCATTTATTTTTACTCCACAGTTTTAATTATAGTATATTTATATAATTAAATGCCTTTTTTTAATATACAAATCTCATAGAAAATGACTACTTATTTATGGTTTTTTGGATATGATCTATTGTGTAATAATGCTTTTAAATCCAGTTTCAGTCTTTTGATTGGCTACACTTTAATATTCATCATAGATGAGTTATAATTGCCATAGAAAAGTTCTTATATAAAACTGAAAAAATTTGTAATTTCTAATAATTTGTTTTCACTTTTCTTAAATACCATATCATTATTGCAATCTTCTAATTATTTGGTATATTTTAAGTATGTAGATAATATTTTTTGTTTTTTAGACATTCTCATTTAACTTGCAATGGCTTCACTATGGTATCATAATATTCAGACTACAAGCAATATCTCATACTACTCCTAGGAAGAGTATTTGTTTTATATAAATATTTTAATTATTTTTTAAATTTTTATTAGAAGCATTATTTACAATATGTATTAAAATGTTTATAGAAAGAAATATTAAAAATATGGCTGTAAGAAATAATAGTATTTTTGTATAACTGGGTTCAATCGATTGCTTTCTTATAACCAGTTATAATGAAATAAATTTGCTATTTATTATTGTTGCCATTGATTCAATAATTTTAATAATATTTATCTTAAAGGGTAGGTGGAAAAAATTATCATTTGAAAAAGGTGAAAAAAATTTACAGTAGTTTAGACTACAAGCATATGAAATATTATTTTACCTGAAAAGAGAAGTATAAAATTTGAACTACATGAGCTAAATTCACATTAATTATGATTTTTGCAAAATAGATACATACTTAGAAAGATATTGAAAGCAATACATACTCAATTTAAACAAATAATAAAAAAAAAGTAAGGCATTTGAATAGTAATAGTGATATAATATATCACTTGTAGCCATTACAGGTTAAGAGTAATGCTAATTGTGATATTTTTTGTGGTGATCATATTCATTTAAACCACTAAACATCACATGAACACCATTTCTTATGCTTACTCATAACTATTATTAAAACAGGCAAAGCTCTCTGCAGTAATAGCACTGTACTGAGTGACACTGCTGTATGGAGAGTTTTGCCTGTTTTAATTATAATTATGAGCAAGCATAAGAACTGGTGATCATGTGTTGTTTAGTGGTTTAATACCATTCCTGCCTAATAGGATAGTGATGACTATGGTTATTAAAGAGCCAAAGACACCAAAATGTATTCGTACTGAACTGAGTTCAGGCCTATATGACTATTTAAGCTAATGAGCTTGGATTGTAAATATTGTGTTTTCAATTTTAGACTCATAGTTTTGTAGTTAAGTAGAGATAAAAGGTGGATGCTGGAAGATTTACATTATATCCTAAGATCTAGGTGCAGTGCTCTCAGATCCAAAGCTTGATTCTTCTTAGTGAGTTCATGTTGTAGTTTATTAAATGGCAATGAATCAAATTGTCATTAGCAGAATTGGGGTTATTATTGCTGTGAGTGGCATCCATTTATTGACCAGAAGAGTTTGGGAAAACTTTCATTGCATTTATTTTGGTAATTTGGGACTTATTATAATTGATTATGGAAGTTAGTTAAAGAAATTATATAAATAATGTATTTTCCTTCATTAATTTAATCATCACAAAACAAAGTAAAAAAATCACAAATTTAATATTTTGTTTGTCACTTTTTTTTCATTCAGTTTGTTTTTTATGTTATCAACTTCAATAGGCAAATGGATTTCACCAGTTTTCTTGATAAATTCTAAATTATTTCATGTTTAATAGAGATTCATATTTATCATTTTGTCAAATGATTATTGGCAATTTTTTTATGTCTGAAGTGATCTCAATTAATAGAAATTAAATAAACTATTATAATCACTATTGACAGAAAATATGATTTTTTTTTTTAGATGCAGAAATTCTATTTATCATTTCATTTGTAATTTATATATATATTTAGATTATATTAATATTTAGTTTAATACAACTTAAATTGTCAAAAATAAGAGTACGTTTTTTAAATAGTAATTTTATATTATCTGAAAATATTTTACTTCAGCTATTTTACTTTCCTAACTTATTTGAAAATGTGCATTTATAATCAAAAATATTTATTACTGAAAAATGAAAATGCATTAAATTTTCTATTGTAATTAATATTCACTGTCTTGTCTATCATAAAATATGGGGGGGGGTGTATTGACATTATAATACTCCCCCACCCCCACCCCATATATATATATTAAAGAAAGAATTCTATTATTTCAGTAAAAATAATTTTATTACAATTATCATTATCCTGTTAATAAAGGACGAAGAAGCATTATTGAAAAAAACAACAACAGATAAAACCTAATTTAAATTGGTTAAAAAACATTAGCTAAATTATGAATTTTAATAAAAATAAAAATTTATTTCTTTTTTTTTTTTTTTTTTAAAGTGTGTCAAACTTCGTTGTAAAAGCAGCTTTTTTTAGGATTCAATTAGAAGTCTTTAGGATTTGCTATTTTTTTATATAGAATAAAAAGGAACTGAAATTGATTGAGTTGGTGTCTGTAGTCTGGATAAACCACTTTTAAAAAAGAAAATTGTAGGTAAAATGTTGCCTAATAATATGATTATATGTTTTATATCTTTATTTAATAGCAAAAAATTTGTGAAGCAGAAAAAGCTCCTTATTTTTATTTTTTTTTCTATTTCAAAGAAAAATAATTCTTTAATAATTAGAATTGCTATTTCAAAATCAATATATTGGAGTGACTCTTAAAATATAAAATTATTTCTATTTGTAATAATAATTTGAATAAAAATTTTAGATTTATTATTTAAATAATTATTTAAAGCATCATATTCCTTTTTCTTTTGATTCTAATGTAAAATATGAGAAAATTTCATTGTAAAAATAAAATAAAAACATGAGATTTTTTTTTTTTTAAAAAAAAATTAAACATATTGGTTTAATAATTTATAACTTTTTTTTTTTTTTTAATGCTATAATACTAGAATATGTACTGTAAGTTTATTCCATAGCCTTTTTGAAATGTCTGTGTGAATCTATTAGAAATGTTTTTATGTATGTTTAGTACAATGATTTGTTTTGATTATAGAATATAATCTCTATTACCAAAGTTTATTTTTCATTATATCTTTATTGTCATGCTGTATTGATATACATAGTTAATTTTTATTATATTTAAAAAAAAATGAAATGTCTTAATAAATGTAAAATGATGGATGATTTTAAAATGGTATCATAATTTTGGGTGATATTAAAGGTAATGTAATAATAATAAATATACTTTCTTTTTTACAAAGCAAAAATGTAAAGTCCTTTTAGTAATAACACATTTTTACAAATATTAATGTTTATTATATGATTGCATATTTTTTTTTGTCAGCAACTCATTTGAATTATAAAACTTCATTTTCTGCCTATCATTTTAACATATAGTAGATTACTTTTAAACATTATTAGTCAACATGAAGATAAAAGTCTTTCTGAGTTTAGTCCAGTTTTTTTATCTTATAGCTTCTTTTTTATATACCACTCAAACGTTATTTTTCATATCTTTCCATATTACATGGTCTCTTTCTTAGTCTTTTGAGATCCAGTTTATGACTTCAGTTATACATCATTTATCATATTTTCTAGTAACATAGTCATTATTTAATTCTTTTGTTTGTTCTTTCAGCCATGCTCATTGTTGATCTTATATTGATAATTTCAATGTACATATTCCCATTATATTCTCCTTTTTTTTTAATATTCTCAATAAAGAGATTGCAGACCATACAATTTCTCACTTTTCTGTGTGTTTGAATCCTTAGATAGTCATTGATAGAATACATTTAAAATCTTTTCAGGACATATATATATATATATTGTACCCTCACTTCCCGATATATATAATATAACTTAAAATATGACTAGCTCAATTAAATCGTTATGCTCGGCTAAAATATGTATAACTATCATTAATATATTTTTATAATACTATATCTTATCAGATTCATTATAACTTACCAAAATTAATATAGTTCAATATCATGTACTAATTAAATAAGTATTTATTAAAATCATGAGACTATGAAGTGAAGTTACAAGTGGTAATTGAATTTACATTGAGCTAATGTCTTCCCAAGACACTATCTCAATGGCATAAGAATACTATTACCTCTTTATTATCTCATTACTACATCTACAGCACTCTTATGTCTTTTATAAAAATTAACTAACTTCAATAATAATAATAAATAAATCTCAATCTTTTATTAAGGAAATATAATTAAATAATCTCAGGTTCTTTTAATTATTTTAAAGTAATAATATTTCTTGCAGATAGGCATGATAAGGGATTTAATATCAAACCTAACTACACCTAACTTATCATAATAATAATAACTAACAATAATAATTTCTAGTGTATAAATTAATCTTATCTATTTTATTATACTATTAATCATTAAGGAAATAAGTGAATCATCTACATGTCTTTCATTTTCATATAGTATCTTAATTTAAAAATTATACTAAAATCTTATAATTTAATAATATGTGGCAATAAATAATATTATACTCTTATATTGTGCATTATAATTACCTTGTGACCATTATAATATTATATGTTAATGTCAATCAATTTCTATAAATTATATTAAGAAAATACTGTGTTTCTTTTTTAAAAATAATAATAATAAATTCATATTGTGCAAATATTATGTTTATTCAAATTATCTGTTGTCAAATGCTGTGGTGCAAAATAATGAATTCGACACACTTTTAAACAACTTAAACAAATTTATTTACATCAACTTTAATAAACAACTTATGTACATTATTTACATTACAAGTGGAAACCAAAGAAAATAAAAAATAAGAAAAATAATAATACAAGATTTTTACACTGTTACTATTTCCATAAACATAAATAGATAATCCATACATTTCTTAAATGTTTTATCAGTAACATTTAATTAAGTTTATGAACTTAAATCTTAATAGATATCATTTGTCATTAGTTAGTACAAAAGAAGACTTTTATGTAAAATATCACTTATGTAGCATATGTAAAATAAACAAACTTTAACAATTAAAAAATGCTACTTCACTTAAGTATTATTGCTATTTCTATTATAATGTATTAGTATGTATTACATTTACTATTAGCATTAATCAAATATCAACTAATGTATAGACTGATATAACTTTATAATATAATGACATTTATTGATTATATAATTATTTACTTCATTCTGATGTAATTCCATACTGTATGTCTTACCAAAATATGCAATACATATATGTTCTTTTCTTAAAATAATATTTAAAATTATTCAACAATTTCAAATTTTATAAAGTATTATATTAAAATAAATTCTATGATTCTTTTCTATTTAAACTACTACTCTTCTCTACTCGTAATTCCTATTCCTTCCTAATAAAATTCTATCTACAAATATCATTTGACCTTATTTAACTTCAGTAACAGCTTACCAATTTTTAAAAAATAATGACTATCCAAACTATCTTATACCTCATCATCGATATACGATAAACCCTTCAAACAAAATATAAATTTCTATATAAAATTAATTTAACTTATCTAATAAAAAAAATAAAATAAAATATAGATATTTTTACCTCTTACTAACTTGAAAGGTAATATAAATAACTCATACTAATATAATAAATCAAATTCCTAATATTGTAACAGAAACATTAAAACTTATTCACGAAAGAATCATATAATTATTTATGGATTTCTCTTATTACGTTATAATAAATTTATATCATAAATTTAAAGTATGCATATTAAAATAAAACTGTTATTACTAATATTATGCGTGTATATTCTTTAAATATTTATACATTCATTCAACAATCAAATAATATTTAGTTGATCTAAAGAAAACAAAGCAAAATACATCAAATTATTACTATTATATAATTTTTACCATAAATGATACTCCAATTTATTATCCGCCACACGATGTCCTCCAGGATTACAGTTTTACAAAATAATTTCACATTTATACTCAACAATTATTCTTTAAAATATTACGTGTTGTATAATTATATAAAAATAAACTTTATGAAATTAAGTGTTATATTAATATTTAGTTACTTTTTTAAAAAAATGTACCTCTCTTATCTTTAATAGATCAATAAATAATTAAATATCTATGTTAGTTAAGAAAAACAAAATATGTTACATAAAATCCAACGGTGTCTTCTTTCCACCCATAATTGTTCTTTTTTTCCTAGGCACAAACTTTTACCAACATTACTTCCTTTTCCGGTACATCACGTGTTTAAACAGTTTTTACGAAATAAATGAAAACGTTTTTTTTAAAAATAAAAATGAAATAAGTTCTACCATATGAAACAAAATAATAATTAAAATAGTTTATAGGATCCGGATTCATTTCTTTAAAGAAAAATTATTTAAAAGTTATTATTTCTAGGATTAGTCAATAGTTTATAATGTTCTTATTTAATTATTATAAATTGACTTGGATATCCACGTATACTTATTTGCGCATTCCTTAATAAATATTTAGGTAAGATTAATTTCTAAAATTCTTCTGTACGACCAGCGTCCAGATTTTACTATATAATATTTTATTTACAGGTATTTCTTTACCAATTAAATTTCCGATTTATTTGCCTTTTAAAACTATCGAAATCTAGTCTTTTAAACCACAAAGACTTAACAAGGCAAGTACTTCTGCAATTATTATTAATTACCATATCTTTACCAAGATATATACTTAAATTTGTATTTTAAAAATACTTTCTTCATAAAGAAGTATTTATCTTTCTTTAAAATATTTGTTTATAAAAATTAATTATAATCAACTTTTAAATTCATATAATGTCCAATATATTACTTTTGTCCAACTAGTAATTCTCCTAGTTAATCCAGCGTTTGTTATATTTTTAGTATAAAGTCTCCAATACATTTTATCCTTATACGATGCTTTCATGATTATTTGATAGTAAATTGAGCTTCGATAGAGACGATCAATAGGGAATTATAAATAAATTAGCACTGCATATTTAACGGTAAAACTTTTATAAATTATTTAAAACTACTCTCTTATAATTTTAAAACGATTACGAGAGCGTCTATAATTTTACTTAGCTATATCTAATAGCACACTTCACTTAAAAGAAATTACAATCATAATCCCCCTCTGAACAATTGAACCTTAGTTTTATACCGGAATAAATTCCCCACTTGATTGGTAAATTAAACAATCACCTTGCTAGCCTATTTACATATTTTACCAACAATACAGAATTAAAAATAAATAATGACTTATTTAATATTTATTATTTATTACATTATTAAATTCTTAAATTGATCTTTATCATTTATTTAAATCCATTAAACATTTTTTAAAATATATTTTTACTTTATTTCACTTTTAACTTTTATAAGACTATTTTTCTAAACAAACTAAGTCTATCTTTATTCGTTACGTTTTTTTTTTTTTTTAAACAGTATTTTAAAAATCAGATTTAATATTTCACATTAATTATCTTTATTTTTATCTCGTGATAGCCAATATAATATTTATAAATTTTATAATAGAATTTTAGAACAGTTTTGCAACTTTACTAAAAAAAAACTTACAAGCATGTGTGTACATATGTCTATCTATCATCTGTTTTACAACACAGATACAAACGCTTGTAATATCTAAAAATAAACTAACAATTTAATTTTTTAAAATAAATGTTTTTAAAATAAATAATATATTATAGCAACTTTAAAATAATAATTCGATATTATTAAAATCAAATATTAATCTTCTATTATATACTATTAACAATTAAAATATTTACATTCACTTATTAAATATTAATCTTTATCAACAATAAATATATGCATTTAATTTTAACTTGTCTTTTTTAAACTTTTAGCTTTAAACATTTATTTACAAAACTTATTAATGCAGTATTAATCATGGCCAGTTTTCCCAACCATATAATATTATCACTTTTTATTGAAACGTCTCTCTCAAACATTAGCACAATTTCACATATCAAATATTCATAGATTACTTTAATTAAACTTTTTGAAAGATTATCATAATAAAATCAACATCATATAGCTAAATATATCTTAAATTTAAAATTTTTAATAAATTGATACAATTCATGGCGACCCAGACAAAAGGGCACAATATATATATTTTAGCATTATTTTTTATCAAAATCACTATCCAAGTTTATTTCCTATGATTGATTTTATCAGTTGTTTGAATTATAAATAATTGTTAAAATCTAATTTATTACTAAATAAAGGGATTTGAACTTAGGATCTTTAGTCTATATTCATTATCCACTTATCTCAAACAACCTATATATATATATATATATATAACTACATACATGTGAGAAATATAAATGATCCACAACATACATATTTCATGCAGAACCAGCATTCAGCAATTGGGACAGATCATAATCTCCCACATACATACACAATCAGTGCCTGGCTTGTATTTAAAAAGCAAACTTCAATCTTTTCACCCTTCCAACAATTCAACTTTTCATTTTATTGAAAAACCAACGAGGGAATGCTCAAAGCCCTTGGTGGATTTGATATTGTAGTCATACTTATGTGGTCATTACGTCAATCTAACCCCTCATATTACCAGACCATTATGTATTTCTTTATATTAATAGGAGAATGATGGACTGAACTTATACTATGATGTAATCTATTTCAAAGCAATAGGTAATTAATCTATTCATTCAGTATACTAAATGTTTACTATAGTAAATAGAGGGATTTGAACTTAGGATTTTCAGTTTATATCCATCCTTCACTCCATCTCAAACAATTGATATATCTGACCACACATATGTGAAAAAAAATAAATGATCCCCCAATATACATATTTCATGCATATTGAATGAATGGGTTAATTATCTATTGCTTTAGAAATAAATTACATCATAGTACAAGTCCAGCCCATGCCTTTTCAATTATTATAATTGGATATGTAGTGGTCCGATAATATGAGGGGGGTTAGAATGATGTAATGTCTAGGGGTATGACTACAGTATCAAATTCACCAAGGGCTTTGGACATTTCCATCATTGGTTTTTCAATGAAATGGACAGTTAAATTGTTGGGTGAGAAGATCAAAGCCAGTCCATTAAGTTTAAGGAATTGCTATATTAATATAAGCTGAGCACTGGTTGTATATATATGTGGGAGATTATGATCTGACCAAACTGATAAGTGTTAGTTCTGCATAAAATATGTATATTGGGGATCATTTATTTTTTTCATGTGCATAGAGTGGAGGATGAATATAGACTGAAAATCCTAAGTTCAAATCTCTCTCTTTACTATAGTAAATATTCAGTATACTGAAGGAATAGGTTAATTACTAATTTATTACTATTATTCTTTTGTTTTGATACTATTTTCATTTTGACTGATAACTAATTTGTAATATTTTTTCATCTTTCTAAGATATCTTTTTATCTTTATCATTTAGACATTTGTTGGATAGCCTTGCCAATAATTTCTATTTCTTTGCCTGTCTCTTTTAAAATATAATTTTACACTTTCTTGGAATTTTTCCCTTCTTAAATTTAATTGCATATTTAAGGTGACATTTTTCTGTTCTTTATAAATATATAGTTTTTTGTAGAATTTTTTTATATGTTGTATAATGTTGTTTTGTTTTAGTGATTACGCCATATTTTTATTTTATTCCTAAAATAATTTTTCTGCAGTTCCAAAATATTTTAATTCTTTGAGATTTATTCTCTCTTATAATTTTCCTTGTATTTCACAGTTGTATTTCCTATATCATTGATAAGTATATTCTATATCATATTACAGGATTCCAGATATACATTTTTTTTTTAAAGATAAATTATTTTTTTAAAAAAAATTTTTTAATTTCTTTTTTTCAGTCTACTTTGTTTTGTTTTTGTAGGAAATTTACTTGAAAATTGCCTATTTTGTTTTTCCTTTTTTTTTTTTTATCCTTTTAGAAAATCTTATTTAATTTTTTTGCCATTTTCAAACTCAATATTTAAAATATTTTAAAATTTTTTTTAGCTCAATTCAGTGGATTATTACAAAAAATTAAAAATAACACCTATTAATATTATCTTTTTAATAACTTTTGTTCTTTAGCGTTGGATTGTCATATATCTTATATCACTAATAAATAAATCTTTATATTGAATCTCTATTAAACACATTGAATTCTGTATAAAACTTAATTTTCTTGGCTTTCATTTGGATTATTTATATAGTTTTTCTTACTTCACAAGGTTGTCCTCATATGTTTCTATACTACATTTTCACACTGCAAATGTTTTCGGTCTTAAAATCAGCAATGATAATTTCTGAAATATTTGATTTATTTGTAAGCATTTTTGTTTGTCAGAGTAAAGATATTATTGAAGAATAAACTTGGAATTATCTGCATATGGTATTTTCAATGTATGTTGAATAGTTTGGGGGTTTTGATATTAAATGTGATGAAGATATGCTTTTCCAAGCATGAACTTCAAAGTAGAACTTATGTACCATAAGAGATACAATTGAATTATCTTTGAAACTATATGATTATTATATGAATTTGGTAGTTAAATTTTACAGCATTTTTAAAAAAATATTTTATTCTTGCATACTTAATTTTATTATAGATATCTGCAAAAAATTTAAAAACAAATGTAAATTACACTCATGTTTGTAGATATATAGATGTAATAAATCTAGGTATAATGTTAATATTTATTAACATTTTTATCTCCCAGTGTACCCTCTATTATTTGATGAGTAAATTGTATATGTATGTATGTGTGTGCATATTTATGTAAACGTATATACACACATTTTTAAAAATATGACATTAAATCTATAAAATTTTAATAAATGAGGTGATAATATTATTAGAGCTTTTATTTATATGTAAAAAAATATGATTTGCATTTATTTTTTGATTCAAGTGGTTTTTTTTCCTTTTTTTTTTTTGGGAATGAAAATATTAAATAGTTTTTATCATCTTTCTATTAAAAGTAAGTGTTGTAAAATTAATTTTATTTTTGTACTTTGTTTCAGATTACTGGTGATATATGCAAGTACAGCTGCAAATTAGTTCATAAATGCAATTTATGTCGGCCATTTTGGCTATTTTATGTTAGAAGTATTGTGATCGCAGGCAATTTAAATTTACTTTTAATTTTATAATGTACATTGCTCGATTTTATTAATTGACCAAAGTTATTATCAATGAATGGTGCATTGTTTAAAATAGAAACATTAACTTTGACATGAATAAAAAAAACCTATAAATAAATATTTGGCTACTGAAGCAATAGCAGAAAAAAGGTTAATTGCATTAGTGACAATAATGAAAACTCATCAGTGCCTAAATATATTTCTTCAAATAATCAAGTGAAATTTCAGTAGATAAGCAAATAAAATAAAATAAAAGTCAAATGAATCTTGGTATCAAGTAGGATAAAGTAAACATTAACATAAGTTTCTACAAAAACATGAAGTGAAATATTGAATTATAAAAAATGACAATTGTAAAACAATTCTCGATATTGATAGATAATATTCTATCTAATAACACATCCAAAATAAGTTAAAATGGAAAAATGCTATTATCTAAGAAGATATAATTATTAAATAAGGTATTAAACAATTCAAAACAAAGCAAAACTCTCCCTACAGTAGTGCCATCTTGTGCCAACAAGAGCACTGAAGAAAAGTAAATGTAAGTAGAGACTTAACCCTTTGAGACCGAAAACCGCTTGTTTACGCATTAAAAAAAGTTTACAATTTCGACCGCAATAGCGTGCAAACCGTATACGTCACAGTTACGCTTTTTTTTTCTTTCTCTCCGCCATTTTTCTATCTTTTTGTACGTCTAAAAATTTTTTCTGTGCGATGAAAATTAGATTTTTTATAGCAATTTTTGTAAAGTACATTATTAAAATTTTGTAATTTTTTTTATCTTTCTAGATTTTATCAACCGATAAAAAAAATATACGGAGAAAACAATTATTTTCGCCGCTAAACGTAATTACGTTTATAACGAACTTTTCTGTTGATGTGTTTGATTTTGAGGTTTCGTATTCCCCATTACCTGTAAGTATTCAACATTCATCATCATCATCTCCCACTAATATATAATAATTGCTTGTAATTCCTTTGGGTTATTTATTTTATTTTATTTACTGTTTTTATACATTTCATTGTAGATAAGTTTTTATTCATTTTATAACATACTTTGCTATTATGGTTTGCTATATAATAATGCATAATTTAACTCACTCTTACCCTCATGATATTCCAATAATGTAGTAATTATTTTTTACATGCATAACTTAGAATTTACTACGTTTTTATTCATTTCATTGTAGATAACTTTTTATTCATTTTATAGCATACTTTGCAGATAACTTTTTATTCATTTGATAGCATACTTTGCTATTATGGTTTGCTATGTAATAATGCATAATTTAGCTCACTCTTACCCTCATGATATTCCAATAATGTAGTAATTATTTTTTACATGCATAACTTAGAATTTACTACGTTTTTATTCATTTCATTGTAGATAACTTTTTATTCATTTTATAGCATACTTTGCAGATAACTTTTTATTCATTTGATAGCATACTTTGCTATTATGGTTTGCTATGTAATAATGCATAATTTAGCTCACTCTTACCCTCATGATATTCCAATAATGTAGTAATTATTTTTTACATGCATAACTTAGAATTTACTACATTTTTATTCGTTTCATTATAGATAACTTTTTATTTATTTGATAGCATACTTTGCTATTATGGTTTGCTATGTAATAATGCATAATTTAGCTCACTCTTACCCTCATGATATTCCAATAATGTAGTAATTATTTTTTACATGCATAACTTAGAATTTACTATGTTTTTATTCATTTCATTGTAGATAACTTTTTATTCATTTTATAGCATACTTTGCAGATAACTTTTTATTCATTTGATAGCATACTTTGCTATTATGGTTTGCTATGTAATAATGCATAATTTAGCTCACTCTTACCCTCATGATATTCCAATAATGTAGTAATTATTTTTTACATGCATAACTTAGAATTTACTACATTTTTATTCGTTTCATTATAGATAACTTTTTATTTATTTGATAGCATACTTTGCTATTATGGTTTGCTATGTAATAATGCATAATTTAGCTCACTCTTACCCTCATGATATTCCAATAATGTAGTAATTATTTTTTACATGCATAACTTAGAATTTACTACGTTTTTATTCATTTCATTGTAGATAACTTTTTATTCATTTTATAGCATACTTTGCAGATAACTTTTTATTTATTTGATAGCATACTTTGCTATTATGGTTTGCTATGTAATAATGCATAATTTAGCTCACCCTTACCAGTTGCTCCACATCATCATCATCAGTTATTTTGAAATTGATTTTGCTCATGCATTTATATTTTCAACAATTTGCAAACTGTCTTCAAACTATCCACTCTGTTCTGTGAAACTAACAAGGTGAAAAAAATAAATACCTCACAATGCTGAATCAACAGTCATCATCATCTCCCACTCATATATAATAATTGCTTGTAATTCCTTTTGATTATTTATTTTATTTTATTTACTATGTTGTTATTCATTTTATTTTAGAAACAAATTTTTAAATTATTTATTTGCATATTTGGCAATTATGATCTGCCATGAAATAATGCATAATTTATCTCGCCCCACCCCTGATTTTTCAATAATATAGTCATTATTTTTTACCCCCATAACTTAGAATTTACTAAAGTTATTACTGTTATTTTTTTTTTGATCCTCACTAAAACCTTGCATTTCTAATAGATATCCCGCATAGAGGGCCTAGAAAAACAACTGCTTGCAAAAATAGAACACATAGAGTGTCAAGCAGAAAAAAGAAATTGAAATGGTCACCTTTTGCCACATTACACCAACAATCTGTAACTCAGGTAGGTCATGTTATATATTATTTTTTTCTGCATTTTATGACGAATGTGATGAAGCTGTCTATGAAATTGTCATTTTAGGCTATATCTTTCAAAATTGAGAGTTTGTGAACCAATGTAAAAATAAAGATATATAAAATGTGAAAAATCTCCTTTCTTTAATTATTTTTTTGTGGTAATGACTATTTTATCAGCTTCATTACATTCTTTCATATTTGCACTTTCTAAAAATGTATATATATTTGTTATTTATTGTAATAAATTAGACATTTCATTTAAAATTGTATGTCCTGTAATTTTTTCTGTGAATTCAAAATGGCCGTTCAGGTCACAAGGGGTTAAAACAAATATTAAGAAAAAGGAATGTAAGGTTACCAATTAATGAGACAAAATCTTGTTGGCAAGGAAATTATATTAATTTTGAAATGACTTTCAAGACAATATCCAGTTATTTATTTTATATATGTTTATTTAAGAAATTCCTGTTTATAAAACCTTTGTACATGGAATACATTTAACATGTTGACCTCATAATCAATATAAATATATTTTATTATTAAAGAGGTTTTTTTTTTTTTTTTTCAGTAGTATATTTAATGACTGAAGATGGGGAAAAAGCTAGAAGTTTAATATATATTTTATAAAAGAAATTCAAACATTCTAATGCTATGATATTGGATGAATTCAAACTTCTACTAGCTTTAACCTACAAATTTTTTTTTTAAAGTAATACAAAATATCTCATGTCACATTAAAAATAAAGTGTTCAACAACTAATTTTTTATTTAAATCTGGTATAACAGAAAATATTTTTTGTAGTTATTATTTTTCATATATGATATATTTAAAAAGAGATTACTTAGATAATCATGTACTAACGACTTGACTATGATATTAATTGTGTAATGAGTAAGTGTTTCGTGTGTGATTGCTGTGAAAAAGTTATATTTTAGTTCTTCCTTGTTAGTTTATCTTAGTTTCTGATTGAAACTATAGAAAAAATAGATACTAAACTGAAAATGCTGACACTAGAAAGTGTCTACTTGAATGAAGAAATTAAAAATGGTTCTTGGATAATAATCAAAATGTGCCAACATATTTTGACATTAGTCAAATTTAAGATTTGTCAAATAAAGATATGGAGAATGTTATATTTTCTTTTAATGTTATTATTTTATTGACACAATGGTTTTTAGAATCAATAATTTTTATCGTGATGCACAATAGTTCTTCTTCAAAATACTGCCTTAAAGGAAAAGATAAACTATTTTGAACTGAAAGAACATTGCTCATTCCAGATGAAGTAAAGCATTCGTAAAAATATATAAAAGAAGACAGAAATGTTCTAATGAAGATAATGAATGAGAAGTTAAAAGTGGTAGGAAACAAGTACATTTTTAGCCTTTGCAATTGATAAGTGACAAAAGTAATTTAAAGTTTGTGATTCTCAATGTAAGAAATTTTAATATGTAGTACAAAATTCATAAATTTATTAATCTTTATAGAAATATTAGTATTCACCAAAATAAAAATTAATTATGTAGTGTCAATATCCTTAAATGTTCATTTTATCATTGGTACTATTTTGTTTGTGAATAACAAAAGTATTGCAGCAACAGTTTGTATTTTAATCAATAAAGAAAAGTATTGGATAACCATACTCATGTAATTATCTATCATCATATCATACTAAATTTATATCAACATGTTGTACATTTTATTACTTTCATAAAAATAATAAAATATTGCAGATATAGTCAATTATAATATTATTAATTGGCTTTGTGTCATTTTGGGTAATTTCAATTGCCAGAAGTATTCTCTTATAATATACATCTCTGCAAACTATATAACGGCTTTTTATTATCTATTTTAAAGTCTCTTTTAAACTGGTCTTTTGTGCTGATGACAATATGGCAAACTGATTCTAATTGCAGTAGCAAAAAAAAAAAATCCTTATCATTTTTGTTGTATCACTCATGGTCTTTCAAAAATTCTTATTATTGATTTTATGTTGAAATTTGCATCCAATTCAAAATAATACATCTTTTTATAATATAATAATCAAATTATTTATAAAAGATCATCATGTTATTTTTATTATTTATATTAAAGATGATCATTTTCTAATAATAATATTACTACAAAGTAATCTTCATTACACCACTCTCATGCAAAGTAGAGACTGATTTCTTTCCGCTTCTCTGCCTTGGATGAGAGTTGTATAGTGAAGTTTATTCTACTGAAATATTATTCATTATTGGATAATCTCTAGTTTAATGAATGACTAGTAAAAATTATTAATGATCATTTTCTTTTTGGAAATCAGATTATTAATGCAATTTGGAATTATTTTGCATTTCTGAATGTCTAAACACAGGTAATAAGTCTTCAGTATTATAAGGAATTATTTCAAAGCCATTCTAAAGAAATGAAATTTCAGTTATTTTTATTGGTAAGATCCTCTTGGCAGAGAATAGAGTACATTAGACAGGAAGAAAAGTTTCTGTAAAATAGTTAAAATATATTATCATAGAAAAACAAATAAACAGAAACAATAGGTTACCATATTCTATATATGAATGTGTGTTTCACAGAGTGGTTTATATAATCAGATTTATCTCATAATATTATTTTTCTTCTTTGTTTTGTTATTTTCTGTTTTTCTTATGGAGTTTGGAATGGTCATAGCCATTTTCCAGTAGCAGCTGCTGTTACTAATGATGATATGCATTTATTTTCATATTATTCGACAAAAGTATATCAAAAATTAATAGTTCTTTTTTTTTTTTTAATTTTATATGAAGTAATGGCTGCATGCATGTGTATGTATATATAAGTTATAAAGCATTATAGTTACAATTTTTTTTTTTTAATTAACGGACATTTTATTTATATTATAAGTTGTAATGTGTAACAAAACATTCTAAATTTTGATATTGATATATTTGTTGGAAAAATTAAAATTGTAATGTCATATCTATGTAAATATTATATTGTAAAAGAATAATATAATGAATAAAAATATAAACATAGAATGCAAGTTGATATTTGTGTTTATGGTTGCAATCTTGAGCATATGTGATGCTCCATTATAGTAAATCTATTACTTTCTTAAAACTATAGTATATATCTTTACTTGAAATAAATTCAAATTCTAGTCTCATTGAAATTAATTCATATGATAATAATAGTATAATTTTTATTAAAAATATATAAATAAATGAAAAAATAAACATTTGTAAACCTAAATGTCAGTAATAATATATTCATGTATCTAGCCTTTTTTTTATTATATAAAATCAACTTTTTACTGATTTTTGTTTAATGTAGAAGTATTAGCTTTGTCTAAACTGCAAAGTAACAATAATAAATATACACAACACATATATATCAAAGCTTTAATGATTAATTTGGCTTAGTTTGCTTAGCTAGCCTTTGACAGTTATGAGACATATATGTAATAATAATTGTAAATGCAGAATGGATATGTATATATATTGTTCATGCTGATTGACATATGATTCACATATAGCATTATGTAGGATGGATAAGTCATTTCTTAGTCAAGGGAATACAGGATTCTTTCTTGTTAATTGTGTATTTGTCTTTAGAAATATGCCAAGCTTCTTAATCTTTCGTTTAGTGTTATTGTATTCTGGGCAGATGATGTTAACCGAGAATGGAACAAAGACATGTCCAGTTAAGGAAGTGTTAGAAAAAGGTTGAACTGGTTTCATTGCTTGTTTTTGCCTTATTATAGAGATAGGCATGTTGCATGATGAGCGTTGATAGATTGGCCCGAGATTTCCAGTCACAAATGGATAGGCTGATGGAGTCATGGCATTTGATTTTGTACATGATCAGGGAGTGGAGTTCAGATGGCAATCTGTCCTTTGAATTATTAAGAAAATGTTGCAGAGATGGTGGTGTGTGCAAAGCTATTTTATGGGTCGAAGTAATAACTTTGGTGATGCAATGGGTTATGACTTGAATGTAATGAAGGGAAATTCAGGGTTTCTTATTGGTGTTAGTGGTGGGGGGTGTTATGTTCTGTGGTAAAAATTTTGTAAGAACGCAGAGTCCTTGTACCCTATGCTGTGTAACTCTATTATGTATGTGCTTACGTTATCCTTTTTATGAAATTCAAGCTTACATAGGTACAGATTACAGTGAAGGAAGGCTTTGAGTTTAGCTAGTTTGTTGGAGCCTAGTGTGTGTGAAGCAGTGTACATGTATAGGCTTGATAATCATTTTATAGATCAGGGATGTGCAGTCCCATTGTATATAAAGGTCCAGATACTTAATTCCATTCGGACTGTCATCATTTTCTCATGTTAAAGTAAGTGATGTAGCATTCATGAGATTCTTCTGAATTTGAGAGATTTTGGCTTCAGGAATGCATGAAACTATAGTAAAGAAGAGTATGAGGCCAGATGTGAAGGTATGATTCTTTCTTTGGCATGGTTAAGAAAGATGCTTGAAAAAATCCCATTGCCAGCCATCTTCCATTTTGTAATGAATGTCATTGAACATTATGAATCCATGTTAAGCATTCGTAAGAACTCTTATGTTTTGAGGACTATATTCCTCAACTCATGCCTTCATTCCATCCCCAGTTAACATTGTCTGTATGGAACGCAATGATGCTAAACGAAAGATTAAAGTAGTTTGGCACATTACTAAAGACAAATATGCAATTAACAAGAAAGAATCCTTGTCTAAGAATTGACCTTTCTACCTACTTAATGCTATATGTAAATTGTATGTCAATTAGCACAAACAATATATATATATATATATTGTGCCCTTATCTGTAGGTCATAACAAGGTAGAATGGTCAATTACTAAAAAATTTTAAATTTTAAGTTATGTTTGTATGATATATAAATAATAGTAGGATAATTAGATTTTATAGTACAATTTAAGGCTGAAAATACCTGGTATATAAAAATGTAAAGGATTATTTTAAAGGAAAACAGTTAAATAAAGCTTAATTATATCCTTGCTTATGGTTGTAAAAGCTGGCCATATAAAATAATACAGCTATAAATAGTTCAAAAATATATTAATAATTTGAGTATAATATTTTAAAACTAATAAATTAAATAAATGCTAGATGTAGTGTTATAAGTATATTTAATAGTCAAAATTAATAGAGTATATTTTAAAATAAACTTTGGGATGGTGAGAGTTATATTTAGTTCAACATTTTAAAATTATTTTCCAAATTTTTTATAAAATATATCAGTTTCGGTAATTCAGACCGAGACGTAAATTAAAAATCATCTGTTAAAGTTAGTAAACACGTGACTGTATATTATATACCTTCACACACACGCTTGTTAAAATAATAATAAAGTTTGTGAATTTGAAACTAAATATAATTGCCATCGATCCTTAAAGTAAAAGTTGAAATATTAAATATTATTTTAATAATTGTTTTTAAAGTTTAAATAATTTTGATAAAACTATAATTGAATTTAAAAATACTATTCTAAGTAATATTTTGAGACATTACGTCATCAATTCTTTATTTTTAAAAATGTTTAGTCTGTTATAAAACTAAAATGTGTAAATCTGTTCGCGCTATAAAGTCATTAACCAATCAACGGAGGTAATTTAGCAGACAAGATATAAGAATTAGACGAAGCGGGAGAGGAGAAGTAATGTGTAAGTGAAAGAGAAAGTAACATTTTTTTAGCTGATAACACCGTAGCTGGAAAAGTGATATAAATTTAAAATTTTGTATTTATTTTAAAAGTTCTTTTGTAACATATAATATATTTTGACTGCCTCTACATGGATTGCTAATTTTAAAAGTTATCTTACCAGGGAATTTTATTCGAGTTTAACCAAAACCGTACAGTAAAATGGAAGTACAAGGAAAAATACCTAAAAATATTGCTGAGGAAAAATTATTTGGAAAGTGCCTTAATACAGCTTTATTTAGGCTCAACCAGAAACTTATTATTATAACTCAAAGAAATATAATTGGGACGCTATACGAAAACTTAAAAGAGAAGTTACTTGCCGTCAGGAAAAAATTATTGACGCACAATTTGTAAGGCTACTTTAAAGTTATTTTATTCTTCTCTATGGAAAAATTTAATATGCGTTTTATTATAAAGAAAAATTATGTAAAAGTATAATGAAGAAAGAATGTTTATCTTTTAAAAAGAGACATTATAAATATAGTACCAGAATTTTAAAATAAAGAAAAAAGTAATAGAACAATCTGAAAGTGCTATTATGCGTTTTATGGAAAGGAACAGAAAAACTTTCTATAAGAGGAATTAGAAAAAATATTATAAAATATTCATTAGAGGAAGTGATTGATTTAAAAAATATAAATTTAAATTACTTAATAAAAATGGATCCATGGAAACAGAAAATTTATTGAAGATTTAAATAAAAGTACTTAGAAGATGCATCGTAAAAGTCGCGCGGGAAAATATTAGCAGACAAGATTAGAAGAGAAGATGTAGACGTTTTTTTCTTTACGGGATTAATTGATAGCAAGAATTAATAATAGTATTAAGGATTATAAAACCAAGGATTGTCGTCTATGAATATTTATTAAACAGAACAATAATTGTTTTACTTTGAAATAGAACATTAAGTGACTGAAGAAGAAATAAAATACATTTTTTTTTTTAGCTTTAATATGAACAGTTTTCAAGCAAGTTCGATAAAGAAGTACCGTAAATATAATTTAGATATTTTTTTTACTGATTATATTTAAAATATAAAATGCCATGTGAGATTAGGGAAAACATATAAACATACATTTAGTAATATTAAAATCTAAATATAGTAACTTGATAGAATTATAAAAATATTGTTTTAAAAATAAAGTGTATGTATGGAAGTTTTATATCTACAAGAGTCAAATGGATGGTAAAGCCTACGGAACGTGATCGAGAAGATAAAGATCGTTTGGTAATTTTGATATTTATTTATAATGCATAATGTATTTTTTTTTTAGATCATCGATTGATTAAGAATGATGTGTGAAAGTTTAAATTATATGTACACATTTTATACAATTTTAAAACATTATGAGATAGGAGTAATTCTGAATATGCATGCAATAAGTTATTTAAAGTATATTAA
This sequence comes from Epiperipatus broadwayi, assembly GCA_028023455.1. Classification (NCBI taxonomy): domain Eukaryota; kingdom Metazoa; phylum Onychophora; class Udeonychophora; order Euonychophora; family Peripatidae; genus Epiperipatus; species Epiperipatus broadwayi. The sequence continues at coordinate 8,514,093 of JAQFVV010000043.1, read as the reverse complement.
TAATATAATTCGATAGAACAATTGTGTGATTCTTTTGAACTTTCATGTGATAAAGTATTCAGATATTTTAAAATAGTTTGTATATGATAAAATATACGAGGAAAGTAGTAAAAAGATTTTCTTATAGAACAGCGGAATAGTTTTGAAATAAATGAATTTTATTATTGTTAGAAATGCAGATAGATAGAAAAATCTTGAGAAATAAGATCGGATAGTGACTTGGTAGTACTAGTGGAGAGGAAACCAAGATGATGTTTTTTTTTAAGAAATAGGAAAATAAAGTATTTGGATCAGATTTAGTTTGTGTGATTTCAGTATAGTTAACCAAGCCCTATCACTGAACACATAGTTTGGACAGTGTTTTTGTATATCTTTAAACTTTTTGATGTTATAATAAAGCTGAAGAAATAGCTTTAGCATCACTCCTATAATAGAGGTTGGTAGACAGATAAAGGTCTCTCCTCTATATTGTCTTTTAATTCACTGTGCCAATATTGTCAAGGTTTATGATGAGTAATATTCTAGTTATATTATGATCCTATGCATCTATCTTCGCTATCCTTATTTCGTGAATCTGCATCGTCAGAAAGATATTTTCAAAGAAATAATGAATAAAATAGAATTGAAGATATGTTATCGTTTATGTGAGAATAGTTTATTTACTGGAATGTATAGAATTGTGTAACTTTAAGATTGAAAGTCCAAAATATCATAAAGAGAGAAAGAATCATATAATACAGTTTAAAATTAATTCAGAAATGAATATAAGATTTTTTTTTTAAGAGAAAGCTAAACAAAGTTTTTTTTAAAAGTGATAATAAAATTTGAATGTTTTAAATAATATTTAGAAAATAAATATTGCATATTTATTAAGAAAATAAGTCAATAATGTGTAATAAACATATATTTGTGCATGGTATATCAATAGTTGTAATTATATCATCCGAAGTAAGGCTTAAATGAGAATATTAGACTTAATAAACATCGGATAATGAACAATAAAACCTAATATCGAATGTAGAAGAATGTTTTGAATTTGTAGGATTCCATACAACCAATATAAAACTAGAATTTTATTGTTTTGTATAATTTTTACTACGAATGTAATTTTTGTAAAAAAAAATATAATTTTAATAATAGTAGGGATACAAAGTGTTAATGATAATCATACAAGAAATATATTTTGTAACAAGCTAACCATAATAAGAAATCCAATAATAATAATACTGTATTTTCTTAAGCATTTAAAAGATAAGAGTTAACTAGGAAAATAAATAGAAGTTTGATTTTCATTTTTTATAAACTAGGAAACTAAATTGTGATAGGAGAGTAAGGATATCCAATGTACATAATGTAAAATATTGTTATTTGTTTATGTTATTAATAAACTTTGTTGTAAATTTATTTTAAAGTTTTGTGTCTTCGTTGTTATTTCTCCACATGGATGCATGATATCACGATACATTTATAATTAAAACAGACATATAGTTTTTTGCACAAAAAGGTAAACGTAAAAGTGTTATGATAATTTTAAGAATTTATTGGTATATTAAAAAATTAAAAGATAATAATTTTATATTATTTATTGGTCATAAGCAGGTTGCCACAATATTACATTAAATTATATGCTAATGTTGCCACACGTATTCTGTTGTCAGATTATTAAAATACTACCACGTACTTATTTATTTATTTCATTTAAGAAGAAATAAGATTATATTATACTATTGTTGTTATTATTTTTATTATTGTTAGTTGCTGTGTAGTAGATTATGACATAAAATTCCCTTTTCATAGTTTACTACCGTAATTTTAAATCAGTTAGAATACAATTTATGAACCTGAGATTTTATTTTATTTTATTTATTTTCTTCATTTTATTTAATTGAGCTAGATTCTTATTACAAAGAATATTAAGACGTGATTATTATTTTAATCGTAGTGAATAGAGCTTAGAAAGTCGTAAGAATACTATAAGTTATTTATTTGGTATAGTAAAAAGGGGAATAGTGTTCTTATGCCATTGAGGTAGTATCATGTGGATAATATCTCAATGTAGTCTATCTCGTTCCCCGTGTCGTCACTCCATGTCTCATGAAAATAGTAAATATTTGTTAATTCATTTTTAAAAATATAATCGTATTCGTATTTTAAAAATTAGAGCTAGTAATCATTTTTAATTAATGCTGAATATTTCATTTATTTATTTGGTAACTGAGCTAGAACCCGGAATTTAAACACTATATAAATTTTGGAGGACGAACATCGGGGGGGAGGTTAGAATATATACACACATCCATTCCCCATTACAACTATTGTTATGACTATGACTCATAACAGTCGAAAGCTAGCTAAGCAAACTAAGCCAAACTAATCTTTAAAGCTTTGCTATATACATGATGCATATATTTATTGTTATTTTTGTTTAGTGATTTTTTTTTACAGAAAATATTTTTTTCAAATGCTTTTTGTTAACAAAAACTTTATATGCTAACGTCTGAAAAATCACTATACTATATAATGCAAACTGGTACACCAAAACTTTATAGAGAAAAAAAATTGTATAATGAGCAATTTTTGTCACTAAATTATGATTTATACAACAAATGCAAATATGTATAATGGACACAAAAAAAGGTGATAATTATTACTTAAGATTTAATTATCAATTTAATTCATTTATCTTTATCTAGCTTTAGTGATAAACATATTGTAAATGTTAGGTTTTTTTTTGCAAATATGCACATATAATAATAATTTTAGTCATGAGCTATAAAAGCAGGGTTTGAAATGTGATTATGTTGATGCCAATAAAAAACAAACCAATAATTTCAAAGCAGAATTACTGTAAAGGTGACATCACTATATCAACAAATATTAATAGCTAATCTTGCAATGAGCACTGTTAGTTGATAAAGCAGTCACTATGTAAGATCTTTTATAATGATTCTATTTTGATGAAAGCATCAGACATTTTTATTATAATTGTGAGCTTAAATTTAGTAGTTACTTTTTTAATTCTCTTTTTGCATGTGTGCAAATATTAATTTTTATCACGAGCCGCAAGAATCAAGTCAAAAAATTTATTATTATGTAAGTGGGAAAACAGATTTTTAAAAGAGAAATTTGTAAAATAGTTAGTGATTTAAGTGCACAGATAGTGAAAAGATTTCCATATTGCACAGTTTATGATGTTATATCATGTGATAGATTATAGCCTTAATGAGATGATCATTTGTGTAAAGGTCATACAATTATTTGTAGACTTTTTTTTTTTTGCTAAATGGTGTTCCTGCAAAGGGTGTTTATTGCTGCCAAAGCATGAGTCTCCACATTAAGAAAAAAGAGTGATGTTGCAAAATGTTATGGGCATGGTGAGATTACAAGTACAGATAGGATCACTGCTGAATATTCTCGAAGAAAGTGGAAAGTTTTTAAATGAACATTTTGAATTTAAAATTTTTAAAACATTACTGCACTGTTCTGTACTGTAATTAATAACATATTTTTGCATTTATATTTTTGATTTTTTCCTGCAGAAATAGTTGTTTGGAAGATAACATTGGTTATTTTTGTTTTGGAATGGTTTATTCTTAAAGCCTATAAGCATGAATCAATTAATTCATTGTACCAGAACTTACTTTCCTTGGATTTGTTGTTGTTTTTTTACTTTGATATTAATGTAGTGTATCTTATTTATTAATTGAATAACATGAACTAACTACTTTAAATAATAATATTAATAAAACAACAACAATAATAAAACAGCTTGTAAGAGGAAACCAATAGGAAAAAATCCATGTTTTTTTTATTTGAATAAATGTTATGCAATAGAATATTATTTGAATTTTTTTTGCATATGCAATTCTTTTTTATTTAAGCATCTTTAGTACTTGAAATAAATATATCAATTAAAAAGTTTTAAACTGTTTTATTAAAGAACTGAAATTTATATAATTTGGAGTGCCAAAGAAACATCTAAAATGTTTATTGTGAAATACAATATTAGATGCTACATTTATAACCCAATTTCTGAATTAGAAATTATGACCATACAAAACTCATAAGTCCTTTGTAAAAAAAAAATTGTATTTTTATAAAATATATTTTTCCATAACATAGTTAAATACTATACTGAACAATAGTGTGCCGTATTTGAATGGCCCAAATGGGGCTTAGTCTATCTTAAGAGATAGTTTGGTTGAAATGCATTTTAACAATATATTCCTCCCTCACCCAATGTCTACAGCTGTATATTTAAAATTTATCAGCTATTTATAAATATATATATAACCATTCTAAATCCTGAAAGGAAAAGCCAAGAAAGATGAAGAAAAAGTTAAAAATAAGTGTTGTGATAATAATATATAAACAAGTCGAAGAAATAAAATACATTATTTTATATCATAAAATGGTTTGATAATATGTTTAACTATTTCCATCATCTGTCATTAAATATTGAATCAATCAGGAAGAATTGTCTCATAGATAAGTATATGAAATTGCTACTGAATGTTGCCTTTGAAAGAATAGCCCAGTTTATTAGAGTATTGCTTTAAAATTTGATACTTAAGAATCTAAAGGTGTAAGTTCAACTCCTATGTTAGTCTTGTCACTTGTCAGTATAACAATACCTGAAGAAGAATGGAGAATACCACTTGAAACATGCAATCACTATCGTGGGTGTTATTACTAACAGTTATTTGTATTTGAAAAAGTTTAAATAAAAGTTGAAAATTTTTTAGACATTCAACTTTTAATGACAGATAATGGAAATAGTCCAACATTTTATCATATTTCAAATACCATCATCATAAACCTTCAGGCAAAGGTAAAATGGTTAATTTAGCATATTTATTTTTTTGAGATAGGTTTCATTATCTTGCTTATTTGAAGCTCTACATTAATTTTTATCATCAAACATGTTTTGCACTGAAAGCAATCAATATAGAACTATTTTGGAATGATGTAGAACTCCACTTAACATAAATAGGTCTTTTTTTATAGAACCAATTTTTAAACTCGCTATAAAATATATTTTTAGGAAAGTTATTATTTTCAATGTATTTTATATAAATATATGAATGAAGATGTATTTTTAGAATAACTTCAATGTTTATTATAACAACCAATAAGTGAATAACATATCTGTTGGTTTCATGATATAATGTCTAATTTTGAAAATATTATGGAACATTTGCCTAATCATTGGTTTTATTATGATGAAATATACTATTTTTAAATTGTTAAATGCACTAACAACACAATGGAGTCTATTACATCTCACCATCCAAATACCATTCTTTTACCATCCAAAGCAAAAGTAGTTGGAGTCTTTTTTACCTAATCAATGATTGTTACATGAATTTTTAAATGTTAATTATCAAATGAAATTTTTTGTGATTTATATTCAAAATTTAAATAACATTCAGTAGATAATCCTTTGATTTGGCACAAATCATCAGCATAATAAATTCCCTAGTGCCAAGATATTCTTGGTTTTTATTTTTAGATCTGTTAAATACAAGATGATACCTTCTTCATGAAGTTATCTATAAATTTTTAAAAAGACATAAAAATGGAAAATAAAATTTAATCCAGTTCATGTTCCTGATAATGATAAATTAGAATTATACAAGCATTTACCGAATAAGATTATTATTATTTGATTTTATGTTAAAATATGCATGGATTAATTTATTTACTGTGCTGAGTTCATTTTGTATTATGTTTATTTTTAAGATTGGGTAAAAAAAGTTTTTATTTAAAGATGTAACGCGTTCTAAAATAATGAAGTTTGAAGAGTATCTTGTAATTTTGTCAATTCCTTTTCCCTTTATAAGCAATCAGCATGAAATCAACTGTCTACAAATTGAATAGAAAAATGTTTCATTTTAAAAACTTGTCACAGATGATAAATTAATTATAGTAAAGAGTTACATTTACGTCCTAAAATACCAAAATATTATTTATGGAGCTACTTGTAAAATGAGCAGAAAAATTTTGCATTCGGCAACATAGCATGGGCACGTTTTAAAATTAAGCCACGAAGCCAAAATATCAAATTGTATTATCCTTTAATATATATAAAATGTCTACTATTATTTTTTGCACAAATAGGTATTATTTTTTAATTATGTCATGACATTTCTCATAGTTCAGGGATAGGAAGACTCGTGAAAACATATCTACAGAGCATTTCTCCATTTTCAATCATTTATATATATTTTAAAGAAAATAAAGTGATGTACGAAATTTCATTTAATCATCTTCGGCACAGATGAAGTAAGCACTATCTTAAATATACTAACTTATTATCAAACACATATGAAAAATGGATCTTTTGCGCAATCATAGATCTTATATAAATAATAGATTATACATTTGTATTTATTAGAGTGAACTTCATCTCTGCAGAATCTCATTTCAAATATACATATAATTTAAATTTACAAGCAAAACTAATTTCTCATTTTAATAATCTTGTAAACAACCAAACATCAAATGTGTAAATATCAAATTATATAATGCTAATAATATAAATGAAGCGATAAATTTTCAAGTGCTAACTATATTAGTGCAGCATCCTCTTGTATCAAAGTAATTCACATTACTGATGATAAATTAACCATGTTTGTTTGCCATCTAAGACTTGTATGGATAGTAATAATTGATGCAATAAACTTTAAAGTCATGTTATATAATTGGCTTTTACTTAAAGTCTGAAGTTTTTCATCATCATCCATTATCAATCCACTGCAGGATGGTCTCCAAGTTCAAACCATTTTCTCTGATCATCAGCTTCTCCACATCACCCATGCACACTTTCTTATTTCATCCATCCATCTCACATGTGTCTCTTTCTGGGTCTTTTACAATCTTTGGAATCCAGTTTAAGATTTCAATTGTCCATTTATTATCATCTCTTCTAGAAATATGTTCAGCCCAACTCTACTTCAGTCTTAATTTTTTCAATGAGGTCAATAACACCTGTTTGTTCTCTTACCCATATATTGCGTTTTCGATCTCTTCTTGTTACTCCTAACATGCATCTCTCCATACTTCTTTGAGTGGTCTGAAGTCTCTGTATTGCTCTTCTATTAAGTGTCCAATTATCAGATCCATAATTAAGAACTGGTAAAACACATTTATTAAAAACCTTTCTTTTTAAACACACAGGTAGATTTCCTTTTAGTATCAAGTTATTTCTACCAAAAGCACTCCAACCAAGTTTAATTCTATGATTAATTTCATCCATTATGTTTCCAACTGTATTAATAATCTGACCAAAATATTTGTAGCTGTTAAATTTTGCATAGCTATATGCCCAGAACTCTGCTAACCAATTAAAACATTTCCACAATTCAAAACAACCATGAATTTGCTAATTTTATACTCCTTATTAAACCAATTATTTTTTCCAGTCCTGATTTATTTCTTTTTTCTTGCCATTTTAATAAAAACGGAATGATCCTTTCTTCATATTCCCAATTTTATTATAAAGATCTAAAAAAAAATATCTGTACATCTTTTACCCAAATTTTTCCATTTCCCATACAATTTTATTCAGGTCATCTTTCATACATCAAAAATAAATGTCCAATACTCTCTTGCCTTCCCATTTCCACATTAATTACACCTACAATCAAAATCCTTTCAATTTTTGCCTTTTATTTCTAGTTTGTAAAGCTTCACCCTTGTATATAATCATACTCATTTTTCATAACTGCTTTTTTTTCTGACCAACATTTATTTTCTTCTCATTGTTCATAATTATGTATCTAAAATATTTTATCACTTTTATTTCATTTCATATATAAATACTTGGAAACAAATTTTTTATTTATTAATTTACATGTTATAAAACCTTATTTTAATCTGTGTTTTGTTATTTTGATCAATAAGCAGTTTTTGGTAGTCTATTTTCATTTATATACAGTGACTTTTAAACATTTTTAATTTACTTCTAATTTCTTTCATTAAAAGAGAAATCTACCACAGTTTACGTTGAATAGCCTAATTTTTATCTCCATGTGTATTCTGTTTAAAAAATTTTGAATTTCGTGGCCAATACAAAGTACAGTATATCATTTCCAAATTTATATACTTCATATTTTCTAAATGTAAATTATGCCATTTTTTTCAACCCATTCTATTTTTGCATTTCTTCTCAATTCTAAAACCCAATTATCTATAATTTCTTTTTGTATAGTGAAGTCCTTAAATGTCCATATTTAACTTCTTTCAGTTTCACTCTTTCCATTAAATACTAGGATCTTAGATTCTTTTTTTTTTTTTTTTGCAGAATGTAATTTTTCATATTTCTTTCTACTTTTTGACACTTCTCTAATAACTTCTTTATAATTTCTACAGTAAAATTTGCCATTTCATCTGTTAAAAGCAGCCACATTATGTATTATTATTTAGATTTGAATTATAGGAATCTCCATTCTTATCCCTAATATTCCTATCTCAACCTCTGAATTATCTTAAAAGTAAAATAATAAAGATGTTAATGAACATAGTTGTTTCAATCCAATTTTACACTTCTGCTAATTTTATATATCCAATTAATACTTATAAAAATGATCCATGTAATGATTTAATCAGTCATAATAGCTATAAATCTATTTCTTTACTTTCATTGCAACTTATGCAAATCTTTTTCTACATTAAAAATAACTTAAATAGTGATTTATTTTCTTTTTATTTCAAAAAGTGACATATAATAAACAAATTATTCCTATCCTTTTTGATTCAAGTTCTAGCCCTATTATTAATATGTATGTAAATAGTTTTTGAACTATGGAAGTTATTGCTACTGATTTATAATTGTTATAATCTAAACTCTTTTCTCTTTCCTGCATATAATAATCAAATTTTCATACCAATTATTCTGGATACAATTATATTTTTATTAAGATATGTTTTAAATCTAAACCTTACATAATTTTCATATCAGTTGCCACTCTATTCAATTCTCATCTTTATCATTTTTTTTAAAATCTTACCCTTATCCTTTAATGTCTATACATTTCTTCATAATTTTCTAATTAATTCCACTTGACAGTTATCTTCATTTAAAGTTTTTGTTACAAATTCACAGGTTTTTTTGTGTGTTCATATTCTTCCTTACCATCACATTCTCCCCTGCATTTAATAATATAACCATTTTTTTTTATTTCATCTTTATGAATCAATTTTTTGACAACCTTCTCTTCCAACATTATTAGTTTTCTCTACTAACTGCATATTAAAATCATCTTAATTTTGTTGCAGCTATTTTTTCTCTCCTACCTATTTTTTTAAAACTCCTACCACTTGTTTCTTAAATCCTTTTTATAATCATTATATGTCTTTTTTTTTTTTTATACTTTCTAAAAAAACATTTTCCTACATATTTGCATTTTTATTTGTTGGTTTTAATAAAAACTCATTTGCATTTTTCTTTCCATATTCATTCATTCTACATAACTTAAAATCACCATCTTTCATTATTGTTTTCATAATACTATTCAACTACTCAAGTTAACCAAAGCACTGATTTCCACATATTCTTTATATCCTTTTGATAAATTTCATTACTTGATCTTTTCCATAACTAATTCTGCCAATATAAACTTATGATCATTACTATATCATTTTTTTATTCTTTACATACTTGAATTTTTTTTTTACTTTTTCTAATTCCTCTTTATACTTCATTATACTTCAGAATCTGCCTAGATCATGCAAACTATTTATTTATGCTTAAACTGCCAATTTTGAATCGACCTTTCTGACTCACTCTCTTTAATAAATGTGTCATCTATATTTTACACTTTATGGATTTCATTAATCTAATTATATATTTTACAATTTTATATTTAAATTTATTTTCATTCTTATATAGACATTATTAAATCATTTTCATTCAACTCTTTCACATTTTCATTAGCTAAATATACTCCAAAGCTATCTATTTTTCTTTACGATTTCAATCTAGGCCACATACATTCTTTAGAATTTATTTCTAAAAGGTTCTTAATAATAATAATCCCTATATTCCTTTTTACCAATATCATATTTGTTCAATTCTTTTCATTCATATTTTTAAAGGTATAATTTTTTCTCATATGTGACTACCACTGCTAACAAATTTTTTTTTATAAAAATTTATTTCAGTTCTCTCCATTTATTCACCTGTTTCTCTTCTTTCATATTTATAAAACTTAGAAATGCAAACAAATTTTTCTTCTATAAAAATTTCAGTTCTCTCCATTTATGCACAACTATTTCTTTCATATTTATAAAACAAAGTTTTACATTAATATTCTTGATACCTCTTAAATATTCTTATAATTATTTCCAAGCATTTTCTAAAAAAAAAAAAAATTGTTTCTATCCTACATCTCTATCATTCTATCCTCAACCACATTATTATTTATTTTATTTGTACTCTTAAATATAAAGTTTTCATATCTACTTCTGACATTATATGTTTATTTTTATCTACATTCAATGAATAATAAAATTTATATATTAACTCTAATATTTTATTCTCTCTAATAAATGTAACCCATCCCTTTTAAATTACCGTGTATTTCCAATGAACATATTAAAAAATTAACACCATTATTTTTACACAAATATTTTAACTTCAAACACACAATCAGTATTTAAATTTATTACACTATGGCACTGTTCTTTCATTTAAAGTCATAATTTTAACTCAAAATGCACTCATTTTTTAAATATTTGTATTACATTTTTTGTTTCTATCAACTATATTATCTTCATTTGTTTTTGTAATATATTAACAATTTTAAAATCATAATCCATGCCAGAGGTAACCTTACATTGCTTCTATTTTCTACTTAACATTTCCATATATAACCATTAAATGATCCAATAATATATTCTTTCTACTTTTGATTCTCAGATTTTATCTGTGGCGTAACCTGTAAATCAACTAACTATTGATAACATCCTTTTAAAATACATTTTCGCTACCCATAGTAATTACAGATGAATAATGAATATACTTTTAGCTGCAGTCCAAGAACTTATATTGATAATAGGCTAGATGGTATATGTTAGTATGACTTCAACTCAGCTAAGATGTCCTCACAGCCTCATTGAAATTGCTTTTTTTTTCTTGAAAATATAATTATTGAAATACTTTGTACTAATTATTGCTGAAATTTTAATGATTGTGATTTTCTTCGGTTTTCATCATGAAGTTCCTCTTTTTCGTCAAGCGTTGGTGGACTAGTGGTTAGCATAGCTGCCTTCCAAGCAGCTGGCCCGGGTTCGCTTCCCGGTCAACGCATTTAAAATGTGAAAAAAAAAGTTCATCTTTTTCTTTAAAGATTGCGAATCGTCTATATACCGATATTAAACGAATATAGAAACTACTGAAAGTTTGATGCTATTTTGTAATTATTTTTTTCTTGCCATGATAATTTCTTTAAAAATTAATTGTATTATATTATTTTAAAGAAGTTACTTATTTAGATAACGCATGAATAAACTTGTATTAAAAAAAAAAAGTTGTTCAGTATTTTACAATTAGTTCTGTATAGTAGTGACCTCTACGAAGATGTTTTTAAATACTTTTTTTTTTCTGTAAGGATAAATTACTTTAAATTGTAATATTCCTATTGAATACTACTATTGGAAATTTTTTTTTTCATTTAGAGAAAATTATTGGACATAATTTAATTATTAAAAATAATAATAAAATTATGTATGTAGATTGTTATTAGATAGTGTATATAAAAAATATAGGGGATTTGAACTCAGACTTAGTTCAAATCCTCTATATTTACAATTAAGCTCCAAGTATAAGAGTGCCTGGTATTTCAAATCTTAAATAAAAAACACAGTTTAAATTAAAAAGGGGAGGGTGGTGTCAGAAAATTAAATTTATCATAAATATCTTTCCGGGATTTAATTTGTATAAAATTGTCTGAAAAATCATGAACTAAATGTGCATCGATTTTCTTAGACTTATTTATTCTCTTCTCCAAGGAAAGTTTATGTTGCGCTAAATATTCTCTACACGTATACGAAATCAAGTAGAATAAATAAATCATCTTTGATTATTGCTTGATATCTTTTTACCACAATCTATTTTAGAGATATGAACTTTAGTGAGCCTTTTCATTGTTTATATGTTTCTTGATTTATTTTTGTTAATTAAGGATTCAGAAAGTATTTAAATATTAATATTGATACATAGAATAAGATGGGTTGAGTGATGAAAAATAAATGTAGAACTTTTTTTTCTTAATAGATTAATCTGTTTTTAGGAGATACCTTGATACACTCAATTAAACAAATGTTATTCACAAGAATAAAATAAATTACTAAGAATGTTCTTTGCTTGGGACACAATATAATATCAAAAAAAAAAGTGATCCGGCGAGTTACTTGTGGACCACTATATCGCGGTACTAAATCAAAACAGGACATTTATAGTTATTTTTGTAAATATGTTTTTAGCATTGATAGTTTTTATTTATTTTACATTCTAGTAATTGATCGTTATTTACGATTAGTTAAACACTGGATTCAAATCTTTTCATTATCCTTCCATATATGTATTTAGTCTTGTAATGTTTTTTTCTTTGATAATTACCTTAGTTCAAACTTTATTATACATAGGTATATTTGAAAACTTTAGCGAATGTTTATTTCTTTTTTTTTAAAATTTTATTTTAATACAAGATCATAAATTCAAGTTTAAATTCACGCCTCCTGATTTTTATTTTGTTCTTTGATATTTCAATTACATTTTTTTCTATACTTCTCCCATTTCTACACAATTTTGAAATTATTTCTAATTAATAAATCCATATTCAGCGATGAGACATTAAATCTAAAGTGTTCTGAATGTTTGTGGATATTTATAATTAAATCGTTTATTTCAGCTATTAAATCGTTTATATAAGCAGTACAATATATTATCATCATTTTTAAACGTTCTTGATTCTTTGCAGGATGGTTTGCAAATTTAATGCAGTTCTAATATCTCCCTTCTTGGCATCACACCAGCAAACTTATTTATTTCCTCCATTGATCTCATATATGATCTCTTTCTAGATCTTATACAATCTCTTGGGATCCAGTTTAAGACTTCAATTTTCCATCTTTTATCATCTGCTCTAGCAATATGTTCAACCCAGATTCTTCATTTTTCAATGATATCAGGGATATATTTGTTCTCTCATCCATGAATTTCATTTTGACTATTTTCTTTATACTCCTAATATACAGTTCTCCATAATTTATTGGGTGGTCTGAAGTCTCTATATTGCTCTTCTGCTAAGTGCCCAAATCTCAGATCTATTAGTCAAAACTAGTAAAACACATTTATTGAAACCCTCTTTTTTTTTTCAAGACATATTTTCTTTTATTATTAAATTGTTCCTACCAAAAACCATTCAGATTTAATTTTATCTTTTCATCTGTATTAATAATCTAACCAAGGAGGTATTTGTACATATTAACTTCTAATTCATCATTACCATTTTCTTCTTGAAAATCCATTGAATATTATCTTAGTCTTTTAAGCTTTTACCTTTAGTTCTACATTGTTACTTTCACCTGATAATTCTTGCAACATTTCCTGAAACTCTGAAGGGATTATTTGCAAAAACAATTGCGTTATCTGCATAATATAGCTGACTTAAATAATCTTTATTTATTTTTACTTTGTTAGCATTCTATTTTAACTCAAAGTGCTAAAAAGTTTTGGAAATATGGATTCCTAGACTAGTTTATAGCTTTTATCAGTGAGGAGCTTGGATCTCAGAGCAGTGCTTTCAAAAGTCTTCTCATTGATAAAAATCATAAACTAGAAATTAGTACGAAGATATTAAATGAGTGTTGCATTCATTTTCTAGTATCTATTGTTAATTTTATCTTGCATTAGGTAGCACTATTGATTGAAATGATTTAAAATGAATATGTATATGTCAAAAACTGCAGGGATGTGTGACATTTAAAAGATAATGTAATTAGGTCGCAATATTGATTGAAATGATTTAAAATGTATATGTCAAAAATGGCAGGGATGTGTGACATTTAAATGATGATGTAAGAAGAGTGAAACATGGTCAATAGAAATGCATATTACAAATCATAAGTATGTTATTTGCAATGTCTAAGCATGTGTTTAAATTCAGATGAGTATACATTAGTTCTATAAGTACTGATTTAGACTGATGCATAGATTATAAAATGATGTTTATCAATGTTTACTGAAAAATAGTATTGATATATTTGAAGTCTGATTGAAGATATAATAAAATTTTCATTATTTTAAAAATAAGTAATAGCCATTCTTGTAGTCTGATATTATCCGAAAAAAAAAGTTATTAGTTTTTGATTTATTAAAGGAATTAATTGAATCAAATTCTAATGTTCGTTCCATATGTCCTTATAGCTGTTCTTTTTCTGTGATTATTTTCTTTAACATGCATTAGCCAGAATAGTGAGTTCACTGATTTTTCATTGTTGGATTTAAAACACAAAAAAAAAAACACTATGTCATTCCTCTCATATGCTTGCTGATCCTCTATTGAAACATTATTTGGGTTTTCCCAATGCTTGGATGAATGACAATATGCATGCATGAATATCAAACTTATCAAATATGCATGTATGCATATGATTCTCTTTTATATTTACCAACATATCAAATATAAAATAAATTATAGCTCTCATATTTTGGAGACTGCAAAATCATCAGCCAAGACAAATTAGTGACCAAAGACAGGGGGTGCTAAAATTTTCTTGGTTACTAATTTAAACTATTTTCAATGTTGGGCTTTCATTAAGCTGCTTATAATTGTAAATCACTTTCAAAAGAAGATTTGCATATATTGAAAGACAAACTGTCAACATTGTCCGTAGAATATTGTCATCTAGCACAAGCCATTATAATCAATGGATACTAGATGGTTAATGCATCAGAATTCCTATTTAGTGTCTAGTCATCCAATATCATCATACTATTATGCTAATAGATTATGTGTAAGCATAAAAAATGGTGGTCATGATATATGGACATTGTTGGATTATGTATATTTAGAAGAAAAGTTTAAGAGATAATATGAAAAAAGGACAATCTTTATTCTGAAGTTACAATCACTGGAAGCAAATATAGTAATGTTTGCATTAAATTTTAATACAAAGGAAAATTAATGGTAGATCAGAGAGCATAATAAAACCATTTATTCAATGTAAAATAGAAAATGCCCCAATAAATTTTTATGATGAAAAGATAAAGGATTTTATATAAACAGGAAGCTTTTATCGACCAAACAAAACTTAGATTTTAATGTTATAATGGGACGATGATTGAAAGATGAGAATACTTTGAGTAAATTTGAATGTAGTAATAGAAATGAGAGAGGACATAGACTTGTATATACAAGAAGAGAAAAAGTATAATATTATGAATTTCTACTTTTTTTTTTGTTAAATCCAAACAGAAATGAACATGGAAACATTAAACAAATGTATTATGTCTAAAAGAGAAAATATATTTTCAGACTGTAATGTAATAGATTCAGCATAGGAAATGATCACTTAAAGGGATGTAAGAGATATTATAATGCAAAGTTAGACAACAAAAGCCCTTAAGGAAAAATACAACCAGCAATTGATGTTTTTAATTTTAGAAATATTCCAGGGGATATAATGTAAAACTTGCAAATTCTTTAAAAACATGAATAGATTTCAAAGATGGTTCAAATGTGAATGAAATCAATAAGAAGATAACAAGAAACTGCTACATAGGTAGCTCTTACACAAAAAAATCAATGATCAGCCAATAAATTTTCACTTGAGATAATGCAACACATACAGAAAACAAGAAATATGGAAATATTTTTAAAATGATTCTTTTAGAAGATATGAATATCATTATTTTTATAAGATGATAAAAAAAGTGTTGATGATGTCATGAGGATATATAATTAGGAAATAGTAGGGAAGGCTATAAAAGAAGCTAAAAGTCTCGAATATAGAACAGCAGTTTAGTATTGTAGGGGGGTGGGTAGTTTAACTAATAAAAAAGATGGCACTATTAAGAGGATGACAATGTAAGGTGTGTGGAAGTATTCTACAAAAAACTATCTTATAATAAGGAACAAAATGTAAAGTACCTTTTATAATTAATATTTTAAATGTAAGAATGAGATATACAAGTGAACCTATGAATAGGAAAGCTTCAGTAAAGCAGAGCAAAACTCTCCATACAGTATTGCCACCTGTGCTAAACAGAGTAATCAATGGATGCCAGAAGGCTTGTGCATAAAATCCCTATCTAATGCCTACTCATCCAATATCCCCAGACTAGTTTCTGGCTTGTGGCCTTCGTCAGTGAGGAGCTTTGGATCTGAGAGCACTGCATCTAGATCTTAGGATGCAATGCAACCCTCTAGCAACCACCTTTTATCTCTACTTAACTACAAAACTATGAGAATGAAATTGGAAAACACAAAAAATATTTTCAATCTAAGCTCAATAGCTTATATAGTCATATGGGTCTGAACTCAGTTCAGCACCCATACATTTTGTTGTCTTTGGCTCTTTTACAACCATAGCCACCACTATCCTATTAGGCAGGATCCTAAGATCTAGATGCAGTGCTCTCAGATCCAAAAATCCTCACTGACAAAGGCCACAAGCCAGAAACTAGTCTGGGGATATTGGATGAGTAGGCATTAGATAGGGATTTTATGCACAAGCCTTCTGGCATCCATTGATTACTCTGTTTAGAACAGGTGGCAATACTGTATGGAGAGTTTTGCTCTGTTTATCAACAATTAATGTGCTAGTATAGGAAATGTGATCATGTAAAGCTTCAGTAAGTGATGAAATTTATAATAGATAATTTGTAAGACTCAAATGGGGGGGAAATGGAAAATTTTTGGTATAGCTAAATATCTATTATTTAAATGAAAAAATAAATAAATTTCAGATTATTATAAAACTCCACTAGTAATAAGGATATTTAAAAAAAAGTGGAAAGATATTAAGAAATTCCCTATTTATTAACTTTTATACTGTTATACACTTTTATGCAACATTTTTACCATGTTTAGATCTTCCAAAATTTGAACCATTGCTGAAGAGCTTTGGAATCTTTAAACAAATTGGTAACTCATGCTCATTCATCTTTATATCAATAGTATTCTGTCCCATAGACAGGTCCAGAGAGAAGTCACATCACCAATTCATCCATTTTTCCACTTTGGTGTCTTCATTGCCCAGCTCTTTAATCCACATAACTCTTCCTATCTCTTATATCATCCAGAAATTTCAATCTTTACTGTTCTTTTTATTTCCATTCATCATTCTCCTCCAAACATCTTCCATTAAACAATTTTTTTTTTAAATATATATCCAGGCCAGTTTCTCTTCCCATATTTAATTTTCTCAAACAATCTTTTTTTTTCTTCCCATTTACTCATTTCAAAACTTCTTCATTTATTATTTTATTCATTCAACTGAGTTTCCATTTTTCTCTATGGCCACATCTCAAAAACTTTCAATATGTTCTTAATTTTATTGACCAGTGTCCAAAACCTTTGGATTCAAACCAACCAAAAGAATAAGCTGAATTTCAAAATATTAATAGCATGACAGATCACATCCATATACTAAGAATGTTATATAAAGATCAATGAATATGCTTTGAATTTATGAATTATGAAATGACATTTGATTCCAAGGTATTTCAGAGCCAATATTATTTTAATTAACTTTATGCCCAAATTTATTGTATTAAAGTATCAAAGAAAACAAATTAATTTTTTTGATGATACTGATATATCAGTATCCAACAAAGATGAAAAGCTTTTTCTGAAACTAATGCGCACTGATTAAATGGGCAGAAATAAAGTCTAACAAAAGCAATTTTTAATATCATTAATCTTACATGCAGTTTTTTTTCAGTGATCTCCATTTCACAAAGCATATAAACATTGCCTATTCAACTTTCATTATCTGAAAACATTTCTATTACAGAAACAATAAACTCTTTAACTGCAAACACTGTTCTTTTTTTTTTTCATGTCAAGCTAAATTTCTCTAAACTATATAATATTATTTAAAACAAATACTTATTTTTCTACTGCTTTATCACTTTATTACCATCACTTACTTTGAACTTATTTTTCACAATTGAATGAGCAATCATCAGGCATAAGAAGTATCACTTAATAGGGATGTTCTAAACATTTGCCCAATACATTTTTTTTTTTTCAAATCCAGTTAAACAATAAATCATTATTAATGTAAATTCAAAATGAAGAACTCCCAGTCTGTGAAACCCGTTTCATTATTTCTTTTTCCATATGGAAGTTTTCTAAAAAAAAAAAAAAAAAACAGCAAATGATTGGAGCATTAGTTGTCTTGTACTAGAGTTAGTGCGACCATGCAAATACACAGTACCATGACTATACTAGTTATTGAAGGGAAATGACTGATGGTATGACCAGGCACTATAATAATTTAAGTGACTGAAGGATTGTAAGGTAAAGAATAAACGAAAGTTCAGATTAATACCTGAAAGGATACCAAAAGACAGACTATTTGTATTGAAAAGAGTATGTAGTATTTAATAAGAATCTCATATCACAGTAGGAGATATATTGCTTTTATTTATTTATATTTGCCCATATATCTTCTGAGCATTCTGTTATTCATCACTTATAGACCATGTTAGTAACTATACAATTATTATTTTATGTAGTGAGTTTTCCATTTTAAGGCAGGTTTCATATCTTTGCAGTAGATTATGATAGCAAAGCAATAACAGGTATGGCTTATTACTTTTTATAATACAACTTATTCTAGCATTTTAATTTTTAAATTACATCATAAATTATGATGCCTACCTAATATTATTAAGATAATATTATTGATGATGAGCGAAAACTGCCTTTACACATATACATATTATCTGTATAAACAAATCAATGTGGTAGTTTAAAACGATCTTTTTAAAACTAATTAATGATATTTTAAAATTATTTTTATTAAGAAACATTTAACACAATTACATAGAAATTTAACTAAAATGTCTAGTTTTTAAGATGGTGATGAGTATTCATAAATTATTACTAATGCTTTTTAAATGCTATTGGTTGATTATGTCATTCATAGTGCCTAGTTTTCTCCACCTGCTTTCCAGTAAACAACATATGGATTTTTTTGTGTGCGAAATTAGTTTGTAATTTGTCGTGAAGAAAGATTAATATAATTTGTTTAATTGATCTAGTTTTTTCTTTTATATTTATGTGTTGATATAAATATTACGTGATATTTATTTGTATAAGCACACACTTATTTAGATATTATTTAGATTTGTTAAAATATGGTTTGAATTTTTCTTAAATTTTACGCATAAGGAATGTAGAAACTAACTGTGTTGACAGGGAGTGAAGGGTTGTCATATTAATGCTGATAATTTGGCATGTAAACGTCGGTGGTCCTTCTCCTTTTAGATAGATTTCAAAGCAAGGAATTAGTTGCATCGTTACCCTGCCATTGTCAGACTTTCAAAATATCTTCAGATTTATCTGGAATAAATGAAAGTATTACCTTTAGAGAGGAGTGTTTGATGAAGTGCAAAACATTTTTGGGATAGTTATCAGATGATGAAGTAAATAAATGAGTTTCACATTCTCTCTGAGTGAAATTTGGCCAAGTTCTTTTAATCTTTTCTTTTTTTATTATTCATTATTAGTTTTCTTTCTCTCTCTTTTTTTTTTTTTTTATACGCAAGCTTGACATCACATCATATATTGTTGAGCCTAATTTTACATCACACATCTGTGAAACAAATGTCAAGCATCTTTAAGTTTTTGGTAATCAAATACATATCAACTTGAGCAGAAGTCTGTCAGCTTTTATAGATCATCAGATGAAACTTGAAAGAATGCCTTTTAATTTTTCAATCTTGGGATTCAATTTTTTTTGTATATTTTAACCTCCCTCTCCCCTCTTTTTTGTTTTTAAAAGAGTTTTTTTTTTTAAATATATATTTAATAAATTAATATTTGAAATAATGTTTTTGGCCCGTTTTCATTCCAATTTATAATTTAAAAGCGTAAAAAAAATGCAAGTAAAATAAATAATATATATACATAAATGGAAACGGGCTAACCTTACTGCAAAAACAACAACAAATTAAGATAGTTTTTGCATATGGTGGACTAAACGTAAAAGCACATATAAATATAACAAATTTTGATATAGGAAGATGAGATAAAAATGGTTATAGAATAATTAGAAGAAATATGTGCAATCGAAGTTTTGTACAATCATATTTTTTTCTTAATATATCTATATAAGTCAATATATATACGCACGTGTACAAACACATTCATAAAATAACTTTTATTAGTCATTTATTAGGCTAGAGATTATACACTTAATGGACATTTCTGTAGTGTAATTTTCACTACTCCACTCTTGCGCGAGGTAGGGACTAGTTTCTATCCTCTTTTAACACCTTGTGGAGAAATATAATAAACATATGATCAATGATGTGAAAAAATTGTATGATCCCCAAGATATACATTTTATGCTGAATCAGCACTCATCAGTTGGCCCAGATCACAATATCTTACACATATCTTTATCATTGCTCAGTATATATAGATAACCAATTATTACAGTTTAATTGATAGATGTCAAATGTACCATCCTCACAACATTGACACAAGCCATTTGATGGAGTTATATTAATAATTTTTATTAGTCATTCTTTAGATTAGAGATTATCTATTTAATAAATAATATTTCCATAGTGTAATAATGAAAAAATTACACTACAGAAATATTCATTAAGATATTTGCAAAACTGGGAAATAGAGTAAGTACAGACATACAGGATTTCATGGTTAGAGGTACTATCTTTGGATTCCACTCTGTATCTTGAAATTCATAATAATTAATTCGTATTACTTATCTAAAATTCTATAGATAATTTCACACATTATTTACTCTGATCATTTATATACAATAAATAAAAAAGTTTCAAATTATAAATGTGCATTTTGGTATAATTGTCAAGCCCTCAAATGTCACATGTCTATCTGGATGTTGAATCATTTGATGGTTTATTATTGAAGTCATAAGCTCAAACATTTTCTTTTTACTTAGGTGTAAAATAAGGTAGGTGAAATGGAATGTAGTTGTTATAAAACTCATTTTAGGGCCAATTTTTCAATGAGGGAAAATGCATTAATTATCTATTTTCCAAATTCCAGATCATATACGTTTAACAGCTTTTTATCCTTATGTTACTTCTAGCTAGAAATAATTAGATATCTATTTGTGGTTCAGTTTTGAATGGCTACAGACAAATTACCTGAAATAACATCCCAAGCCTGTTTGAAATTATAAAAAATCCAAAGTTTATCCAGAGGAGATTGAATCTGCAGATTGGAGTCAAGGCAGGTAGATGACCAATTGCTAAGCCACAAAGCTTTTCACATATAAAAGATGAATATGTGTTAAAAACAAATGTAGCTTAATATCTGAATTGTGCAAAGAATATCTATTTGTTTCAATTTTTTTCTATTTACTGAGAATAATAGCATATAATAATGTGATTCTATCCTTTTGCTCTCTTTTCAAACTGGTGATCATGACATATCAAACAGAAGGTTGTAGATAATTTACAATTGAACGGAATTCTTGCATGTTCACTCTATTATTCAGATACTGATGTATCACAATACCTGAGAAATCAATTATATGATTTTTCTCTCTTTGTTTTCTTTATATCTTTCATGTTTTACATTTGGACTGCCTTTTTTAAATAACTTACTGAAATTCTAAATGACAAAAGTTTAAAATTAAACGTAGAAGTTTTGAATGATTTAAATATAAACTTTAATGATTTAAACTATAATTTCACCTGAAAACTGAAATATATTAAACAATCAAAAGAAAGATGTAAAGAATTATTATATTTTTAAGAACTCTGGTTTGAAACATGTAGTAGAAAAACTGTAAATATTGACAATATTATTTGAAATCAAAATTCAAATGGATTATTTTAAAGGCCAAAATAATTGAAAAATAATTTGTTTTCAGTGCATAGAAGAGGGAGATCTAATTTTAAGAAATTGTTTTTAATAATCTGACTTAAGAAAGTGTTAGTAATAGATTTGATAGCTTTTTTGATATATTAAGTCATCAAGATATTGACTTCTAGTGGTACTCGTCTATGTAAGAGGACAAACTTTATAAGCAGATATCTTGAAAAATTATTGATATCTAGTTCACATATAAGACATGTTCTTTTAACTATAACATTAAAAGATTATGGAGTGATTGGGGTTGATCAACTACAAGACAACATATTTTGATCATAGAAGTAAATTTAAATAAATGATTTGCAGGCTGTTTCCAAAGATATTGAGAGAATAATATGGATACAGTATGAGATATTGATGTATAATTTAAGAGCTAGTAATTAGATTAATGAAAAATATAGTAACATTGATACAGTATTTGTTTGGGTAAAAAATTCATTAAAGCAAGAAGAGAAGCCTTTTTGATTATAAAGCATGGTGTAGGATTTACAAAACAATAGAATTTTATCATTTTAAGAAGTTAAGCTATATTTATTTGAGAATATATTTCACATAAATACAAATTAGTAAAGACAGTCCATTATAATGTTAGTATGAAATCATTGGAGATAAATAAAGAACTACACTTAGGATAGATATAATGTTCACATTAATTAATATCATGATGTCACATATAGATTTGAAATATAGCTTTTGAAAAATATTTAGTATTTCATTTAGTTTCTGAAAATAGATCAATTTACCTTATCTTGCAATAGCAATATTTCACTTATAGACAAATACAGTTTAATGTTGTTTGTCCTTTATTCTAGTTGGAAATTATTATATCATTTTCATTTTAAATGTATACTTCAATTTTTTGTTATTTATACTCATATAATCATATTTTTCATATTTAGTATTTTTGAAAAGCATTTAAATGTCAGTAGAATACTCTAAACAGAAATGTAGAAATGTATAGATCTTTTCTGAGAGTTTAGACTCTTAAAGTTAAAAATTGCAATTATGTTCCTTAATTTTGGCACCCTCAATTTGTTTTCTATTTCTTAAATTAAAATGAACAATGTGGTGAGATAGAAGAGGGTTAAATATTCATTTAACTTCCTTATCAACCATTAAAACAGATTCACATAATTTGCTATTTCATTAACCCTCTTATCTGAAAAGCATAAAACTGCTACTATATTATGTTTACTGTTTTCATTGCATTTAATTTTTTTTTTTAAAAAAAAACTCAATTTGAGTTATGGTAATGACCATTCATCAGCGTTGCTTACATCAAACTTACCAATGCATGTTTGCCCAAATAATACCATTTTTTTGTTTTTTTCTCATTTTTCCAGTTCGTTTATAACTGTTGTGCTAAGTTATTATACACTCCCTTTTTTAACATGGCTCAGCTGAGTAATTAATTTACTTTCACAAGATTCACTATTTAAATGCCATTTTTCTATGGGCAGCCTTTTTGTCTGCCACATGGACCAATACAATTTTTATATGACCAGATTTGAACTTTCACTGTGCCAATTTTATTATGTCTTGGCTCCTAATTCTCTATTAAGAAAAAGCCAAATATTCTAGAAGTAAGATTAACAAAATATATAATATAAACAGAGGACACAGTAAATTAATAACCCAATATGCCTTATAATTCTATCAATTTAATATATATATATAAAACTTCTCAACTGATACAATTTGAGAATAAGGAGAATATAACAAAAGGGAAAATAACAATTTTAAATCTTACCACACCCATGAGGTAAGAACTTGGGTAATAGTATGAAAACTGAACCCTATTGTCTGATGGTGCTGATTTTCACAAAATCCACATCAATATACCGTGTCAAGTGTTGTTAGCCAAGAGGTCATCACACTCACCTTGCAAGCAAGTAGTTGGTTGCAGATGGGTGTGGGTTCGCATCCCGGCCGATGTTATGACATGAAAAAAAATATATATACCGTTTTAGCAGCCTTAACTTATGGTTGACAGTACAAGAGGTATTTTTTGAGCCATAATAGGCCACCTAAGGGCAATGTATTGCATTGAGACAGTATTCATCAAGTGAGCACTCTTGAACTCTCAATATGGTCTGATTTGATGGTGGCCATATTTGAAAGAGACGAAACTCACAAAAATTCATTGCCGGAAATTTTTTAGAAAGCGTAGAGCAATTAGTATTCCATATTAAGAATTGTCATGTCATCACACACGCTTCCCTACACTTTTCAACTGCACACAACTTGAAAAGGTTCTTTTCAGCAGATTTTTTTCTGATTTCGCGCGCAAATGCCTGTTTACGTGCGAATCCGTGCGAGTACTGTCAAATGTTGTCTGGAAGTTGTCCGAATTGATCGAAGCTGAGTGAATTGCCAGCCAGTCACACAAGTGGATGCACAATATTGTGTTTTCCCAGAAAGAAACTGCTGCAAGTGTACCTGTATAGGTCTGCGTAAGAGAAGTTGGTTCGAAGGCTCCAAAATCCCATTACTTACAGCTTTGAGGCTTCCCTGTTATTTTATTTGCATGTTTGCTTTTGGCTGCTGGTTTTTATGCCCCCATAAATGGTGTTTTGTTTTTTACTTGTTTTGCTTCACAATTTGTCCAAAGTTTCGTTTCTTTTTGATTCAATAAATTATTTTATGGGGAAACTTGTTGTTGTTTTTGTTGTTCATATGATTATAAAGTAGGTAGGTAATATTTGGTAAGTTTCATTGACAGTTAAAGTAGGTAATATTTTATTATACAAAAAAAAAAGAAGTGTTTAAGAGTTTATTCAAAAGACCCACTAAAAAAAATAAATAAATAACAGTGCGGTAACATAATAAAAATCTTGAAAAAGAAAATCCAAAAAGAAGTCGATAATTAAAAGTCAAAACAAACCTCTGCCACCCCACCTCCCCCAGCTTAATTAAAAAAAAAGTGTTCTTTAAAAATGAACTGTTTATGTCTTTTTTTAAAATTAAAGGCCCAAAAAATTAAGGAAGAACTTTTCGCTATCATATAAAGCTTTCTGTAGCATAAAGATTTGAAACAAACAAACAAAAAAAAAAGCTTCATAATAAATTAACAAAAAAAAAAAGACAACAATTCAAAATCAAAACAATCCCTCTCCCCTCCTCCCTCTAAAAAACCAAGTGTTGGTTTATTCAAAAGTACCAAATTGTTGAAATCTTTCAGCAAATCAAAACATCAAACAAAAAAAAAAGAAGATAAGTTAAAAGCAAACAACCAACCCCCCTCCACCATCTAAAAACAACAAAGTGTTTGTTACCATATTTTTGTGTAAATAAACTGATGGAGCATTAATCAATAATTTAAAAGCAAACCAACACCCCTACACCATCTAAAAACAAAGTGTTTGTTTCTGAAAAAAAAAAAAAAACCAAAAAAAAAAAAAAAATGTGTGAAAAAAAAAGTTGGTTTACCATAAGTAATATTATGTAAAGAAACCTATGGACAGTTAGTCGTTAATTTACAAACAAACCAACACCTCTAGACCATCTAAAAACAAAATATTTGTTTATTAAAAAAAAAAAAAAACCCGGGCGGAATAAAAAAAAAACTTTGGTGGTTTACCGTCGCCAATGAAAAAAATTAAAAACCGGTTGGAAAAAAAAAACCTTTACCGTAATATTATGTAATAAAAAAAGCTTTGGTGGTTTACCATCGCCGATGAAAAAATAATAAAAACTGGTTGAAAAAAAATGTTTTTACTGTAATATTATGTAAACAAACAGATGGCCCATGAATTGGTATATTGATGTGAATTGGGCGAAAAAGAGCGCCATCAGATGGTAGGGTTCAGTATTCATACTATTACCAGAACTTGTTATTGTCATGAAACATCAGTTATTTAGTGATTATTTTTGTTACACAGAAGCTCCCAGAAATAATACTATGAATTCCATCATTTATCTGGGAGAATATAATATATATACAAATTTTATTTTTGTCATTGAGTTCAGCAATTTGCAATACTATTTACAGTTTGTTATATAACTTTCTACTATCTTCAAATGTTCTTTAATTTACACAGCCCTTTAAGTTTATAAAAATCATAAGTTTTCAGAGCAACCTTTTAACTTCTTACACAAGTTGATTACCTTCAGGAGCCAAAATTTTGGGAAAAGATATTTCCTGCTGATTCCCCCCCTCCCCAATGTTTCATGTCATCTGTTTTCAAACTGGCCTTGAAGATAAAAAAAAAAGAACTTATTTCCTATTGTATTATATTTTATATATCTTTCCATTCTTTTGTTCTTTCTGAAGTATTTCAGCCACAGACATCATAATCACATTATCAATTTAATTCGTTGAGATCCAACATTGTAAATTTAATTACACATACAGTTTGCACTTATTAAAATTTTTTTCTTATCAGAAATATTCTATTCCAATAGCAATGTCTCTCATTCTTGTAACTTATTTTTTTATAAAGCATTTTAAAGTAAAATCTTGCTTTGAATTTAATCCGTGACAATATTTCCTTTTTAATTTATACAGTACTACATATGCTTCAATTTGCTCAACTCTTTTTTCAGATATCTGACTGGCATTTTAATAGTAAAAAAAAATGGTGACCTGCAATTTTGAGATAGATAAAGAATTCAACCACTGAACAATAAGTGCACAATGCAGCATAAACACCCGGAAGGCTACCTCATTTTAAGCTCTAAGCTTCTCAAAATCCTAAATATAAAATACTAATAAAATTTTTGCAATCTGAAGCCTAGTTCATGGGGAAATTTTGAGATTGAGAGATGGTTGTCTCTTAAAAGTTATGTCTTGCTGCTTTGAGTCTTAGAAGCTGAGATCTTAAGAAAGGCTACATTGACTGCCCATGAAAAAAATGATTTACAAATATAAAATCTTGACAATAGATTGGTGCCCAGTCTGGTAGAAATTCTCCATTGAATTGCAAGAGAAATTCTAAAGCAAATGATAAAATCTGCTATACATCACCAGTATCAAAGCACATCTAAACAAACTCCAGCAGTCAAAAGCTTCATACAATATCCAAATCTTTTTACATATGCATCAACAATGTCATTTATAACACTTGTGATATATTTCATAATAATTAATTTTTTCCTTATTAATTTTGCATACAAATTGTAGGCTTTTGTTTCTCAGGTATAAAATGATATTCAAGTTCAATGTTATGTGATGATTTTGAAGTACTGGCCATCAGAACTTAGTGATATTTGGTCCCACAATTGGGTCATCATTTATAATTGTATATAGATGTTAGAGAGATGAAAATCAATACACCATTAAACCACTGTTTTTACTGAATATAAAAAATGAGAATAGAATCAGAATCATCAGTACTTAATGGTCATCATTTGTTAATGGATTAAAAGAGATACACTAAAATATTAGGCTAATCCTTACCTAGTCAATGCCAATTTTAGGGCATAAAATAAATTCAATATTTTTCTATCCACTTCCACATATCTCATTGCTAAAATAACTATATAATAAACAAAAATGCTGGGAATATTATATCAGTGCTGATCATCAGCAATGCTTTGGGTCATCAAGTATCGTGATTATATAGCTGTCAATAAGCTAATCATCCCAAAATATATAATTAAGTATGGGGATTTGTAAGTGTGATCTTTACCTTTGCATCCACATACATATAACCACACTTATATAAGGAAATCCCTTAAAGAACAACTCTATGATGAAGTCATTCACCTTGATGATTCACAGAACAGATGGCTAGAATAATAAAAACAAAATAATTGGAAATTATTTTAGAAATAAATAAATGGATTATGTCCTGTACATGAGGGGTCAGATTGACTTTAGGTCAACGTGGATATGACAAGAATCTCAGCCTCAGGGTGGCCTTTGAGCATTCCATCATCAGATTTTCAATTGGATGGATGGTTGAAGAGTTGGAGTGTGGAGTGGATTGAAGCCTGTCCATTGAAGTATGAGGTTTGGCTACCTCAATATATGTCTGAGCACTTATAGCATATATGTGTGGAGATGGTAATCTGGACCAACTGATGATTGTTGGTTTAGCATGAAATATGTGTATTGGTGATTATTTATCTTTTCAACATATGGGTCGTGTGAAAGTCTGTGCTCATATACCCTATATATTAAAAAAATAAAGTATACAAAAAAATTAGAAAATGATAAAATTACAAACTCAAAATTAATACATATAATTTCATACAATATATATGGTTTCATATAGCACATAATTATAACTCCCTTTTTATTTTTGTTAATTAATCTTTAATTTAGATGAGATGATTCCTTATAATTATTAAACCATATAAAAATTATTTCACATGAAAGAAAATAACTTTAACTTGAAGATTTCCTTTTTCATTCAAAAATGAGAATGGCCTCATACGGTCTTAATCTAGCAAAAAACAAACTTTTCAGTAAAAGTAGGAAAAAAGTGTAATATTTTTAATTATTAATTTTTTTTTTATAAAGTATCATTTATAAATGTAGATGTGCACACTACAATACTTTATCTGACTTGGATTTTTCCTTTATTAATGGTCTTTTTGTAGTTACCTAATTGAGCATCTCTTTTAAACTCTTGCAGATAGTAGTTTAGTTATTATTTTGGCTCTGTTTTTTTATAGCTTTCACAATAGTTATTTTTCATTTATTTGGCATTTTCCTCTTTCCTTTATAGCTCCAGGTTCAATTTAAAAAAATATTTTTATTTCAGGTTAACAGTTCTGAAAATGTTAAACATTTTAAACAATAAAACAAATTTATTTGTAATAAAGAAAATTTATTTAAAGCTGAGTCCTTTTAATACTGTGAAATATCGTAATCATAGAATTATGCAACTAAAGCAAGTTGAGATCTAGATCCATATATCAGCAAGGAAGGATTATCAGGAAGCTTACAGATGTTTTTATTAAAGTCTATTCTAAAAAGTCTTTCCAGCACATTGATGTCTGATAAAAGAAGGAAAAACCATATGGCTCTAGAGAATATAGTCTCTGAAAGTATCTATATAAAATGCAACCACATCAATATCCTGTTAAAAAGAAAGTATTTTAAAAAGGTTAATTTTTTTGGCTGAAAAACATACCTGTGTGAACCCTAATCTTGCTAGCATTAAATGTTGGGTCAACATTTGGAATATTGAATTTCCAAAGTGGCTGATAAAATTTTAAATTACAGAGACTTGTAGGTAGTGAATGACACTATTCTGAAATGGAAATAGTGACTGATTTTGAATCTAAATATGAAAACAAACAACCCAGAGAAAGAAAATAATAGAAAAGATGTCCAATATTTTGAAATATATGCCTAAAGCTAATAAAAATAAGTCTGATCTCATATTATTAAGTGTATTAGAAATTTTATTACATAGAAAAACCTTGTTTGTCTAAAAGAAGATAAGGGCTATATTTAGCTGTTAAAATGGCAAGAGTTTGACTTTAAAATTATAGCAAATTGGTAAAGTAAAAGATTATAATTTAAAGGTTAAAAAAGCTCTTAGAAAACATTGAGGCAAAGCATGGTCAAGCTCTGATTACTAAAAAATATACCCATTTTCTGCCATTATTCCTAGAATATTTGAAAATATAAAGTTGCACACGGAAAATTTCTCTTTTTGCCTTCTCCTTGACTTTAGTGGATCATACTTTTACCATGCAGCTAAGCTTATTGTCTTTTGTCTCATAGATGACCTTAGTGTTGGTTCACACAGTTTGAAATCTTATTAATAGCTGCAAATTGTCTCTCTGGATGTTAAAGAATTATATGGATCTGTCCTTCATTGTGAGTCTATTAAAATTGTAGAAGAATTTTGACTTCAAGTCACATATAACATTGAAAAAAAAAACTATTATACACTCACTAAATTTGATTAGTGATGAAGTAATTGCATCAATTAACCACAAAACATATAAAATGAATCATGGCTGACCTATGAGGTGTCATTTAATGGAATTGTTTGTAGTCTGTACTTGTCCAAATATGAAAATTTGATTCTTCCAAAATTTGACTGACTTTTGAATACAGTCTTTATATTTTAAATATGTGGATGATACTTTTGTATATGCTAATGAAGAAACTATTAGTAAAATTTAAATTAAATTAGCATCTGCAAGTACTCTAATTTGGTCCATCTAGAAAAAGATGAGCTTTTGCATAACATAAAATTTTTAGACTTGGATATCATAAGACAGGACAATGTTTTAGATGATAGGATGATTTTAGAACCATCAAGTGTAAGAGGCACCTTACGCTGTAGCTCAATATACTCCCTTCTCTCATAAATATGCAGATCTAAAAGGCTTTCTCCATAGAAACTTATAGCTGTGCTAAATAGAGGCTGATTGGAGAAGAAGCATCAACATATACATTAAAGATCTAACAAACATTGGGTATTTCTAAAAAAATGACTGCAATTATTGCTAATTTTATAATAAAATCTTGCACCCTACAAACATTCAATCTGATAATAAAAAAATGGTCTAGTTTTCCTTATATTTTGAAATTCACACACAAATTAAAAAACATTTGTACCAATAAATACAATATCAATTTTTGCTCAACCTCCATCTTTAAATAAATTATTAAATAATTGAAAAGACAAAAATTTAGAGAGGCTTCATATCTAATTGTGTATACAATTAATTGCAAATAACCTAATTGCTTAAAGTTTTACTGTGGTAAAACCCAAGCTTACTTATCTATAAGATTTGCCCAGAATAAATATCTGTATAACCGGGCCAAGAAAAGCAACAATTAGTCATCTGTTTTCTTGGATTACCAGTTGCAATCAGGCCATAATTTTGATCTCTCTATGGCTCACATTGTTTGTTTTGAGAGAGATGATAAAAAGATAAAGGTGAATGAGGCAGAATCAACAGCTAAAGAGTATTACACCGTCAATAAAAAGGATTCTAGCATTCCTCTTTCTAAACAATGGCATTTGTAATGACCGCTTTACATTAGTATGTAAATATATTCCTAAAAATTCAATTTTATGATAATCTATTATTTAATATTCAAAAGTAACTTTAAATCTAGATCTCAACTATGATTAAGATATTTTTCAGTATTGAAATTACTCAGCTTTAAATAAATTTTCTTTATTACAAATTCAAACCTGTTTTGTTTTTAAAAATGTTTTAAAATTTTCTGAACTGTTACAATTATTGTAGAAAAATAGATTAAAAAAATTACTTCAGGTTAACATAAGTTGACACAGTCAAGATTTTGAATGGATAAGACCTGTAAACCCAGAGATATCTTCCTTCTCCATTTCTTTTTAGTGAAATTGATATCATGGTTGGGTCAGTAATAATCTGCTTTTAGCAAGAGATTAGCATTTGGTTTTTGTAAACTCCATAATAATATATTCCCTTGCAAACATAATTTTTTTTTAAACTAAGGAGTGAGGTCAATCTAAAATCAGTTTCTGCATGCTAAATTCATCACAATATAATTCTATTCAATTCTACTTCCCATATATTCCTTTCTTTTTCTTTTAAAAAAAACCCTTGATATCAATCTTCTACCCAATTATATGATTACCTGTATTAAATCTTGATTAAATGGTTTTCTTTTTACAAGAGATTGTCTTCTTCTTTTTTAAAAAAAAAATGTTTATATACTAATTGTTTAACAATTTTTCAGTTTTTCATAGATAAAGTTTTTTTTTAAATCTGAGAATGGCAAATATTTTCAGGTTTGGCATTTGAACCTATCTTTAGTAGAGAGAGAATTTAAAGTATAATCCATTCAATATCTTTTTATTTGTATAATCATAAGTTAAACCACTAAACATCACATGCTCACTATCTCTTATCCTAGTACACAATTGTTAATAAACAAGGCAAAACTTTCCATACAGTAGTGTCACCCTGTGCCAACCAGAGTAATCAATGGATGCCAGAAGGCTTGTGCATAAAATCCCTATATAGTGCCTACTCATCCAATATCCTCAGACTAGTTTCTGTCTTGTGGCCTTCGTCAGTGAGGAGCCTTGGATTTGAGAACACTGCACCTAGATCTTAGGATCTAATGCAACCCTCCAGCAGCCACCTTTTAACTCTACTTAACTACAAAACTATGAGAATGAAATTGAAACACAATAATATTTTCAATCTAAGCTCAATAGCTTATATAGTCATATGGGTCTGAACTCAGTTCAGCACCCATACATTTTGGTGTCTTTGGCTTTTTAACAACCATAGCCACCACTATTAATTGTTAATAAACAAGGCAAAACTCTCCATACAGTAGTGCCACCCTGTGCCAACCAGAATAATCAATGCTCTCAGATCCATGGCTCTTCACTAATGAAAGCCACAAGTTAGAAACTACTCTGGGGATGTTGGATGAATAGGCGCTAGATAGGGATTTCATGCACAAACCTTGTTGCATCAATTGATTACTCTCTCTGGTTTGCATTGAGTGGCACTTCTGTGTGGAAAGTTTAGCCTCTAAATATACATTAAATATTTTTTTATATATATTTGTCAAAATCTAATAATTTAATAAAAAATTGTTCCTTTAAACTTCATCATTCTTAATCACAGAGACCAAAATGTGGGAATATGCAATATACTGTTCACCAATAATTGAAATTGAGAGTTGAAAATGATTTAATTTAAACATTTTTTACATTGAACTTTATTAATCTATTCTGTTTCCATTAATTGTATATTTATATTTAAAAAACTGAGGATAACACATTTCTGCAATATCTATAGGGAAATTATTCCAAGAATGTATTTTGATAATTGCAGATGAGAAAAATTCTGTAAAAAGGTTAATTGAAAATGAAATAAATTATTAGAACTGATGTGATGAATGGGGTGGGGGGGTATGATTAAAAAAATAATCATTTAATGAATTAAAATGATTAGCTTTGAAAAGAAGATGCTAACGAAATGTTAGATTTATGAAATTATGATAAGAAAAGAAGTTTAAACAATAAAAAAAGTGGAAAATATTCTGAACATTATAAAATATGGTTGTAAAATATGAACATTGAAAAGAACTTTAAAAAGGCTCTAGACTCATTAAAAATAAGTAAATAAAATGAAATTGATTTTATCATATGTGCTGTGTATTGAGGGACTAATTTATGTAAATATAATATATATAAAAATGGTTTTAATAATGGATGAGTATGATTGTATTGATTTTTGAATGAAGACAATTTGCATATAATATTCTATGCTCCCATCTGCTCCCAAAATTTTAATTTAGTTTAGATTGAGTATTTAAAGAAATAAAGTAGTCTTTTCACAATTTGGATTTAAGAATTATATTTATTTTAATAAATAGATAAATTATTTAGATGTTTCACATTTAATTATGTAATTAGAGAGATTAGAATTTCTCAGTCTATTCATAGTATAGCTCAGTATAATTAACGAGAACAATAAATACTCCCCAGACTGAAAATAAATAACATTTTTAGCAAAGATCAAGAATGAAATGGACCTCCTTATTTCTTAAGCTTTTGATGTTTATCCATGCCCTTTAAATATAAGAGTGGCATTTATTTATAGCTTAAGGGAGAGTGGTTATTATTTTATATTTTTTTTGATTATTAAAATATGGTTATTTAAAAGTGAGATTTCATTGCCATCCTTGGATAATTGCCATATTTTTAATTGCCATATTCTTTCTGAATTTTCATGGAATATTGACAAGGATAAGTTTATAAACATTAAAAGCTTAAAAAATAGGCAGATCCATTTTTTTCTTGATCTTTTCTAAATATAGAATGTTATTTGTTCATGACATGAGGAAATGATCCCCTAAATTACACTTTTATAAACTTTTATCTTTTCTATTACTGCCATGCCACTTAATGTATGCCTTAGTAGTATAATAGATACCAGATGATAATACTTATTCAATTCATATCTAGGTTGCCGTATCCATTATTACCAGACTAGTTTCTAGCTTATATATTGATTTCATCAGTGAAGAGCTTTGGATCTTGAAGCAATGCTCCTGGATTATACCTTTTTCTAGTAACCATTTTTTATTGCTCCTTTTGACCATTAAGATATCAACCCAAATTGAAGAATATAAATGTTTCAATTTAGGTTAACTTGCTTGTATGATTATATAGATCTGAAAGCAGTTACGTATCTATGGATTATGGTACCCTTAGGTTTTTTTTTTAGCAATTATAGGCATTTTTATCCTGTGAATTGATATAAAACTAATAAAATATTACGATTTAATTAAATGACTTCAATTTATACATTACTATTGTGCATCATACATTTTTTCATCATTGTTATGCCACTTGGATAAGAATTAAGTAAGCCTTATCATTCAGTATCTTAGTTACTAAGACTTGCATTAAATAGGACAGCAGTAATGAAAGAAAAAGTATGCTTTTGAACAAGAATATGTAAGCTAGGTTATGTGATAGTCATAATACTTACTGGTTTATGCAAATCCTGGCCAGAGGTTAGAAGTGCCTATGGTTATAAAATCACTAGCAACACCTTAAATGAATACACAGGCAATTTGGTTTATATTGAAAACATTTGTTTTTTATTTTAGCCTGATCATTGTTAGATGGATGCCAGAAGGAAGAGACATTATATGTTAAAGGTTTAAATATAATGTTCCAATATCCAAAGTTTCTCACTGATGAAAGCCATAAGGTAGAAACTAGTCTGGTGATATTTGGCATCTATTAATTATTAAGGATCATGTTAAGTGGCATAATTGTGGTGAAAGAAAAAGAATATGTGCTAAACAGTGATGTGTAAGCTGGGATTTATGATAGTCATGTGATATTTTGTTGATCTATATCAATTCTGGTCACATAATGAGTGCTTATGGTTGTTAAAAATTTAAAGACACCATAATATACAAATACTGAAGTGGTTTTAAATCTGTATGACTATATAGGCTATATATGTTTTTTAGTTTAAGCTGATAGCTTGACAGTAAAGCAAAGAAATGAAAAAAAGGCCACTAGAAAAAGGTGCATTAGATTCTAAAGAAAAAGGTGCACTGTTCTGAGATCTAAAGCTCCTCATTGATGAAACCATATGCTAAAAACTAGTCTGTGGATATAAGATAGGATATAACTTGATGGAGGATTATGTACATACCATTGTATGATATTTATTACTTATAAACACATTGAGTGACATAGCAGAGATAAAAGAAAAATAATATGCTGTTGAACAGTAGTGTGTAAACTGGGTCATGTAATATAGTAGCATGATATTTTATATACTTTGTTAATTTTCATTAATTGTTAATTTCTTTGCTGAGGTTAATTTTACCATATGTTATATTTTGTTTTAGGTGTGGCTAAATTATATGCCTATTGGATTGTAGTGAATTTTAGAGAATCCTATGACATATTTGCTTGCAATGGAATTTTGTTTAACCATGAAAGTCCACGAAGAGGTAATAACCAATTTTTATTATAAACTTATGTATATATGAAAGAGTATGTAAAAAAATGTAGAATCTTTTTCTGGTGGAAGGGCCCACAGTAGTACATGTTTGTGATGCTAGATAACTCTTATTGGGACTCTTCGGCATCAGTCTGATGATGAGCATAGTAAATTTTTTTGTTAAATGTGTCTCACTTATTCATTGATTTTGTGATGTCTGAAAAGTTGAAACAATATACATTATGTTTTTTAAGAGGGAAAATGGTATGAGGGGCAGTTATAGTGCTTGAAACAGCTTACAAGCAAGTTGCTCTGGGGAAAACACAAGTTTACAAATGGTTTAATGGAAGAGTTTCAATTCATCAAATTCCAAAAAAAAAAGCATGGTAGCTAATTTTTTATGCAAATGGCATTGTTCACTCAGAATTTGTTCATAATGGTCAGACATTTTATGTACATGATGCATTAAAATGAAAACATCCATATTTTATGGCAAAAGTGGAGAGTAGTGACTTCTGCCAGCACATAAAGTCTTTAGTGTGAAACTTTTTTTTAATACCAAAAACAGCATGACTCAGTTTTTTTATTTGCCATATGTATCCAATCTCACTTTATGTGACTTTTTTTTATTCCTCTGAATTAAAAAATGCATCAAAACAAAACATTTTGCAGATGGAAGTAGTGAAGAAAAAAAAAGGATTAAAGGCAACACTTTTCAAGAATTTCGGAATGCTTTGAAATGAGAAAAACAGTGCATTACATCAAATGGAAAGTACTATATGAACACTTAAAAATACACAATTTTTTATTACAAAATTGCAGGTGTTTTTGGATACTCTTTCATATATATATATATATTAAATATAAGGTTTTTTCAGATTTATTGATTTAAATATTGGGAATTTAATGGAATATCCTATGTGTTTTTGGTGTTTAATTGATAATTTGCTTTATTACATCATAACTGAAAAATTATTTATAATAATTCACTGAATATTTTTGTTAAATTTCTAATATT
Organism: Epiperipatus broadwayi; assembly: GCA_028023455.1. Taxonomy (NCBI): domain Eukaryota; kingdom Metazoa; phylum Onychophora; class Udeonychophora; order Euonychophora; family Peripatidae; genus Epiperipatus; species Epiperipatus broadwayi. Next base: position 8,477,568 of record JAQFVV010000043.1, on the reverse strand, counting down.
TGAATATATGTATACACACACACACAATTACTTACTAAGAACAACTTTATAATAATTTTAAATAATAAACTGGACATTGTGATTGAGATTGCTGTGTTTGATGGGATCTCAACTTATATCCATGCTGCTGCTGATATCATATTCACCGAAACATGTTCACCAGAAGTTGGTTGATTTTTTTCATCAAACATATGAAACTTAAAAATATATTTTTTCTTTATTAGAGGTAAGTTTTGTATGGTATGAATGTTTTTAATAATAAAAACTCATTAATTTTAACATAGATCAATTAATTATTTGTTTTCATTTTCAACCATTTAATTGTTTAATTATTTACATTCTTAAGTGAGCATGCCTAAATAAATCTATTATTTTGTTTTAACTTTGTTTTTTCACTAAGAAATCTTCCAAAAATATTAAGTATTTAAATTATAAAATCATCTGCTTTTTTGACATCAATAGACCACATTCACACTCAGGGCAAATCAAAAATTGTCAGGTCAATTGTACAGGTGAAGATTTGAAAAGCTGTCCAAGCCTTTATAATAAAATTAACAGCTTTAGATATTTATTTGAAAGGAGGACTACAGTTCCTATCCTAACCAGTCAGCAACATTCAATCTTTATTTTCAATAAAAACATTGAGATAACAGATATACTAACTCTTCATGCTACAGATATCTATCCACTCATCATCATTTTTAATGGTGTGCCATCACAATTCTTCTGCCAAGATAGAATCCATTTAAAAAATAATGTCCATGCTGTTTTCATAAACTTTGTGGTTTCAAAAATCAACTACCAACACCTATATCTCAGAAAATAAAGGTTCAATAAACATTCAGATGATTACTTCTTCAATATTTCTACTTATCACTAAAACAATTCTTTTAACTAATAATTTTCCATTATCTAGAGATGAAAATATAATTACTCAGAAATCAATTCTAGATTCATTACCCATGATATCGTAACTAAAGGTGATAGCGATAACTTGGGTAATAAAGACCCTCATAATATGACAACTACATGTCTGAAGAAAAAAAACTACAATCAGCCAATGAAAAAACAATATATATAAGGACGTTTATAAACAATTATTAAAGGATAATAGAAAAATGGAAACTACTACTAATAAATAAAAAAAAAAATAATGATGATATATGTATAGAAAATTTTATTTTATGTAATGAGAAACCTGAACACTGGACTAAATTTTTTCAGGATATTATTGTTCATTTGGCACAAAAGCAAATACAGTTCTTAGCAGGAATAGATAGATACTCATAAGCTTGTCAACATTGGACTAAATTTTTTCAGAATAACATTGCTCATTTGACATAGAAATAATCAGATTTTAAAGCAGGATCACTTTCTATCATTATGCCTTCACAATTGATGTTGTAATCCTCTATCCTTACAACAAAGTAACATTAATTTAGCAGTTAATAAACCAAATTAATCTTATGTTAACCACTAACTCTTATCTATTTATTTTAATAGGTAATATCAATGTGTCTTATTCTGACTTTGTTTCTAAATTCCTATCTCTTTTAAACAAAATGAAAGAGTGCTGAAGGTTTTTTTGCTAAAAATTCCATCTCCTTTTATATTAAAGAACATCCCACTAATTGATTTATTGTTTTACTTTCCTAATGTACACTCCATTATTAACTCCTGCTCATATTCCTGTCACTTTCTGAGATTGCAGGTACTTAATGTTAACTTGAACATTTAATCTACAAAATTAACCCCACTTAGTCCTCAATAATGTAGTTAGATTGCTGCTTAAATCCTTCACACCAGAGGCTAATATATCAGAAATGTATATTTTTCAAAAGCAAACATACTAGTATTAAATTGAATAGAAGCTTAATTTCTTTTGTAAACGTTATTAATTCTACTATAAAATTTTATGGCCAAAAAAATAAATGACCTACTGGTCTAGTCAAATACTTATCTTTCTTTAAAAATTAAAAAAAAAAAAAACACCACTTCCTCTGATACATTTTACATTTCCTGTATTCTGTTTCTTAAGCAGCAATTTAAAATAGTCAGTAATCATTAATTGAATACCTATCTATTACAGAATGCAAATTCTCCTCAGCATTGCCTTATAACTAAACCACTGGCTACATACAAGAAAGTCATACAATAATGTACCAGCTTGGGGAGAAAGTAGATTAAATTTCAAAGTTAGCAATAAAATGTATCAATATATTATCTTTTAGATATTTTCTCTCTCTTTGAGAAAAAAATATAAAAGAGTAACAATATCTTAAGATTGTATTAAAGAGTTTATAAAATGGATGAAATTTATTAAATTCTCTGTCCCAGTGCTTAATATTTGATTGGCTGTTGGTAGTCATAAGCGCTTGAGAAATTTGCACTCTCTCAATTTAATTTCAATATCGACTGCGCTTTATAAAATAATATTATTTACATATATCGCTGCAAAGTTATAACATCGAAAAAACTACTGCGTAGTAAATCGAAAGATTTCACACTGTATGTTTATAATTTGAACTCAGTGAATTAAGTGTGATGATATTTAAGATTCACGCTTTCAAATATAAATACTTTGGACTGGCTTGGATATATAGAAAGACAAGTAAAGAAGAGAGTGGAACCGCTCTTTTCTTGTTAAATTCTCTGTCCCAGTGCTTAAGATTTGATTGGCTGTTGGTAGTCATAAGCGCTTGAGAAATTTGCACTCTCAATTTAATTTTAAATTTGTAAAAGAAAATTATATATATATTTTCTCTCCATTTCCTTTTGTCTCTTCTGTTTTTAAAGTCGAAAAAATTGATGATGATAAATAAACGCGTAATTAAATATTTATTGGTTAAAATAAATAAGTTAATTTTTGGTGATAGACAAGTAGATATTTTTGGGCAACATTTTTTGAAATTTTTTTGAAAATGCAGGGATAATTAGATATAAATTGGCTGAGACAAGTTATTTAAATCAGAACTTATTTTGTTATTTTGCTAGCAGAGTGAACTACTGGGACTTATAGCTAAAGCTTTATGCAATACAAATATAGCTAGCTGTATACTTATCAATGGGAAAAGAATATTCTCAAGACTGAGAAAATAACTATAAATTAATACCGCAACTATTTGTATTGCTGAAATATGAATTGCTAGTGCTTATCTGTACCCTAATTTATAGATCCAATAAGAAAAAAGTTACAAAATCCAGTCCTAGTCTAAAAATAAATAATAACCATCATCATGTGAAAAATATGTTTCTTTGTTCAGACATTGGAATAATAGTTGCTGATTCGTTCCAAAGTTCGACCACTTCATAATGTTAACATGTGATTAGATCATGAAAGAAGAAACTAATACTAATCATCAATATTTGGAGAATGACTATATAAGAGAGTTTGTCATCCTAAGGATAAAAAAGTAGCCTTTAACTATTTGTGACTGATCTGATATAAGATGAAAGTCCCTACAATTATACCTAAGGAATAAGTGTATTTAATGACCAGCCTGAGGTAATAATTGGTACATAAAGTGGAGCAACAAGAGAACAAACTGGGCTTGGGTTGCTAAAACTAAATATTGTAGAAATTAGAAGTTTATTATCAAGCAGATGTAAGCTTACAAGACTATTTCATATGTATATATGTCATATGTGATTAAGTAGTAATGCATAGGTTTATGAACTAATATTTATTTATTAAATTATAATTACTGCTACTATATTGGTTGATTATGTTTAATACTAATTTATTTTACTTTAAAATGAATTATATATTTATCATCAAAATTACCCCAAATCCACAACTCAATGAAACTAGCCAAAAAAAATAAACTCTAAAACACTACCAATGATATCACTGCTGCAAGCAGACTTCTCAAGTGAAAGAACTACAAAAAAAAACACATTTAAACTAAACATTTCCCACAATTCCACTTACTTCCCATCCACCCTTAATATTAAAAGAACTTTTAAATAAGTTAATTGCTTCGGAATTATATAGCTTCATCATAATTAATAGTGCAGCCTGTATTTTTTTCATAGATATACAAAGCAGAACTAAGATATTTATTTCTAACCCTACTTTTATGTACCCCCTCCCCCCAAAAAAATCTTAATTCTGCTTTGTATATTCATGAAAAAGTTATACATCACTCTATTAATTTTGATGAAGTTAAGGTTGTCTTCTTTGAGTGAAATGAAATAAAAAGAAGAATAAAAGAATCTATACTATTATTAAAAAATTATGATTCTGAAGCAATGAACTCATTTAAAAGTTATTCTAATATTAAGGGTGGATGGGAAGTAAATGGAATTGTGGACAATGTTTAGTTTAAATATGTTGTTATTTTATAGTTCTTTACCTAGTATTTTTTTTTTTTTTGGCTAGTCTGGTTGAGTTGTGGCTTTGAGGTAATTTTGATTATTTATTGACTAGTTTAGCTTTATTCTTTTAATATTGTCTATAGGTGTATGTTAAGTGCAGTATTATATACATTGTCTTGAATTTTATTTCATTATTAATTATTTTTATATGCTTGTAATTAACACATCAATCAGGCATTGGGGGAAGTGAGGAGGAAGAAAGGAATATTTTAGTTTAAAGTATGGAAATAGACTGTAATAAAAGTTATTGAAAACCATGACATTTATGAATTTGTATCATATTCAATGATTTATTGATGACCTTTATTTGTATTTCTACAGAATGATAAAGTTCATTATTTGAGGGGGGGGGTGTTGGTACATTTATATTATTGTTACCACTTGAAATAAAATATTGGTGAGTTTGAAACTTTAGCCTTTGTTTTAATTCTCATTCTTGCATTTCAGCAATTTGGTAAATAATTAAATTGTGCACTACCATGGCTGAGTGCTAATGGGATTATCACATAATGAGGATTTGAATCTGGGTTCCTGGCCATTCCTCAAAGAAATAATGTGGGGGGACCATAATGGCTCTTGGTTAAGTGTAGCAATTGAAAAGCAAATGACAATGTCCAGAGAGCTCAGGTGTCTTAGACTATATTTATTTTATATGTAGCTAAAGGTATATTTGTGGTAGAGGCATACATATATGAATGATCAGAGATAAGCAGGAAATATTATTGTTGCTTGGCTAACATTAGCAGCAATAGGCATAGAAGTTGGCAAAACCCTTCAATATGCTCACCACCAAACTTTTTATTGGGTTCAAAGTAAAATCCCATTACATTTGTTTTTCAATATGTGTGTTTATTTGAATCAGCCAGAAATCTGTGTTTATTCAACATAATGGAGATTTTATAATAGACACAAATTCTGAGTTAACGAAAATTATTATTATTATACAAGAAAAAAAAAATTGAAAAATAGTTAAAAGAGCCAAAGTAATGACTAAATAGGTGACAAAACTCCAAAAAGTTTTTAATTAGCAGACCATGCATGTACTACTGAACATATTTTCATTTGCAAAAGACAAAAATATTGAATAGAATGGAAAAAGTAAAAAAAATAGAAATGAAAAAAAGCTGTTTATATAATAATATCAAATAATCCCATAAATCAATGTGATGAGATAATAATGTTTGGAAGTCACTTATTAATCTTTCACTTAAGAAAAAAATTGAGAGACCAGGAGATCCTTAAAGAAAATATATCAAATTTGTACTGACTGTTGCCTTTGATAAAATAGCTTAATGGCTAGAGCATAATCTTAATTCATACTCATGAATTTGGAAGCAGAGAAGAATACTAATCCATGTGGTGTTATTTTTTTCAATTTTTATCATATAATTTTAAAAGATAGAAATAGTTTCCATATGTATTTACAAATTGCTATCTACTATTGATTACTCATTCTTACAAAATAGTTAATGGAAATGGAATAGTAAAAATAAAGTTTATTCCTGAAAAGGATTGTGCAAATTCTTATGTGTTGTTTTTGTTTTAATAATACAATCATTGTCAGGAATCAATCAAGAAGAGACTTACTTTTAACCATAATACATTTTTTTGTTACATGACCAACTTAAAAAATAAGGACTGTTAATGTCTGGCATCTTTTGAAACGTACTATGAAAATCAGTTGATTTTAAAGAATGCATAAAATTATCTATCAATATATTTAGGATAGCATTTTGTTGTGTATTCAGCTATGAAACTGACTACCAACAATTATCCCAAATTTATTAATTACCCAAAACATTTTAAAATAAGAATGAATACATTTATTTACATATTACATATACAGACATTCATTAAGATTTAACTAAATAATGATCCATAATTCCTTTATATACACATTAACAATTAGTCATTGATTTAAAGTTCTAAATCTTTACTGCACTAATTAGTGCCAAACAAATAAATACAGCCATTACAATAGTGGTGGACCTAAGTGAATACTAAAAGTTTATACTCATAGTACTTAAAACACAATCCTCATTGGGCCTTCTCAGGCATACACAAATAATAAAATAAATACAGCCATTACAATAGTGGTGGACCTAAGTGAATACTAAAAGTTTATACTCATAGTACTTAAAACACAATCCTCATTGGGCCTTCTCAGGCATACACAAATAATAAAAGACCAGTGAGGTTTATAAACATTTTTCCTAGCTGACTTGCTTTCACCTTCAGAGGCATGGGCTCTGGGACATTTCCATAATTGCAGAAAAGTCTAGGGCAACTTACCCCTCAGATTTTCTCAAAGGTCCTTATAACAGCAACAACAACAGCACATGATAAGTGGAGAAAAGCTGATGATGGCATTCTTTTGTTGCGTGCACTATTTATACTGCTTTCTCTTTGCTTGAATTCATTGATAAATTCCTATCATTCCAATGTAAAAGTAACTCCATTTGACTAATGCATTTTTACAATGACGATAAGGATCTGGCTTCTAATTAGGTCCGTTCGCATTCCACAGTAATTAGCTTCAAATCTTTATTCCATTAGTTTTCTCCTAAAATAGTTTAATGGTTTGATTTTAACAATACACAGTTTTCTTGGTATTTTAAATCCATGAGTTATATCCAGCCTTGAAAATATCTTTTGCATTATCTTTCAACAATCTTTTATAGAATGCTTTTAAGTTGCAATCTTTATCTGTTTGAGTCTAATTTATCTGCAAACCAATCTTTCTTCATTGAATTAGACTTAAACTTAAATTATTTAAATAAAGTTTTCTTTAATTTTACAGAATTTATTTTTCATTACTTTTAAAACTTACATATCTGTTTATATTTATGTTTCCATTAATTATTAGTGATCTTTTTATTGCTTTTTAAACTAGATGTGTATTTATATTTCATTACTGTTTTTAAACTAGCTTTCAACTTATAGCTCTCAAGTTACTAAAACTTAATATATTTTCTACAAAATATAGCACATTTATTTTTAGAAACACTATGATTTTAATCTCAGAAGATTATAATCTTTTGCATGTCTAACAACCTTTATAAACTCCTTAACTAATATTTTTTACATTCTTATTAGTAGCTGTAACACTATCCTTAATATGGCATTGTAATGGATAAGGTGTATTCAAATTTTTTACAGTTATTTTGTTTAAACAAAGTTTTTGACACTATATTCATGGGTTACTTTAATCTTTTGAATTCACAGAACAACATCATTATTTGCAATATCCAGGTACAGCTAGCTTTATATAATGATCAAACTGCCAACTGTTGGGAGAGTCATCAACATATTCACAATTTAACTTTTCTCACAATAATGGATACCCTAACTACCATTAGAATAAGCTTAAAAATATCATTCAAAGACATAATTCCATAAGTGAATAATTTATTATATTTCATACTCAGATCAGAATAAATAACTCAGATACAAATAATCCTCTTAATCCCATTCCTTCAATGACTTAAATACATTCAATATCATCTTATTAGAAAGATTACAAAATAATAAAAGGTTTGGATGACCTTAGATCTATTTATTAAGCTACAGACTAGATCTCTCTGGGATACTTAACTTTCCTAATGTATCTACCCTACTAGATTTTTATACTTTATGCTTGTTCTTTATACGTTGGTTATGAATACTATAGAATGCAAATGATCATGGAGGGAAGATCAATTATCATTATACATTGACAAAACAATTCATGATTTATCTTTGTTTATAGAAATTCTTTCATTAATATTCTTTTCCAAGAAAAAAATTTCAGCCTGTTTTAATGTAACACCATTATCCAATTAGAAATAAAAGGTTTTTGAACTTTATTAAGCTATTCTTGCAATGTAAACACTTAATAAAATGGACAAAAATACCACCATCATGTAAAACAATGTTTAAATGGTGTTAAATATAACAATTCCAGAAACAGAAGACATCAAACTAGATATCATATGAAGTGCAGCATCACAATGTCATATTTTACTCTATGTATTGAATGTGTAATTAAATTTTTTTTTGTTGTTTGGGAATGAATAATTATATTAAGAGCAGCCATATTGGTTTTTAAGCCTTACCAATTTCTTAGTTATTGCTATTATAGGATCATCTCTTAAAGTGTTCACATCAAGTAAAGGGTATATTCCAAAATCAGAATTCTCTAATAAAACTTGAACTTTAGATTCTGTGATAATTTGTAATTTTAGAGGTAAACTAATCATAATTATAAACAATGAGGATTGCCAATTCCTCAACAAGCTTTGTGATAAATACTTAGCCAGAGAAAGCATTTAAAATATCTCTGTCAGGACCCCCCCCCCCAAATCCCTGACCATGGTTTTGTGCTTTGGCACTCCCCAGAGATGTGTCAGGGTAGGTTCAGGCACTAGATTGTTTACAACTTACAAGCTCAAGAGAATATGGTCATGTGACCAATGACTTATTTTGACTATTTATAGTCTCTGCCTTAAGTCTTATGCAATGTTATATTGCTAAGACTACTAATATATGGTATGGCTGAAGATCTATCAGCTCCATATAGCTATTTGAGTTGGATAGCTGGGTTTGAAGACATGTAGGTGTTTGAAAATTTCCACTCAATAGATAACTTTTAGTTAAATGCTGGCTTTGGGTTTGTATTTTTAGATCTAGTGTCTGAACCTACCCTGGCACCTCTCTGAGGACTTTGAAACCATGGTCAGGGGTTTGGGGGGGGGGTTTCCTGACAGAGATATTTTAAATGCTTTCTCTGGTTAAGCATTTATCACAAAGCTTTGGGGGGGGGGGTTTCCTGACAGAGATATTTTAAATGCTTTCTCTGGTTAAGCATTTATCACAAAGCTTGTTGAGGAATTGGCAATCCTCATTGTTTATAACTTATAAGCTTAAGAGAATAGGGTCATGTGATCTATGACTCTTATTTTGACTATTTATAATCATAATTACTATTATTAAGTATCAGGCAAGATCTTACTGTTTATCTTTGTAAGAAGATTCTTTAAATTTTTTTTTGAAAACCTCTTAATTACTACCCATATAGACCTAGATGCATTATATATATATACTTAGTGTGACAGTGTAAAAGTGACCGATTCTCACTCCAGACTATCTACAGTGTCTGTCTTTTCTGAAGCAATACATGTGTTATGTAACAATGTAGTTTAGCTAGGCCACAAAAATTTTAAGGCATTAATGTATCATGATTACAAGTAGCAGCATGAATTGTGAGAATGCATTTCACCTCTTAATCCACAATGGAATAATGAGCTCGCATTAAATTTTCTTTTAAATTGGGAAAAACTACTACCAAAACATATGAAATGATTTAAACTATGTATAGCAGTCCAGATCATGAGTCACAAAAATGTTTTCAAGTAATTTACAAGATTCATGATGGCAGAGAGAGCATTTACAAAGGTATGAAATGATCTATCACATTTTGTATCCTAAATCTTGATACACATATATTAGCACCTTAAAATTTTTGTGGTCAATAGCTATGTTACATACTATGTGTTGATTCAAAAATGGTGTTGCAGGTTGGTTGGAGGGAAAATCAGTCACCTTTTCACTGGGTTACTGTGTTTAAATTGTATCATATCTTTTAAAACAATAGAGATGTATTCTGTGCCATTATTATATATATCACAAAGTTGGGAGAGTACTGATAATACATTTGCAGAATATCAACTATATATGCTACAATGAAATTAACTTATGTCATATTTTTGTTGTTGATTTGTTATGTTTTCTTTTCTAGGAGAAACATTTGTGACAAGAAAGATTACTCGTGCGGTTGCTAAAATTAGTTTGGGCATGCAGCAAGATTTTGAATTGGGCAATTTGGATGCAAAAAGAGACTGGGGCCATGCTCGGGATTATGTTGAAGTTAGTTTTTAATTTTTTTTAATAGCTATAGTTATTTGAATCATTTATATTGCAGAGAATATAGCAGGGATAATGGAAATGATCATTTCTCATAAAGCAAGCATGGAAAATTCATCAGCAAACAGAAACGAACAAAGAATCAGTATTAAAAGTAAATAATATAAACAACTTATTAATGATAAACACATATCATTACTGGCAATAATCATCAAGTGTCATCAGTCATCATTGGTGATTGGAATTAAAAGATATAGTCTATAAAATCTAGGTAATCATTATCTGATCGAACCAAAGCCAAACTTAAAGCATAAGATAAAAGCAATCATAAAAATATAAAAATGTTAAAAAAAAAAAAATTCACTTTAATGCATTAAAAATTAAAAAAAACCAAATTTTCTTTATCTTTCACAAATAGAAAGCATGGGCTGATCATGTTTAGATATTCACAAAGTCAGCTGCTCAAAGAATTATGCCCACTTTCTTGGCTCACTGACATTTTATTGGAAATGATGTTTGTTAGAAGTTTATGTAAAAGATTCTTTGGAATTCTAAACATGAACATTTCATGCTTTTTTTTAGGAGTGCTGAAGAAAATTGATTTTTCACTTGCATTTTTTTTTGACTTTTTAATATATTTCTATAAAGAAATTTCTTTATTTTTTTAATATTATTTTTGTATCCCCCCCCCCTAGAATTAGCATGACCATATTTATTTATGAATATTAAAAACAATGAATACTAAAAACAAAACTTATTTTTGAATGGGATTATTATTTGAAGTCTTAATTCATTATTCATTAGTTAAACTTTAAGCTTTTTATTAAGATTCTTATTATACGTTAATAATGAAAGTTATTTATTATTACAGTACTGTATCGCTCTCCAGTTTTATAAATATAACAGTATGTGAAATTTTACATTAGAAATTTTTGTTTGCAGGTTTTATATATTGTATTCATTTATTCTCTACTTTTAATAATTCAAAAAATAACAAATGTATGAGTGTTTAAAAAGAATAATGTAAATTAAAGTTTTATTTAAAAATAATTAAATTTATTATACAATATTTTGTTTTATTTTTAATGTAATAATTTTTAGTTTTATAAATAATTGTCTTAAAGTGTAACATTTTAATTAAAAAGTCTAAACAATTATGTAAATGAGTTTATTTTTAGCAATGTCTCTCAGGATACCAGTTAATCTTTACAATTTTATGAATTAAGGTCAATTAAGGTCAATTTCGTCCAACAAGATCAGTGACCTGATCAGTAATATAAATAGAGGAAGACTTGTCTGCAAGTGCTTATTTACTTCTTACTTGTTACTTTTTAATACTTTCTTCTCAACTTGGGTAATTTTTACTGGGGAAATTTATTTGATTAATAATTTTTCTTCAGTTTAACTGTTTATAACAAATTTTTATTTGCTTAAATTTTTATTTGCATGTACTGTTAACTAATTTTCTCCAGGCACTGAAGTTCTAAACTGAAATTAGTAAATGAAATTTAAAATCTACACAGCCAAGAAACATAATGAAATTTTAGCTAAATATTTAACAATAATTATCAAGTTATTTCTATATAAAATTTATATAAGAACTTTTATTTATTCTTAAATTCTCATTAATAATAGACAATATTATCCATTTAATATTTTATATACTGGAATATTAAGACTGCTAAAGACTATATGCTATTGTCTGTATTTTAAAGCAGTTATTAAATGTTTTTGTTAATAACTTTGTGGCATGCTGAAAATAAGTTTGTTAAAAGATGTTAAACATTTGAATATTCTTCAGCAACATATGTTTTTTAAAAAAGTTTTTATTTTAAAAATTTTTTCAAAAAAGAAAATGATTTTCCTTGGAATTGTTCATATTTTTTTTTGCATATAATAGACTATTTATTTCCAGATGGAAGAAAATGCTTTACAAGAATTTCTTACCTGAATTTTAAAATACTTATATGCGTATCATTGACATAGCAGCAGGATAGAAATTACTCGCTCACAAAAACTTAGTTTTATATCTATTTTAGACTAGTGTTAGGAATGATATTTCCTAATTCAGTGAACTTAAGATTGTGAACTTATTCTATTATTCTGAAAATTTATTATATGACTATATATTTTTAAAATAATCTAAAATATTAATAGAATATTTATTCAAAGTTATTACTATCATTCTTAAATTATTACTTGTACTGGATAATTGAAATGAGTTGCATTCTATGTGAATAAAACATAAAGGCTCCTGAATTATGAATTTTATTGAAATTTATCATATACCCACCTGTTTTATTATAAATCTTCTCTACAGTAGAATTGGTCTTATGGCAAAAGAATAAATGCTGCTTATGTATTATCTTCAATATGTGTTTCAAAATAGATAATAAGTGATAAATTCATATAAAAAGTTACAGAAGCATCATTATTATTTGTGCTTTTTTAAAAAATATTCTTCACAAAATTTGAATGGCCATTAATATATTTTGTGCTCATGTTCAACAGGAAATCTATTGCTTTCTAGAAATATTTGAATGTGGAACCAATAATTTAAGTTTGCTGGGTTAAACCACTAAACATCACATGATCACCATCTCGTACTGGCACATAATTGTTGTAGACAAAGGCAAAACTCTCCATACAGTAGTGCCACCCTGTGCCAACCAGAGTAATCAATGGCTTCTGGAGGGTTGCATTAGATTCTAAGATCTAGGTGCAGTGCTCTCAGATCCAAGGCTCCTCACTGATGATGGCCACAAGCCAGAAACTAGTCTGGTGATATTGGATGAGTAGGCACTAGATAGGGATTTTATGCACAAGCCTTCTGGAATCCATTGATTACTCTGGTTGGCACAGGGTGGCACTACTATATGGAGAGTTTTGCCTTTGTTTGCTGGGTTAAAGCATTTGCAGAATGGTAATTACAGAGTCTACATCCTAGTGAATAGTAGAACATCCAGACTGAAGGACTTTTATTTACTTATTTTTTAATAAACTGGATATAATTTTCAGTTTTAATATTATGCTATTGTAATTTATTATATATTTTTATTTTATTTATTTTATGCATTTTGTCTGATATGATTTTATAAATCATTTGTAAGCCATATTTTCCAAAAGTTCACACAATAATTACCTGCTGTAATGCTATATCCTTAGAGCGTTCATTTTCCCATGTCATGAGTTATTTATTTATTTGAATGTATATGTTTATGCTAAACAAGGATGAAGACAGTGTATAATTTTATTGCTCATTTAGGCCATGCTTTAATTAAGTCAGATTTGGCTAATAATTTTTATCTTATTTGTTTTACACATTGTTAGTTAATGTAGTATTTATTTAAAAGATGGTAGCATTAGTCTTATTTTTAATTGCACATGCTTATTTTGTTGTTATTTTGTGTTTTCCAAGAGCTCTTGTGGATTTTCATTTTCTAGTACGTTTTATAAAGAGATTGTAGTGTATGTCTCTCTCTTATTATAATATATTCTGTGTTCTATCTTTTGTATCTCATATTTAAGCTTAAATGTTTTATTTAAGGCAATTATTATTGTTCCTAGTAAATATTTGCTGGTTCATTTTCATTTTGCTCATGTTTAGAGACTAAGTCCTAGCATATTTATTGCTCTCAAATGTGTTTCCCTTTAGTTCATGCTATCACTTATTTTGTGTTGTCTTACTTATATTTAAATCAAAGATTTTTTGTATTAAGCCATGCATGGTGTCCACCATGACTTTATATTATGGCAATTAACATTGTAGTTAGATCTGAAGAATGTCGTCTTTCTCTTCTGTTGCACTCTTTAGTATTCTGAGTGTAGATTGTTTTTGATGTACAGTACTGTGTTTTGCCAGTATAATAGGATGTAAAACTGATAAACACTTTTTTTAGAAATTAAAATTTTGTTCATGAACAAGTGATATATATGTCCTTCAGCATTAATTTGATTGCTGGATTGGTAAGTCATATTTAAGATTTAAATTCAGTCATTGCGAGGACAATATAATGGTATGTTTGAATTGTGAAAATGGAAAACTTCTTATGGTAATGTTAATACCGAGAAAGGTTTTAATTAAACAAAGTTAATAATAATCAATAATTATTTAATCTTTAAATTTATTCTACTTTTATCTATAACCTTTAAAAATCATATTTCTTCTCTGCAATGGGATTGGGCATCAGCGTGTTTAAATAATTCACCTTTGTGGTGGGATTGTAGATTTGCAAAGTTGTTATCTGTACAGTGTTGCTATTGTTAAAATAAATGTTTAGTGTTAATTTGGTTTCACAGTCTTTCTATCATCATCTATGCATATTGTCCAGAAATCTTGATACTATAAAATCTATTATGGGATTATCTTTTATGTTGAACATTAAAAAGTAATTGCAAATATGAAGTTTAATATAATAATCACTTTATTAAAATTTGCATGTAGATGTTAAGAGAACATCTAAGAAATAAATTATTTATTTTGTTAATTATCTAATGATTACTTTAACTAAATGTATTTATTAAAATTATTATTTACTTTATTCAGAAGATTACTATTATTGATTAATATATAACCATAGCAAACTCTCCATATAGTAATGCCCACCATGTGCAAGACTTCATAATCAATGGATGGAGGAAGGTTTGTGCTAAAAATCCCTATCTAGTGCCTATTCATCCAATATTCCCAGACTAATTTCTAGCTTGTGGATGTCTGTGGATTTCATCAGTGAGGAGCCTTGGATTGGAGAGTACTTTATCTAGATCGTAGGATCTAATGCAACCCTCTAGAAGCCACCCTTTACCTATTTGGTTTACCTTTAAAGGGAGGAGCCTGAGATGGACACATGATAATGCTTTCAATTCAAGCTCACTCGTATAGTCATGTTGATCTGAACTCCAACATGAACACATTTTGGTGTCTTCGGTTTTTCAAGAACCTCAGCCACCACTATCCTGGTAGAATAGGTTTAAAATCATCTAAACATCTCATTATCATTTCATATGCTTACACAGGCTGTTAAAAACAGTCGAAAATTCTCCATAAAGTAGTGCCACCATATGCAAGCCTTCATAATCAATGGATCCATGAAGGTTTGTGCATAATATCCCTATTTAGTGCCTACTCATTCAATATCCCCAGACTAGTTTCTAGCCTGTGGCTTTCACAGTGATGAACTTTGAATTTAAGAGCAGTGCATCTCTAAAGCTTCTCACTGATGAAAACCACAAGATAAAAATTAGTCTGGGGATATTTGATTAGTAGGCACTCGGTAGGGATTTTATGCACAAACCTTTCTTCTCCATTGTTTATTAAGTCTTGCACATGGTGCTATGGTTACTAACAGCCTGTGTAAAGCATATGAAATAGTGATCACATCATAGGTGTATACCTATTCTGCCCATAGGTTAATGGTGACTGTGGGTTTTGAAAAGTCAAAGACACTAAAATGTATAGATGCTAAACTGAGTTCAGATCTCTATGACTACACAAGTGAATGTGCTTGAGTTGAAAACAGTTTTCATTTTGGGCTCCTAGCTTTAGAGTTAACCCAATAGATAAAAGGCAGGCTGTTGGACGGCTGCATTAGATCATAACATCTAGTTGCAGTGCTTTCAAATACAAGGCTTCTTACTGATGAAGCCAACAAGCTAAAAATAATCTGAAGATATTGGATGTATTAGATAGGCATTTTATGCACTATCCTTCCTGCATCCCTTAATTAGAAAAGCTTTCACTAGGTGGCTCTACTGTATGGAGAGTTTGCTGCTGTTATTAACAGCCCGTGTAAGCATATGAAATGAGTGATCATATATTTTGATCATAGGTTTAAATGATAGAAGAATGTTCTCACATTTGTAAAGAAAGTTTTAGTAGGAATTATTAGTGTGGTATCCCGAGTGGCCATAAAATATTTTATCTACTCATTATATCTGCTGTCCTGCCATTTCAAATTATAAAGAGTTTTTATGTAATTATTTTTTTTAAGTAAAATATTTTCTTTAAAATTGGTTATTATTTTTATTTATATGTAATTGAAGAGGATTTGAACCCAGATTTTCAAGCTCATTGCCATTATCCATTCTATCTCATACAACTCTTACACATGACCACACACATGTGATAAAGATAAATGATCTCCAATAAACATAATTTGTGTTAAAACGGCACTCATCAAATGGCTCAGATCATCATCTTCCATACACATATATATGGTGCTATGTTTATATTAAGATAGCATATCTTCAAACTTTAATGGATAGGCTTCAATCTACTCCATTGTCCAACTCTTCGGCCTTCCATTCCATTGAAAATCTATTGAGGTAATGCCCAAATCCCTTGTTGATGGCAATATTATTGTCTTGACAATGTTGACTTTAAATCATACTGATCCCTCTTGTATAAGACCTTGTTCATTAAAATATACAGAAGAGGGATGCATAGACATGACAATAATATTGGCATCAACAAGAGATTTGGTCATTCCTTCACAGATTTTTAATGGTATGGATGGCTGAAGAGCTGGGGTTTGGAGTAGGTTGAAGTCTATCTTTAAAGTTTGAAGATTTGCTATCTTAATATAAACTGAGCACTGATTATATATGTGTGTGAGAGAGATAATCATGTGGACCAACTGATGTGTGCTGGTTCAATACAAAATATGTATATCAGAGATCATTTATCTTTTTCACATGTATGTGATCATATATATTAGTTGTATGAGATAGAGTGGATAGCTGAAGGTTGTTTGAAAGTCTGTGTTCAAATTTCCTTTAATAATGTATAAAGTCTAGGTATATAAATTATACTTGTATTATTATTATTATTATTATTTATTTATTTATTTATTTTTTATTATTATTATTATTATTATTATTATTATTATTATTATTATTATTTATTTTATTATTATTATTATTATTATTATTATTATTATTATTATTATTATTATTATTATTATTATTATTATTATTATTATTATTATTATTATTATTATTATTATTATTATTTAGGTAAACATGTTATGGGTCTTTCCATATTGATACTAGGATTTCATTCATTGCCTAATAATCCTTAAATTGATAGAAAACAGTACATTTTTATCATTATAGAATTTCAATTACAGAGCCTGAAATTTTAGTATTGCATAAATGAATATGTAATGACGTTAACTGTTTATACTTCTATACGGAATGTTATATATGGAATAAATGCACTTATACATAACTATAGAGAACCTTGCTATTTCTGTAAATTAAATACGGCTTAGCACTTTGGAGAACTTATGACGTTCTCATATTAATAGCAAGATGAAATACAATAATAATGGAGAGTCGAGTGTAATTGTATATATTTGAAGAAATTTAAATTTATTTAAATTCAGTGTTAAATATTTAAATTAGAGCGTCCATTTTTTGGAGAGAGGGAAAGATATGGAAGAAATAGTTTTGCAAAAGAAATTAATTATGAGAAGGAATGTGGTACAAATATTAGAAAATACTGTTTTTCATACAAAAATTAAATGTGGATCTAATCATAGCAATGAAATGCTGATGATGGTTATTAGATGCATTAGAGTAGGAAAAGATGCTGTGAAAAATAATTTAAGACAACATAACGACTTAATGATGTATGTTTTCTATATTATGAGCCTACCTGTAATTTGTGAGAATCAGTTGTTAAATGTTGCCTATTATATTTACAATGTTGATCACTATCTCCCATGCTTGCTCATAACTGTTGTTAAAATTTACAATGTTTACTAATTACCTACTATTTTTACCCATATCGTTCTTTTTATTATAGCATATACCATTTTGTAACCTTTTTGAGCTTAGCCTATATAATGATTATTATAGTTATTATTTTATATTTATTATCGTGATTCTCTTATTCAACGTTATAATACATATATGTAAATTACAAGAGTAGCATTATTTTTATAGTATATAAATTACCATTCATTTTGTAGTTTTAAAAGTCATTAATCTCTTTATATTTTGTAGGAATATTGTGTATACAATTTATAAGTTACATAATTTTTTCCTGTAAACGTTTATTTTCAGTAGTCAAGAAAATTAATGATTTATTTATTAAAAATTGTTAGATCACTTATCATTTTTTACTCATTTCAGTTTTTGTTTAAAGAAGATTTTTTTTTTTTTTAATTTAAAGATTCATTATTTGTTATTTGAAAGAAAGTAAAACAAATCATCAAACTGAAGTCTTTTTCGAAACTATTGAATATAAATAGTTGTATTTAAATGGTGATACGTTTTCTAAAAATTAAAAAAAAAAGACCCATTTAAAGAATGGTGTTCATTACTATTTTAAAGTTAAATGTGTTCACTAGGTTCCCTGCATGTGGGCAGGATTAGTAACCAGTTAATGAAACAGTGGGACTAAATAACATTGTTTCAACCAAATGTTCATATTTCCTAAATGGTTATTATCTATTACAATAGTTACAAGAATGTACTTTTTATTATTTTATACTTAAATTGTACTCATTTTATCACTAAAACTTCAAACAGTACGTAACATTTACTTGGCCAGATTATTATTATTTTTCTCTGTCAGGAATCAATTCCAATAACTTTCAGCCCCTTTTAACATCGTATCGCTTGTGATTGGTGAAATGATGGAGTTAATGATTCCTGGATTGGAGTCAAACTGTCATATTTGGTGCTTAATCACATGATTTAACTATTTGATTATATTTAACATATTTACTAGTTTACAAGCATCATACACATATGGCCCAGTGAAATGGTAACTTGTGATTGGTCCTTTTTCCAAATTTCCAGCTCTGAATCAATATATGTGTAATATAGCAACATAGTTTAGCTATCCAGCAAAAAAAGCATTAAGATATGGGTATATCTGGATCATGATTTGGATATAAAATGTGGTAATGTTTCAAACCTTAATCCACAATAGAACAACACCCTACTATTAATTTTTTTTTTAAATTGGGCAAATTTGAAATAATTCAAATGGTGTATGATAATAAAGCTATGGGTCACTAAGTGTTTTTTAAATGGTTTACTAGATATAATGGCAGGAAGATAATTGAAGACAGTCAACAAAGATATGAAATGAACATTTCATATCAGAACTCATGATTCAAATATGTTGACATCTTAATATTTTGATGGCAAATAAGCTACACTATGCCATGACTTAATACCTACATTAATCACAGATGGAATTACAATCAGTAAAGAGAGAACAAGTCTCATCAGGGCATACTGCATTTCAATACAGTAATAGAGTGTTAATGAATGATAAACATGAAATTTGTTATCTTAATACAGGGGTCAGGAACATTACAGAGAACCATTTTGACAAGAAACATAGAAAAATTAAAATTTAGGGAACCACAATTTGAAATGCATTTCATTCATTATTTATAAATTTAATAACATTAAGTACGCTTATACAAGATTCAAACAGCTCTTAAGCTTACATATAACATATTTGTGGATGAAATAAATAAAAAATTTGTGTAAATTTTATTTTTAATTAGAATATTTTCTAAATTTCTAGTAAATACAATAAATTGGCATTATAAAATTTATCCGCAAAAAGAATCATAATGTTAATAATCAGATTTACTCAAATGACTTTTGAACTATTATGCTTTCAGACAACTTGTTCAAATTTGAGTATATTTCATGAACTTTAACAATAATAAAGCCTTTAGATTTGAACCAGTAATTCTACTTCTGTATTTACTTTTTACATAGTTCACTAAAGAAAAAGTAAAGTGTCATATCTATTTTAAATTTAAACCACTTACATTCATCACAATAATCTATATACATTTGTATTAATTATATTAAGTAAATTATATAACTAGTTATTTATTTATCCAGCATGGTGGTTTATTTATATTGACCTGACATATGTGCTATATGAATTTATAAAGTTGAGCAATACTCTCATTCTAAACACAAGATAGAGTTCTTGAAAAATAAGAATGAATCCACCTTTTTTTTTTTTTTTACTTAAATTCGTATATATAGGCAAATGAATTTAGGTAAAAATGATAGGGTAGATTCATTCTTATCATTTTGAGGACTCCATCTTGTGTCTGGAGAGTATTCCCCAGCTTTATAAATTCATACAGTCCATATTTCAGAGTGATTTCCTTATGGCTATTATTAATTAAATTATAATAAAATTAATATACTTAGTTATAAATTATATATTAGTATACATTAATAAAATATTATATTAAATTTTTACATTTTTATTTACCATTGTCAAACTCATTCCACTCACAACTTTGACACCATCCACCTCAGATACATACAAGAATGATTATTACTAATCATTTACTAAACTAGAGATTATCTCTAGCACAGGTATAAACTTTAAACTTCAGGTGAAGTTTAATATATCTGATTTTTAAATTTTTTAAACATACACACACATGGAGTTATTCACCTTTCTCTTTCCCATGTGTAATATCACACTTTTTTCATCAAAGAGCTGCATGTGGGCCCAGAGTTGCCATTTCCTGATCCCTGCCATAAACTATAAAATTCGTTATAAAATTTAAAAAAATCTTTTGTCATTTTAGTTCGGATGAGAGTTTTTCAATAATTAACTTTTGGTATTTCATTCTGCCTTTCATTCTCTCTTTTTTTTTTTTACTTACACTATCTGTATCTTGCCGATGTAAAAGGGTCATTAAAGTTTATTGTGTGATTTTAACTCTTCAGATGATAGAATAAATTATGTTAAGAGAATGGAAATGATAAAATGGTATCATTTAGTTGATTTCTTCTATCGTAGTATATTTGCTGCCATTGAGCAGACAACCCAACAGACATGTATGGTCTATTTGATGATTGCCATTAATATCTCTAAAAAAGTTACAGATAACATGATCATAACTTTGAGAAATTCATGAATTCAAAAATATTAAAGGAAAAAAAAGGAAATCTTTTTATAGTACAGGTGGACCATCTGATTTGGGATCGGGAGGTCCCCAGGATTGACTCTGGTGCTCAAACATTCTAAGAAATCCTGAGCCTTATGCCCTTTTTTTGTTGACTAGTAAAACGATCCTTTCACTTTATCTTACCATATCCAAAAATGTATCTATTCAAACAAATTTTGAACATGCTTCCAACATCTTATCATCTGAATTAAATAGGGGAAATAACTTTCCCAATAAACCATGTGACCCACTCTATAATATTGTTGAAGAACATTTCACCACATATAGTATATTCAGAAAATAGTTGCAACATTGGATTAGCAGTGCAATTAATTAATCTTTTAACATACATATTTTAAGTCTTACTAATCATATGGAATACATACATTGCAATATGAGCATATTGATAATTAAGTTAATAATGTAGTTTATATCTATGTGAAAATACAACTTTTATTAGCTCTAAAAAATGACTTTTGTAGATACTCACCAAAGCTACTTAATTAGCCAGACTAATTCAACAAACTGGAAACAATAGTTAGTCTTTGAATTTAACTTCAGTTTTTATATTATTTAATTATATATTTTTAAATTTTATATACATAACATATTAATACACCAACATTGAGTTTGCACTATATACACACATATATATTATATAATATTATTATAATTCGATGTCTGTATTTTTTCAAATCAATATATGTAATCTTATAATTGAATATTTATAAATACCGTAATTAGATATATGTAAAGTACAACTTTAAAATTTTATCCACTTTATTATATAATATTACTCATATATATATAAAATATGACATGTACTTCAATATTTGCAATTTTTGTTTAAAATCTGTTAACATATATATATGTACCAGATGAACTTGGCCTTGTAAAAGCCATTTTTTTAATTGATTGCTTTAACAACTTTTTTTAAAGACATAATGTAAATTAAACAAAAGATTTTAAATGTGAGAACGGCAGAATACAAAAACTGCTGGCTTTCAGTCCATTGTTTTTGTAATAATTGTCTGCTTTGACAATTTTTTTTAATGATTTAATATAAAATATAATACAATATAACAATTCGTTAATTGCTAAAACAGAGAATCATTAATATAAATAAGATAACTGTTGTCCAGCGCTTTCAACTCCTGCAAGTCCTTATCAAGGCAGTAAAAAACTCCTATTTTCTCCTAAGTGATAAATTTAACATTTTATTGCATTGGCCAGGAACAACTAATCGAAAAACTGGTTAATTTTTAATTCATAGCACAAGATGAATTTTGTATAAATGATTCTTTAATCTTGCGTTTTTTATTGTGTGTTTGATGCATTAATACTGCAAAATCCTTTGGAGTACATATATGGCTTGCACTATTTTGGTGAACATAAATAGCCAAATAAAGTGGATCATCTTCCTTTGCTCTACTATATGTATATTTATGCTGTTGAAGGCGATATTTAATTTAACAAAACATTTTCATATTATATAAATAAATATCTGAATTTTAATAAAGCTAAATTAAAATTTACATTTTTAAATATATTTGATTGTATGAGACAACTATATATATATTTACGGGAGAGCCTTCTGAATAAAAAAAATAATTTTTTTTTTGACTTTTTGAAATCATCATAAGAAATGTAATAGTTTTTTAGATTTATTAATAGTTACCATTTACTAATGTCAGAATACATAACACCGGCCTTTGAGCCTGTAATTTTTGTAATAATTTTTTATTAAATGTAATATTTGGATTTTTTTTTTTAATTGGTTGCATTAACAATTTTTTTCATTTTTAAGTTTTTATTTAAATATATGTTTTTTTAATAAACATTGCTGAGTATGTTGTTCATCTAAACTATATTAGAGGATTGAAACCATGAATGTACAGGGCACTTTAATGCCGAATTACATGAATCGGTATTTGTGACTGTTTCTGCAATTGTCTGGAACCTTTACTGTGAAATATATACTATATCTCTGTAGTTAAAAACATATGTACTGATGTTTTTCTGAGCATCTTTTATTAATGCCGGAATTACTTCCTTCACATAAACATAGTGGTTGTGAATTTGACACATGACATTGAACAAACATTCAACAATCAATCAACAGAGAAAATAGGGATTTTATTATGTATGTGCTGAGATATTTCAGAGAATTCTTCTGAATATGTTTGACTCACACTTGAAAACCAAACTCTTACCAATGTCTTTTGGTCTATCAGGAATATACATGTTGCATACTATCACATCATATTAGAATCAATTACACATATAAAACAAAGCAGTTGTATTCAATAATATCTAAAAGGTGACATTGCAACCCAACTTGACTTTATATATTTATAATATAAAGCCAAATTATTAAACTTTTTTTTAAGGATCTTATGTCTGTATGTGCCATAAATAGTTACTTTAGAAGTAGATTTAGTGCTGCAAAAAAATTTTCCAGGGAATCTTTTTCCAGATTTCTATTTCAAAAAGCTATTTTCTTTCTGCTTTACTTTCCATGTACATTAATCTATTGTGCCAAAAGTTTTTTAATCTTTTATGTAATATATTCAAACCAGTTTTTGGCCAAATGTCCCAATTGCAACAATAGAAACATACAATGATTTCCTAGTTATAATAAATGAATTACTAACATTCTAATTATAGCAAGCATAACTAAATTCTCAATTCACTGTTTCATCATTTCATTAAATGCACTTTCAGCCTCGCAGTCTTTTTTTTCTTTCATTTTATCAGATCTTTCTAAGTTTTTGGTATACCAATAAAATTTGAAATGAAACATACAAATATCAGTGTAACTTAGAACAGAAATCAAATTAATAAACTATTTTATTATGATAATGTAAGGGATTTAGTTGATCCAACATCAGATGGTTACTGATATGGATGGCTGAAGAGTTGGAATGTGAAGTAAATTGAAGCCTGTCTATTAAAGTTTGAAAACTTGTTATTTTAATATAAACCAAGCACTGATTATATATATGTGTGAGATGATTATCTTGACCAGCTGATGAGTGATGGTTTAGCACAAAATACTTATATTGGAGATCATTTATGTTTTTCACATGCGTGTGGTCACGTATATCGGCCATATAAGATAGAGTGCATAGTTGAAGGGAGTTTCAATATCTGTGTTCAATCCCCTGCAATTACATCTAATCTTCAGATATATATATAAATTATGCTTATATTTAAATATTACAATATATTCTATAACTATGGACGTTAGTAAAAACATCTCTGATCTGTGCATTCCAAATGATCAAATTATAAAACATTAAAAACTTTTCTAAAGATAAATGAATTTAGCACTGAACCTAAAACCCTTCAATGAGTTTATCAATCTTAGTATAATTTTTAAAAATGTACCAGAACATTCTTTATCGATGTTTAAAATAGTTAGTTTTTTAAAATGGCAAAGATTTCTTTTCAGGTATTATAGAGACCCAGAGACTCAGATGTCATTCACTAAAATGGGTATTTAATATGATTGATATAAGGTGTACTGAGGTTTGTGTTAATTTATTTTTTATTGTGGAGCCTCGAAAAGTTTCTCAAGGATGTCTTCATAATATATGGATTAAATCTAAATATAGAAGGAATCTTGGATGTCCATTTGCCCTATATTTAAACTATAATGCTATTAAAGGGCCATTATGTCATGTTGCAAATTTAGGGAATTACTTAATAATTAAATTAAAACTCATCCAGATCATTATTTATATAAGGGAATGCTTTCAAATGTGTAGCTTTTACATATTTATATGACGAGTATAATGCACATATTTTGCTGTTGATATGTTCTCGTCAAAGGAACTTACATTTCTTATCTTTCGTTTATATAAAAAGGCTATAGCCTCACCGGTTTTTGCCCTTGATAGGTAGTGTAAGATTTTAATTGTAAATTCATACCAACATATAAAAATAGAATAATTCCACGATTGTATTTGTATCACTGTACCACATAATAAGGACAAATTGAATTTAAAAATGAGATACAATTAAACAGATAATGACAAAGGTAGCTGTTTTATCCTTTTGTCTGGCATATATGTTGTAGAAACCATGAACTATGCTGTATCTAACTGTGTGACTTCATTTATACACTATCCAAAGAAAAACAAAGAAACAAAAATGTAAATAAAGGAAGCAACAAACTTTTAAAATTAACAATTTTTTTGATATTCAAGCAGTCTTCTTTTTTCCTCCAAGTGCCATTTTCAATCACATTAAAAAAAAGTAAAATTTGTAAATAAATTTTACATTATGCTAGTGGCCATTTTTTCTTCTTGGTGCAACATACATGGTTATATAAATAAAATTTTCTTCAGTTTGTGTTGAAAGTGCATCTATTCTTTTATTATCTTTTCCAAGTTTGATATCAATATTTTGCATATTTTCTGAACATAATGATAAAAGTTTTGCAAAATTTTAGACCGTATTAAAAGTTGATATTGAATATCAAATTAGTTAGAGAGATTCTAATTTCTTGATAACAAGACCATTATTATGTTTCTATAAGAGTAAAAAATTATTTAAACAATATATATATATTGCCCAGTGCTTATTTAATAGTAAGAAAATCAGACATTTTTCTATATATTTTATGTATTGTTAATATATTATTAATAATCATATTGTTATTTATTTAAGATTTTGTTTATACTATAATCTTTATATATGCATATTATACATATAAAAAAAGCATCTGTGTTATATATATAGTGTAACCTCCATGTCCTAGTTTACCTATAGTTTTTTGGAAAGTAAATACCAAAAATTATTATGCAATCTAAAACTTTGTAAAAGCTATTTATTTTAAATCACGCCAATAATTTGTTAGAAATAAAAAGTGTAATTCTTGGTATTTTACAATAATAATTCTAAATTAAGTTTATTATTTTCAAAATGTTAAGTCGCTATGGAAATTTGGGATATTGATAAACAATGACAAACAAATTATAGATTATCCTCTGCTTTCAAAAAATTAAAAGAGTTCAATTAAGTTCTTCTTTGGGATGCTTATAAAATTAAAGCTAGAAAACTAATTTGGATTCTCACATATTCATATATATTTGCAATGATGAGGGAATTAGAGTGCCCAACCTCATCTTTCTAGATTATAGTTGTCTTCTTGGAATGATGATAATGCATTAATACTGATTTTCATTAAGCAATAGTAATCCATTTAAAAAAAAACAACCTTTCACTGTATTTTTATTGTGTGTGTGTGTTTTAGTATATTCCAATATTAATTTTTTTCTGAAGTATAATATTTTTACTTTAAATCTTATGTCGCCAAACTTTGTAACTAAAATGAGGCTAACATTACAAAATTTTATTTCTATATATATGGCCTTTAGTTCAATTTTTTTATTATCAAAATGCAAATTTTTTAAAAAATCCATTATTAAAATTAATTTTTAACACAAGTAAAGGGACAGAAAATTATAGAAAGCCAAATTTACTTAAGTTAAAAAGAAACTTTCTGGATTAGCAATAATAATGTATTTTTTTCTTTCCCATGATATGTTTAAATCTTTCTAAAAACATCATATTATAAAATACCTAAATATCAAATGAAGATATCTTTTAGTGATCAAAAAAAATAATCTGAAAACAAAAAAAAATTCTATTTATTTCTTCTTGGCAACTAAATGCAAACAAATGCTGCCAATTTGAGAAAAATTTCTAATAATTCCTGCCATCTAGTAATAAAAATAGAAACTAATATACATATATATTTAACATTTATTGATTATTTGGAAGTACTAATTAGAAGATTACTATAGAAGTCCTGACATCCACATCGTTTGATTGCCTCCAAGGGTCCCTTCTGCAGTAATATTAAGTGGAAGAATTGTTCGAAGTATAATGGAATTTATCAAAAAAGAATTAATGAAGATTGGTCTATAGCTGATCTTAACATATTATTTCAAATGTTGGAAACTGGTATATCTTTTTTAAAAATAAATTTACAGTATTTTAAATACATTTTATAGATATTTCTCTATTTATAAAAAAATGATTATAATAAAGGTCATTATTTTCTCTTGCATTTGTTTCTTTTAATAGAGATATTTATTTTATATGCAATTATTTTATAGGTATTCTCTAGGGGAAAACTAATGAGGTTTCCTTTTTCTATAAAAATGAGCTTCCTTTTAAGATGTTTTTTTGAAAGTTGACAATGCATTTTGAATGTTACTAATATTAAATATCTTCAGATTGTGAAAAATGAAGAACTATTAAACAAAAACTTTTTGAAGTTGTAGCATATGTTTTAATACCACCCACATCCTTATATATACGTATATATATATTTTAAAAAGTAATGAGACCTTGTAATGAATAAAATTTCTGTAGCATAATTTTCACAACACCACTTTCATGCACAATGATAAAGATATGTGTAAGAGAATGTGATCTGGGCCAACTGATGAGTGCTGATTCAGCATGAAATACGAATCTTAGGTATCATACATCTTTACCACATATCTTTGGTCATATGGTTGTAATAACACTCTTCTACAAGATTTTAAAAGCAGATAGAAATCAGTCCCTACTTTGCATGAAAGTGATGTAGTGAAGATTAATTTCTAGTCTAATGAATGTTTAATAAAAATTATTCATGTACTTCAGCCAAGTGGTTCGTGTCAATGTCGTGAGGTCATAAGTTTGACATATCAATTAAGCTGTAACAATTCTCTCTATATACTGAACCATGATAAAGATATATATATTGGAGAATGTGAACTGGGCAATTGATGGGCATTGGTTCAGCATGACATGTACGTCATGGGGTTCATATATCTTTGTCATATGTTTATGATTGCACCCCTCCACAAGATGTTGAAAGTGGATAGAAATCAGTCCCTACCCTTGTGTGAGAGTGGTGTAGTGAAAATTACACTACAGAAATATTAAACTCTAGTCTAATGAATGACTAATAAAAATTATTAATATACTTCCATCAAGTGATTTGTGTCAAAGTTGTGAGGGCGCTAAGTTTGACACATCATTTAAACTATAGTAATTCCCCATCTATATATACTGAACAATGATAAAGGTACATGTAAGAAAATGTGATCTGGGCCAACTGATGAAGCATGAAATATGTACCACAGGAATCATACATTTGTTTTCATGTCTTTGGTCATGTGTTTATGATTACACACATCCACAAGATGTTAGTAACAGACAAAAATCAGTCACTACTTTGTGTATCAATGGTGTAATGAAAATTACATTATAGAAGTATCCACTAAATGGATATTCTCTAGTCTAATGAATGACTAATAAAAATTATTAATATATCTTTTGATGCTTGAGCTAATTATGTCTGCAATATTTCAATTTCAATCTTTATTGTATTTTCTTAAATAAATATTTTGATTTAAAAAAAACTATAATAATAAAACATTTTCTTTAAATAATTTATTTTATAGGGCTAATAAAGTAATGAGTTGTAAAATTATTAATTTTTTTTTGTAATATTATAAAAAAAAAAATCAGCCATTTATAATATAATTAACTCAAATTTGTATTCACTTGCCCAAATATAATTCTCATTTATTGATACACACACTCATGCGTATGAAGAGAAAGAGCACCAGTGCCATTAGATAGCTAAAGATCAAGAGATATAGCATATAGATTGGGAGATCAAAGGAAGTAATTATTGAATTTTGATTAACTAATTTTTATGTCATTAATGTAAGGTGTTGTATGATAGTAAGTTTAGTATGTATATGGGCTTAATCCCCATCCACTACTGAGTACATTTTTAAAAAAAATGTAATAAAAGAAAAAGTACTACCCATGTTTCCTCGAAAATAAGACCAGGTCTTATATTAATTTTTGCTACAAAGGACACCATAGGATTGGATGTCTTATTTTTTCATATACAAAAAGCTACATTTATTCAAATACAAAAATATGCATTTATTCAAATACTTTTTCACTTTGCAGAAAGCTAGAAGATTTTTATTCTGAGAGCCCTCCACAATTCCTCTTTTGTACTCACCAGATTTGCTCTTCCTTTTTGCATCCATTTTATCTGGGGAGAAAAATATTCCATTTAAATTTATCATTAAATCAAGTGTTAATTGAAGGCTTGTGAGACAGGAGTGGTAACAAAAATGATTACAGTTAAGAATGGTTTGTCCACATAGGCACAAAAGTTGAGAAAATGTTTCTATGTTTTACATGTGCACATTAATTATGTCCATTACAATACATGTCATATTGAATTATGAAGATTCTTATATAACATGTCCATGTTCATCCATTATTAGATGTGCACATTGTAAATACTTTCCAAATTACTCTTAATAGTCCTGTTTCAATATTCTTTTTAAAAACTGTTCTTTAGAAGAATTAACTTAAGCTAAACTTTGATTATTAAAATCACTTCTCTTATTTTATTTTTTTAGAATAAAAAAATGTTTAAGACGTCAAACTGATTTTTCTTTTATCACTAATGTGTATATAAAAGCCATCAAGATGAAACTCTAAAACTAAATTAAGCATTGTAAATATAAGCATTAAATATAGGTAAAATAAGTATCTAAAAATACATAAATGAAATGATAAATTGTCCACTATATTGGCTTGTCATAGATAAAAATTCTAAAAGTTTGTTAAATTGTTCATAAAATCAATAATTTTATTACCTTAAATCCAAGATTCAGCTGAGAGGAAACTGTTTCTTTATAGAAGTAGAATTATGTTTGTCAAAAATATTTGATGGGAAATGCATAAGTATCCTATATTTTATACTACTATTTATTTAAAGCATTAATGCCAATAGTGTTTTTTATTTATACATTCATTATTTTATAATTCAATATGTTCATTATGTGCTTCAATGGGCAAAAAAAAAAGGCTATCTATCTGGCAGACAATCTCAACTAGGGCTTATATTTGGGGTAGGGTTTATATCATTAGCATCCTGAAAAATCATGGTTGTTCTTATTTTCTGATTAGGTCTTATTTTCAGGGAAACACAGTATCACTTTTGTAGTAACACATTCTTATAGCAATACATAGAAATATTTGAACATTTTAAAATAAATAATATATATAAGAATGAAAAATTTAGAAATTGTAAGTTGAATGTTGTTCTAACATATATTGAATATCAGAAATGAAATTGAGTTTTTATGTGCAGAGAAGTTTAATGTTGCCTTAAAGACATCTAAATTTTTTAAGTAGAATAGTTAAAAAATACAAAGTCAATAAAATGGTCTGATGTAATATTGTGTACGTTTTTGAGATCTAGCCATTCAGATTCAGTATATGTACTATGGGGAGACAGACAGATTTGAAGATGAAAGTGATATATTATGTATTTATATATGAAAAAGCAAAAAATAATAATGTAAATCTATTGATATTTATAAAAATGTTAAAAATATGAATATGTGTTTAATTAAGGTGTTGTTGAAGTATTTGCGAAGAAAAAATGATAGAGAAATGAAATCATTTTCATCTCTTGATAACTTAATAGCATTTTTCTAACTAATTTTATCACTCATCATTTGTTATAAATGCTTTCTTTTAAGTCATAGTAGATTCTCTTTCTTTTTCCTCTTGTTCATATGACAAATGTACTTGCATCTTACAATATTTTGGCTCACATGCCGAAATAGTTTCTAATGCGTTATTCTGGCTTCACTTTATTTAATATTGGAATAATAGTTTTCAACCTTAAATTTTCAATACTAAAGTTTAAAATAAAGCAATTTTTTTTTTTTTTGCATAGAACAAAAATTCGACACTTTACATAAACATGAGGGGATGTGCGATATTTTTCTCTATTTTTTATCATCTTTAGCAAACTTATTCAATTTTTTTTTTTTGTAAAATAATTTGTCTTTTAATCACTTTAGCACAACTTTTCTCTCTCTTTTTTTTTTCATATGTCAAAGCATTGCCCGGGAAGCGAACCCGGGCCAGCTGCTTGGAAGACAGTTATGCTAACCATTAGGCCACTAACACTGAACTTTTCTCTTTGATTATTAAAGAATTCAAAATGTCAACTTTTTTGATCCATGTAGAGATTTTCTTTAAAAAAAAAAAAACACAATAAATAAACAAAAGCATCACATGATTAGAAATTAAAGCGTAATTGCCCTTGAAAATCTAATTTTTTTGGTTACCTTAGTATTTAAAAGACCCTCAGCTTTTTTTATTTTTTGTTTTTCTCTAATTATGATATTCCTAAAATATCATTTTCAAATATTTAGCTGAATTGGTATGTCTATGATTTTTTATTTTGTCACTTTCCCTCAATCTTATTTATAATAGCTTTATTTTATAGCTCTGCTTGGTTTGAGGTATTGACAAAATGGTAGACCCTATAATTCAAAACCCATGGGTGGTTGTTTAGCTCAGGTTCTCAAACTAATTATGAATTCCTGAACAATAAACTATTTGGTTATTCTTCACTATATGAAATTTAAACAAATTGTGTGAAAGTTTGAAATTCATTTTGTAGTTTGAACCACGTCTCTCTATATTATGAAAATCTGTTTTTATTTCAACCTTTTAAACCATGAAAGGTTTTTTTTTTTTTTTCGTGGTTTTCTTTTTAGTTTAATTTGTGTCTGTTGTACATTTTTTAATCGTTCATTTATAATATCATTATATTTTTTTATTACTATGTTAAACTCATTTGTTTTCTCTTCATAATAAAACTTTTTTCTTTCTTTGCGATATAAAAGTTTCAAATAAACCGATTTTATTTAAAGCGGGAGGGGGGTGGGTGGATTTTGTGACAGCTTTGCAGTGAATGCCCGGTTAAAGCTAATAATTATACCGAGTTTATAATTGTAGGGATTGTTTTTTCCCTCAGCTTGTCAAAATAAACACTAGCATATAAATAGAAAACTTACATTTCTTACGATCAAGCTTTTCATTCAACAAAACTTGAAACTAAATTTGAAATCACTTAATCTGTACTTTAAAATGGCTGGAATCGTTGAGATAAAAGTGAGAGATAAAATGCATTAAAATTTAAGCAGTAAAGTTCAAATATGGTATGTGTTTTTGAGTGTGAGTGCATCCATGTATATAGAGAGAAAGTAAAAAAAAAGGGTGATCTTAAAAGAAGGGATAATTATGTTTACTTGAAGAAAAGACGTAAATATTAGGAGTTTGATATATTATTAAAGGATTTGTTATGAAAAAGAATACTAAATCAAAATTTTTATAAAGGATGGGTAAAGAGGTTAAAAAAAAGAAGTGTGTAAATCTAGTCGATTTTTTTAAAATATATGTATATAATATAATGCAATGCTAACTAAATAATTTGCATCTTTTTTATCATTAATTTACAATTGACATTTAAAATAACTTTTTTTGGTACTGTAGTATGAGAACTGCGACATGAAGAATTATAATCGTTTAAACATTAAATTAATTAGG
This sequence comes from Epiperipatus broadwayi, assembly GCA_028023455.1. Taxonomy (NCBI): domain Eukaryota; kingdom Metazoa; phylum Onychophora; class Udeonychophora; order Euonychophora; family Peripatidae; genus Epiperipatus; species Epiperipatus broadwayi. Next base: position 8,444,887 of record JAQFVV010000043.1, on the reverse strand, counting down.
TTATTAAATCAAAAACATACATTTAAAATCTACATTTAAAAAAAAAATACGAAAAGCATTAATGGAAGAATAGTTAAAATGCATGCCTAAATCAAATTGAGTGTGTGTTTGCACGTGCATATTCTGCATAATCTATTTTAATACATTGTACAGACTTACACCTACATTTATATATGTAATATATGCGGGATTCGAACTCAGACTTTCACACGACCTACAACTCTGATCACACACATGTTGAAAAGATAAATAATCACCAATATATATATATTTCATGCTAAATCAGCACTCATTAAAGTATAAAGATTGGTTATCTTAATATAAAGCTGAGTCTAATTGTATATATGTGTGGAGATGATAATCTGAATCAACTGATGAGTGCTGGTTTAGCATGAAATACTTATATTGGTGATTATTTACCTTTTCAACATGTGTGTAATCAAGTGAGTCAGCAATATAAGATGGCGCTGGGAGTTGTAGGTCGTGTGAAAGTCTGAGTTCGAATCCCGCATATATTACATATATAAATGCAGGTGTAAGCCTGTACAATGTATTAAAATAGATTATGCAGAATATGCACGTGCAAACACACACTCAATTTGATTTAAACACGCATTTTAACTATTCTTCACATAATGCTTTTCATATTTTTTTTTTTGTTAAATTGTTTTTTTTTTTTAATGTTGATTTTAAAATATGTTTTTGATTTAATAACCTAATTAATTTAATGATTAAACGATTATAATTCTTCATGTCGCAGCTCTAATACCACAGTACTCTTTTTTTTTTTTTGAAAGCAATAACTATTGGTGAAATATATTCATCATAAAATCAGACTAAAGTGATACCTTTTTGATAAATTAATTCCCATTAGTCCACGACAAATCTAATAACAATAATGAAAACTGACAAGTTGCATACATAAACCGATTGTTATATAAAGAGCGCGCAAATAAGCTCTTAACAAGCTTTTTAGAATATTCCCAACTCCAAACCGGTTTCTGCTACTGGCTTCCTCAGTGAGGGTCTAGGATATTTAAGCATTAGATTAAAAATAACAGGACAAGCCCAGCACTTTATTCAATGATTACGTATTAAGTAGAAAATCTGAAATTTTCAAACACTCATATGTCTTCCAATCCAGCTATCTAAATTAAATAGCCATATGGGACTGAACTAAGTTCAGATACACCATATATTAATAGCTTTAGCAATATAAAACCACCAAAGCCTTAATAGCAAAAAATATAATTACAAAGAAATCAAGTCATATGTCACATGACCTAATTTAACAAGCTTGTATTACAAATGTTATATAAAGAGCTCACAAATAAGCTCTTAACAAGCTTTGCAGAATATCCCCAACCCCAGACCAGTTTCTGCTACTGGCTTTCTGGTTCTAGGATATTCAAGCATTAGATAGTAATAAACTGAAAGCTCTGCATTAGTAGTTTGGATAGAAATACAGTGGGGAAAAAATCACAATTGGAAATATTTTCCAATTTGTAATTCAAGTGAATACAAGTTGAGATTATTGTACACTCATATTCACATTGTTTATCAGAGAGTTTGCATCATAGAACAAAATAACTTGTTGAAGAAACTTGTGCCAATTTATTTGCTTGTAGGAGAAAAATAATTCAATTGGCAGGAAGTGTTTACAATGTTAATTAGAAATTTCATGTTGAAAAGCTATTGGTATTATATAAAAGCAATAAAAACTATAATGTAGCACTTTTAAACATCTGATGATCACCATTTCTTATGCTTGCTCATAACTGTTATTAAAACAGGCAAAACTCTCTATACAGTAGTGCAACTCAGTGTAAGCTAGAGTAATCTTAAAATCTAGGTGCAGTGCTCTCAGATCCAAGGCTTCTCACTGATGAAGGCCACAAGCTAGAAACTAACCTGGGGATTTTGGATGAGTAGGCATTAGATAGGGATTTTATGCACAAGCCTTTTGACATTTATTGATTACTCTGTTTTGCACTGAGTGGCACTACTATATGGAGGGTTTTGCCTGTTTTAATTATTGTAGCACTTTTTAGAACAATTATTCAATCTTTATCCATATGAATATCATTGCTGAAAAGAAAGCTTGATCTAAGATCAATTTCAGCATATTCACTACACTTTTAATGAAGAAATTCTAACATTTAATCCAAGTAGAATCATTGGAGCCATGCATTTGTTTCTCCTTTTATCATTATAATTTTTAAAGTGTTGGTGTTTGCATTTGTAGCTATTATTGAATTATCACAAATAAGGATTTGCATAATGAAATATACCAGATATTCAGAGCTTAAAATGTCTTGACCACATTAATACAGATAAATAATATCAATATAGGATTCCTAATTATAAGATTTGTTCAGATTTTCACATGTATAGGATTTCTGCAATACATCCTTATCCCATCATAATAAACTGTGCTGAAAATTTAGATAATTAATTTTATTGTCCTTTTGCTATTTTTAATTTGAAAAAGTATAAATAAATAAAAAAATAGAATGAGAAAATTAAGATTAAATTTATAAATGCACCATCGTTAATTATCTTGGGCCAGCCAGTTTGTCTCTAAATTTATTACTGATTTGTCTTTTTTAATAATTGCATTATTCTATTTTTGGTGGATTTTTTTTTGTTGATGTGCAAATGTAATATTAAATTAAATTCTATCATTGGTATGCATGCAGTTATAAACACACATACATCATCATCATCATTTTTAATGATTATCTCTAGCTTTTCTTGCCCCATCATCCCACTATACATCCTTATTTCATCCACCTATCTTATATCTGGTCTTTTTCTAGGTCTTTTAAATATCTTGGAATCCATTTAAGATTTTAGCTGTCCATTTGCTACCATCTTTTCTAGCAATATGTCCAGCCCAACTCCACTTCAGCCTTTTTATTCTTTCAATGATGTCAATATCTGTTTGTTCTCTCACTCATTGTTATTTTTAACATGCATATTTCTATACTGCATTGCTCTACTGTTAAGTGTCCAAGTCTCAGATCCATAAGTAAAAACTGGATGAAGACATTTGTTAAAAATCTTTCTTTTCACACATGCATATATATATATTATTATTATTCCTCCTGAAAACATTCCAAACAAGTTTAATTCTATGATTAATTTTATCCATTATGTTTCCATCTGTAGTACTAGTTTGACCATGATATTTGTAGTTGTTAATTTTTTTAAACTAATCATTATCAATCTTTATCCTTTTGAGAAAATCCATTGAACTGTAGTATTTTTAGTATTCACTTTTAGTCCTACTTTCTTTCATCTGATAACTTTTGCAACATTTCCTGAAGCTCTAAAGCATTATTTTCACAAACATCATCTGCAACATCTTGGATGTTTAAATAATTTCCATTTATTTCCATTTCCTTATTTTACCATTTTAATCCACAATTTACTTCTCCCAAAACTGCTGTAAAATGTTTTGAAGATATGGAGTCACTCTATCATACAATCTTTTCAATATTAATTTTCCTAGTATCACTATGTAATCTAAATATTGCTGTTGTATTTTGATAAATATTTTTCAGAATATAATAATATTCTGGGTCTATATCTTGACAATCCAAAGCCTGTCACTGAAGAAGTGCTTTTAGAATCAAATGCCTTTTCATAATCTACCAATCCAAAGCATAATGGCAACTGGTATTCATTGGTCTTTGCAATATGTGGATATAAGTCACTGTACCAAAATTACTTTTAAATCCAGTTTGTTCTTTTGATTGGTTAAAATCCAAAATTTCCTTCAGATCAGTTGTAATCATTTTGGTAAAAATTTTGTATAGAGGTGATAAAACACTCATAGATCTGTAATTTCTAATATCTTCTTTAGCACCTTTTTTTAAATAGTTAATATTAATACTGCCTTTGTCTGATCATCTGGTACATTTTTATCATTTGGTATATAACTTTTCTATTTCTTCACCAGCTTTTGTTAAGATATTGATTATAAGTCTAGCATTACCTGAAGCTTTTCCCTTCTTCATAAATTTAATTGCATGTCTCACTATTTCATTAAAATCTTGGGCAATTAAAAAGATATAGTAGTTGTTGGAATGCATTTTCCTTGTTCTTTATTATTACAGTATATAATTTTTTATAGAAGTCTTCTATATATTTCATGAAGTTATCTTTCTTTTTATTAATATTTCCATCTTTTTTCTTATTGCAAAAGTATATTTCCTAGCAAAACCAAGATATTACATTACACTCTTGAGATTTTTTATTCTCATCCATAGCTTTTCTTGCTAATTCATAATTATACTTTCTTATATCATTATCAACTCATTTGCAAAGCATTTTACAAAATTCTAGATATCCAATCCTTTTTAATTAATCATTTTTAAACAAAGGAAATAAATCACCCACCTCTAGGCTATGTCTCGAAAGCACTCTAAATTTTGAACAAAGAATCAAGAATAGAATGAACCCAATGAATCCACCTATTCTTGGTAGCTCTGATGTTTATAAGCATATCTTTGTCAACATTGTTGGTAATTCATAGTGAATTTAATTTATCAATCAGATGAAATATGGAATTTAAGAATTATTAAACTCATAATTACCTATACAAATTGGAGACAGCATCTCATCTTTAGGTACTTACATCTTAGTCCTGTGCCATGGCACATATTAGACCTGATGCACCTCTTCAGATCTGTGATAAATGTGTAGTATTGTGATTAGGTCAAATAAATCCATTGTTAACCAATCTCGTATCAAAATGTATTTTTTATCCCATCTCCGATCTGGTAAGAAAATAATTTTTTTTTATCTGATCTCCAGTCTAGTAAAAAAAGAATTTCTTTTTTTCCAAAACCAATTTTTTATTTGCCCAGTTTTTGTCAAGATTTCATTCTGACAATAGCTTGATTTGAATTGCATTGCATTTTTTCTTTGTAGTTTTTGTGCATTTCAATTTCATTGCTGCTGAATTCAGTTGACATTGTGTGAGTAAATAAGTGTACTTTCCTTTTGATTTCCATTGCATAATTTTTGTAATTAAATGTTTTTTTGCTTTTTTGTACTTGCCAACTACTGAAATTAATGCCGTGTTATATTTGCAAGAAAACAGAATTCTGCCATCTCAAAAAATGTGTCCAAATGGCCATACTATGACCATTTACATTCATACCTCAGACAGGCAATGACATTACAACATTCAAGGATACAAGAGTAGAATTTGCATTTGTAAGGGAACATGGTTGGAGGGTTTGAGAATTCCATTCCTAACAGCCATATATTTTATATGTAGTTGGGCTTGGAAATTAAGCTTCATAGAATGGGGAAAAATAGAGCTCAGTTTGGCAGATAAGACAGTGCATGTGGGAAGTTTGCATCACTGCCATGATACAATGTGAAAGACAAAAATTGGAGGGCCTAATTAAAATCATTGAGATAGATGAGAGTCTTTTTTCAAAAAGAAAAAAATCAATCTGGACAAATTCTTACAACACTGAATGGTTGTTGGCTTGTGTAGAGAGACTGACAAGTGTTTCTTTATTAGAATTAGTGATAGGACAGCTGCAATTCTCATGGAAGTCATCAAGCAAAATGTAAATGTTCACCATATATTTGGATTGTTGGAAGGCATACAAAGGTGATGAATTGAGATCTGCTGGTTATGATCATTTTTATGTGAACCACAAATATAATTTCATCAATTCAAAAACTGGCATCCACACCCAAAACATCAAAAGACTTTGGGGTTCTGCAAAATGGCATAATAAGAAACAGCAAGGAACATCTCGGCAACACCTGGATTCATATTTGGCCAAATTTATGTGGTGTAGATGTCATAAAGATGATGCGTTCATTTGCATAATGAACAAAAGAAAAAAATATTAGTTACCAACATGAATTATTAATAAAAGTTTTATATTTTCTGAAAATTTTCTTTTTTTTTTTTAAAAAAAAAAAAAACCGTTTTTCAACCAAATCCTGTGTCAGGCGATATATTCCACAATCATGTGTTCATTTTGGAGAGAAAAAGTGAGAAAATTTTTACTTGAAATCTCCATTTTCTCTAGAATATTTGATCCACTTATAATAAAGTACAACAGACCACTTACATTTATTCATTGTTATATATTGCATGGTAAGTAACGTATGTGTATATTTTATGTTTTTTTAAAATAATATTTTAATCAATTTTTGTAATTTAGTCATTGTTTTGTCCATAATGGCATGTCATATTTTTTAGTATTGTTATAAATTTTATAGTTTCCCATGTAAATGTATATATTTCATGTAAATTTTGTATATATTTTATGGTTTTTTAAATATTTTAGACAATTTTTGTAATTTAGTGATTTTATGGTCAAATTCATATCTTTAGTATTGTTATAAATTTTATACTTTTTCATGCCAATGTCATATATGCTTTGTGTAAATGTCATATATATTTTATGCTTTCTTAAATAATATTTTAGGCAATTTTTGTAATTTAGTAATTTTATAGTCAAATTTATATTTTTAGTATTGTTTTAAATATCTATTCCACATCGGGTTTTAAATTTTTTCCTGTGAAAGTCGTATATATTTCTGTATAGCAAAATAACATTTTCGACTTTTTGTATAATGGCATCTCACCATTAACTGGTGTTAAAAATGTAATTTTTTAAAGATCGGTTTTTTAATGATTTTATAGTCAAATTCATATCTTTAGTATTATAATTATGCATCCTTTCACATATATAATAGTGAAGAAAAAAAAGATTACCTATCTTTAGTATTGTTTTAAATATCTATTCCACACCATGGTTTAAATTAACTGCTGTTAAAAATGTAATTTTAAAGATCGTTTTTTTTATTGATTTATTCCGCACTGTGTTTTAAATTTTTTCCTTTAACTGCTGTTAAAAATGTAATTATACTCCAAATTATTTATATTTTTTGTGTGAAAGTAGTATTTTTAGTCCTAAGCTTACATATTAGTTCTGTGACATGGAACACGTCTTAGACATGCTGCTCTTTTTCACATATATATTCAAGCTACTGATAATGTTGTAAATCTTGTGATAAAATATCATGTACAAGATTCATGTACACATTACTTTTTTGCAAATCTTATGAAAAATATTGTGTTCAAGATCTGTGTACATGTTACTTTGGTCAGATCACAAGACAAGAAAGTTATCAGCAGATTGATACAGATGTGACAAGGCACCACATGTTTAATACATGCTCCATGCCACAGGACTAATACTAAGTACCCACTTTTAACATCTTGATTTTAATAATTAAATATCTGGTTTTATTCTGAATTACCAACAATGTTAACAAAGATATGCTTATAAACACCAGAGCTACCAAGAATATGTGGATTCATTCTTTCTCCATTCTTTGTTCAATATTTATACTTTCAAGGCATAACCTGGAGGTGAATGATTTATTTCATTTGTTTACATATACATTGGGATGTGTTTAATTTAATCATTTTTATATTTCTTCATAGTCCATCTTTTCTTCAGCAATTGTTGTCTCATTAGAAATTTTACTGCTCACTTGCTGCTTTTTTGTATGATCTATCTTTTTTGCAGTTCTTCAAAGTGTATCAGTTATCTTCTTTTTGATTTTGTTCAAATTTGAATCATGTTCAAAATCTATTAATATTTGAAAATGATTTGCAAGCTCTAATTTAAATTCATTGGAATGTTTCTGAAGATTAGGAATATCAACTGGGAATATTGTTTTTCTTAATAATTTTTGTCTCTTTAGTTTTGCATTAACATGAATATTATATCTTCCTAATCGATGATCACTTCCTGTGTTGAATTTATTAAGAATATTATGATCTTGAAATACATATTTTCTGTTAATCAAAATATAATCCAATTCTGCTGTACCTTCATTTGGATGCTTTCATATCCATTTTCATATAATATATTTCTAAAAAAAAAAAAGAAAAAAAAGAAAAAAAAAAGAATTCATAATATAATTTTTTCCCTTTTCTGCAAACTTTACAAATTTATGTCCTCCATCATTTCTATCACCATGACCAAATTTACCTACAACATTTTTTTCTTTCAATTATTTACCTATTCTAGCATTAAAGCCTCTCATAATAATTTTAAAAGGTTATTTGGTCTGATCAGGAGACTTTTGTATAACCATATAAAAATCCTCTACTTCATAATAATGAGAATTTGTTGTGGCATAAACCGAATTATCTGCATTTGGTGTCTATAATTAAATTGAATAACTAATCCTGCCACTCTGTGTAATACTCCATCAATCTCCACAATGTTGTTCTTTCACTTTTTGTTTATAATGAATCCTACACCACATGTATTCCAATGTTTGTCCTTTTGTAGCATAGTACAGTACATGCCCACTTTTTGAATCAATTGTCTCTTCATCTTTGCTTTTAATTTTATAAAGAACAGTAATGTCTCATTTAATATTAGACAATTTTTCTTAATCATCCTTTACTTGAAAGTGATCTGCAATTGTTAGTACCTTACAACCTCCTGTGAATAAGGGCCATGATTAAATTTTGTCTCTCATGGTTATAAATAACTATTAGGAAAGAAAAGAAAATTCTTTCACATACTCATCCATTCTGCCTTCAAGAATACTAAACTGATATTTCAGTTAAGAGGTTAAACACTGACTTGTTCCCAATTAAACATCCTGCATTATATTGGGAAGTAACTAGATCAGTACTGGAACCACTTATTGGTTAATTTTAAAAAATTCAAACTTTATGTAATCTTTTTAAATACATCAAATTGGTAACTAGCAATAGCACCTAGACTATGGCACAGGGTGTCAAATGCCATTATTCTCCTCTCTTCTATTGTTGCTGAACTGACTACTAACAGTATTAGAATGAGAATTGAACTAGGATTCTTGATATTTGAATTGTACCAATTAGGCTCTTCTGCCAAAGGCATCAGTCAGTAGAAATTGTATTTACTTATCAATGAGTGCCATTCTGATTTTTCCACTTTTTTTTCAAGGTTTATGAGTGGCATACCATTCGTTAAGCTTACGCTACTTTTATTTCTGTAGATTTGCTTCTTTTTATTTTTGTATGCACAATTTTCTTCATGATATTATTTTTATATTAACTTGTTTTCTAATTTTCAGTTTTATTTGGTTCTTTAGTTAATAGACAAACTATCCACTCGAAGACACCTTTTATTTTTTAGGATAGACAGGTCAAATTATAATAGACATTTGGCTCTAAATCCACCATTTCTCCAACGATTACATTATGATGAAGGCTTAACTAAGTTTGATAATTAGCAAATTATATGTCATACCAGTGATGAATAATTACCTCATAGCTGCAATTAAAAAATGTTAATAATATCTTTCAGTTTTTCAATACGGATTTAGTGTTTTTCCACCAATAAACTTGATGTTAACTTCTTGGTGTTTTCAACAAAGGTTAGCACCTGCATTTTATCTTTAACTGGTTTGATTTTAATTACTATGCAGCTAATTCAATTGCACATATTACTAAAGAGAATTGACTGGAGTTATTTTTCTTCTTTATTTTTCCATTCATTGACTTTTCATGTGAGTATTTGTGTTTGCTTGAAATCTAACATCAAGCTAGTTGTTATTTGAAAAACATTTTGACTTATTTACCAGATGACGAAGTTTGTTTTTTGATCATTCTCTTTAGTTAATGACTCATTTAATTAATAAATTGAGTATAAAAAGAATAACTTAATTGTAGTAACATTTTCCCTTTTTTTGATTTCGAACATTTTTAGTTTCTAAAGATTGAAGTTTTAAAAAAATGTAACATTATCATTACATAATTATTAAAATAAAGAAAAATAAATTCTTTACAAAGAAAGCAAAATTCATTTCAAAATACCCAAATTTGGATCTGCACATTAATTTCAATAATATTTAAATACATTAAACAGTATTTGAAATATCTGTGAAGAAGAGAGAAGAAGAATACTACTCGACACTTTGTATAATTACTAACCTGTATTGTTTATTTGTGTGTTATTACTAACAAATTATTAGTCAAGCGTTGGTGGCCTAGTGGATAGCATAGCTGTCTTCCAAGCAGTTGCCCCGGGTTTGCTTCCCGGTTGATGCTTTGACATATATATATATAGTAACAAGTTGTTTGTATTGTTAAATGCCGGAAATACTCCAACATATTATCAAATTTGTGAACTTTTATAAATGATAAAGTTTTACTCCGTCACTAACAATTTGCTTATCAGTCTTAAATATAGCACAAAATTGCTGTAAAAACCCAGAACTTGATCAAACGAATCTGAATTTCTGAAAAAGCTGTTCCTGTATTAAGATATTTCTTTATATATTAGCATGTATAAATGATTGTTCATATACATATATACATTTTTTGAAATAATTTACTGCTGTTAATAATACAGTTTTAATATTACAGTATTATTATACAAAATAATTTTGAATGTGCCTTCAGACATACTCTTTGTATTTACCCTTATTTAATACTTTTTTTAGTATTTCAGTTTATATGCCTTTTTGCCAAATTTTTTCACTTTGCTATTGTTTTTTTAATTATTAGATTATGACAGTAACACTATATACATTCATTTCAGTCATAATAATATATAAGTATTTAAAATATAAGCCTATTTTTATCTCACAAAATTTTTATATAGCAGAAATTACAAAAAAAAAAAGCATATGAAATTTTTTGCTTAGAACTCATAAAAAGTTTGAGCGCCAAACCTGACAAGTGTCAGAACTGACCCTGGGACTTCTTGATCCTATGTCAGATGCTCTACCTACTATGCCAAATTGTCAGGGCATAGCAATATTTAAAACAAATATTTTCCTCTGTTTTATTAAATCAAAATAATAACTTGTTGAACTGACTAATCTCTCTTTTATTTCCTTGTGTACAATGCAAGATATCTTAAGTCATTTTAGCATATTCAACTGAATTGAAATTCTTTGTGTAATTTTAAGACTTTTTATTTTATTTCCTGGTCTTTCTAATTGTACAGTGAATACAAGTAATGATAATTCAATGTTTCTTGACTGTCTGAAATCAACATTTACATTTGTAAGCTCTCATTCAATCTAATACTTTAATCTGTATTGAATTATTTTTGTATAAACTTAATTTCAAATATACAACAATATATCTTTTTAAAATAATTACAATCTTCTTACACCTTTTAAGCAAAAATATTTATTATTATAATTACAGTTTCGACTGTTCCTCACACTCTTCTTCAGATCTCATTCTATTATAAAATGGTGGAAAGGGGAAAGTAGAGAAATAGAATGAGATCTGAAGAAGACTGTGAGGTGCAGTCGAAACTGTAATTATAAAAATAAATATTTTTGCTTTAAAGGTGTAAGAAGATTGTAATTATTTTAAAAAGATATATTGTTGTATATGAGGAAGAAAAATTAAGGAAGAGGAAGGTGGAGGAAGTGTTTATAAAATTATATAATTTCAAGTATGATATGGAAGATGTTGTCTGATAGTGCACATATTATACTTATTTTATCATCGAGTGAAATTTCAATATTTTTAGCACTATATGGTGCAAATTCAATATTCCTTTACATTTTGATTCTACACTATTCATTTTTGTGTCCATATCACTTTGAAATGACCTTATCAATTATTGTTGAATATCACTTTGAAATGACCTTATCAATTATTGTTGAATATTTTTTTTTATAAATAAATGTATTTTATCTCTATAATTTTTACTGCTTTAGTTATAATCAATTGACTGTTGTTGTTGTTGTTATTATTATTATTATTATTATTATTATTTTATTTTTCATAAAGTAACTCAAATTCTCATATTCGAAGTTTTAAATGCTTGAAAGAATGCTTCTGTTATTTTTCAAAGTTATATTTTCAAAGATTTTGTTTATATTTCTATAATATTTTTTATCATTTTTTCTCATTGTTTTTCTTTTATATTTTTTCTTCATTAATGTTAACCTATTTGCAATTATCTTAGTATTTTCTAGCATCTTTTTTGATTGTTTGGTTGCTTCCCTTTTGTTCTATTTTCTCAGTTTTGTGATTAATTATTTCTTTTACTTTAACTGATCATTCATCCTGTTTACCATTAATTTCATCCAAAGTCTCATGTTGATTTCTGATGTTATTCCTGAAAGTAATGAGAATTTGTTTATATTATGTCTATGGTTGTTGGACAAAAGACAATGCATAAAGTAGTTTGCAGTCTACTTTGTCTATATATATATATATACATTCTTGGCCATGTTTTTCATTGTTGAATGGTAATAATTTACTTAGATTTCTAAATTCTGCAGCAAATAATATCCTTAATCATCATTTTAGCTTTTTGAAAAATGTCAATAAAAATGGTCACGTAATTCATAAAAAGTAACCTACTTCATATCTGTATCATGTTTTTATTATCCAATAGTTCTGCCTTTATTGCAGTTTAGTATTCCAGTTTTTTTTTTTTTTTTATTAACAGAAATTTATTATGTGGTACAAACCTACATTTTGTTATTACATGCTATTACAGTATAAAAACAGGCAGAAACTCATTATACGTATTACCACACTGCAAGCTAAAGTAATCAATGGATGCCAGAAGGCTTGTGCATAAAATCCCCATCTAGTGCTTACTCATCCAATATCTGCAGACTAGTTTCTGGATTGTGGCCTTCATCAATGAGGAGCCTTGGATGAAGACCACAAGCCAGAAACTAGTCAGGGGATATTGGATGAGTAGGCACTAGATGGGAATTTTATGCATAAGCCATCTGGAATCCATTGATTACTCTAGTTTGCAGTGTGGCAATATGTATAGTGAGTTTTTGCCTGTTTTTAATAACAGTTATCAGCAAGCATAAGAAATGGTGATCATGTGATGTTTATTGACTGTTATAGTATAATATAAATTGTTTATTTTGTTACACTTTGGTTTCAGATGTAAATCATTCAGCTTTAACATATTTACTTCTATGAATGTAGTTGCTTCTCCAGCAGTTCACTTCTGTAGATTTAGCGATCGTTTTCTTTATTGTATCGCTAGAAGTATATGTGATTATAAAGCTTTTCAATTTTGTTATTGGCGTACTGACTTGTATAATAATAAGGAGTTTTCTGAAATCACATTGGTATTAATACAATAATACCTCATTTTCCTGACAGTGAAAGCAATACTATACCATCTATAGCTTGATTTATGAATTTTCTTGATTTAAAGCCTCAGTTTACTATATCTTATTTCTTTATCACGTACATTTAAGTACAAGTAATTTATTTCTATTGTCAGTGTAAATTAGAGCATCAATTATTTTTAGTACCATATATGCCTTTTTACTACAGAATCATCAGCATCGAGGTATCCGAATAGCATAATATAATCTTTTCATAGATGTCAACAATATAGGAAAGTATTCTTGACTTATCCTTAATAATTTGCTGAGTTCCTTCTGATGGGAAGTGCACATTCTTTTTTACTATAACATCATCCTGCTTTTGAGCCTATTTATAAGAATGTTTATAATTGCTTTCTCCCATTATATTTGAAATAGCACTTTAAACTGTTGGTTTGATTTATTCCTAACAGCATTTTCTATTGTTGCTAAACAATAAAAATATTAATATTAAGACATTAAAAAGAATTTAAAATATATATATATATAAAACAATAACAGGGCAATGTATAAAGATATAGTAGATATAGAGTTTTCTTACAAGGATTGGTAGAGAAGTAAAATTTATTATAGATTTCAGTATAAAGTGAAAGTTTAATTAATAATAAATGATAGTCAGGTTTGCTAAACCAGTACTCATTGGTTGATATTTCAGTAGTACCATTTAGATTTATGAATTGCGAATTCTAATATTAGATAACACTTTTTTTAAACACAATATCTTTTACAGATAAGTAGATTACAAAAGTTTCTACAAATTACATTGGTTTTTAATTTAATAAAATTTAGAATGATAAAAGATTATTCATATACAAAGTATGTATTAGTCAAGCGTTGGTGGCCGAGAGGTCAGCACAGCCGCCTTACAAGCAGTTGTCCCGGGTTCGCTTCCCGGCCGATGCTTAGACACATGAAAAAAAAAGTATATATTATATTTATTTTTCTTAAAAGGATGGAAAGAAAAGGAGCATTTAATTTCATGTATATGTATGGAGATACCCCCACCCCACCCCCTCTTTTTAGACATTTAGGAAGACAGCTAAATATGTACAGTATTTCAAATGCAATCAAATTGATCTCATTTTTATGAATGGAAAAACTTAGAAATATCTTCTTTGTCATCCAATCAATGGCAAGTTTTCTAAGTCTGGTGCCAGATTTCTTTCTGTCTTTTGCTCTAAGATTATATCTTTTTTTTTTCCACGGTTTTTTGTTTTACTATTTAGTTATTTGATTTCAAATCATATTGAATACATTTTTTTTTCCCATCTTAAATTTTTTTTCTCTCATTTTTTTTTAGCACTTCAATCGATCTTTTTTATTTATTTATTAGTCCAATTAATTTCATTACTTTGTTTTATTTTTATTCTAATAATTTTCACTTATACATCTTTTAAAGCTATCTTCCAACCAAATTTTTTGACGAGCTTCATTTTTAATTACAAAATCACAGAAATGCAAATAGCTGTATTACTTTGAGCTATTGTAAATTTTTAGTTTCTTTCTAACTTTCCCATTATCATTTTGCCATGATTTTAGAGCAACAAGGATGGATTATAATTGATTAGTTAAAAATATGTATTCCAAAAAATATTAGTTTTGTAGTAAATATTGTGCCCTTATATTGGAATCATAGGGAATAAAAATAAATAAAGACTATTTAAACCATGAAGATCATACATGTAATACTGTGACTGTTTTCACAAATGAGACTTCACAGCTGCTGTAAACACTTCCAGATAAAGGAAAGAATATAAAAATAGAGATAAATACCTTCTTTATTGTATTAATTAATGCCCCCCCCCCCCCCCAAGAAAATAAACTGTTGCGATTATTTCAATATATCAATTTACTGGATGAAATTCAGTACAAAATTTAAGTTGGGTAGAAAGCTTTTGGTAGAAATATTTTAATATTATGGTGATTGTTTGTGATTTGAAAAGTATATTTATTAATGAATATTTCACCGTGTATAATTAAGATTTTGAGGATTGGAAACTTAATAGAAAAATAGTACAATGATTGAAGACTATGCAGTATTAGGATGAGATATATGAGTTAGTGTAAAAAAAATAAAAAAAATGTGTCTGGTAGAACTAACAAGTATGAATGACACGATTGAAAGAATTAAGAATTTGAAATGGAGATCAGAATTGGTCTTGTTTATAAAGATACAATAGATGGACAGATTGGGACTTATGCTGGATCATACATGGGTTTAAGAGGCATATAAAAAGATAGAAGAGATAAAGAAATTTGCTCAAGTAATGGGATGAAATGGAGGTACGGATAGGAAAAATGGATTAACCTCTGAGAGACCTTCAGTCTGCAGTAGATTGATAATAATTGAAGGTAAAGATTTCTTTATATGTTTAATTTATGTGTATTTTGTTTTATTTAGTGAATTAACCATTTTGTGTCTTTTACAAGAAGTAAGTTGAAAAATCTCTAGTGATCAGGGATCTTTCTGCATGTCATTGTAAAAATTTTCTTAATTAACAAAGTTATTACTTCTTAAATTAAAAAAAATAATTTGTACATCAAAACATCATGTAATCTTTTCTAAAAGCAAGATTGAACTATATGCAGACAAGATTTTTTAAAAATTCTGTTATATATATTTTTTCTAAGATGCAGTAGAAGACGAAATATATGCTACTCTAATATTGACTTATAAGAAGCTTATGTAAATTTAGTTTAAATATAGGAGACTTGAACTCAGACTTTCAAGCACCCTTCTACTATCCACCCTATCTCATACCACTGGCACACATGACCACATACAAACAGGCAAAACTCACTATACATATTGCCACACACAGCAAGCTAGAGTAATCAGTGGATGCCAGAAGGCTTGTGCATAAAATTCCCCATCTAGTGCCTACTCATCCAATATCCCCAGACTAGTTTCTGGCTTGTGGCCTTCATCAGTGAGGAGCCTTGGATCTGAGAGCACTGTACCTAGATCTTAGGATGGCACTAGATGGGGATTTTATGCACAAGCCTTTTGGCATCCATTTATTACTCTAGTTTGCTGTGTGAGGCAATATGTATAGTGGGTTTTCCCTGTTTTAACAACAGTTATACACAAGCATAAGAGGTGGTGGTCATGTGATGTTTATTGGCTTAATGTCCACATACATGTAGAAAAGATAAATAATCACCAATATACATAATTTATGCTGAACCAGCACTCATCAGGTGGTCCAGATTATCATTCCCCCCCCCCATATATATAATATTGGCATCAGCATGGGATTTGAGCTTTCCATTGTCAGATTTCTATGGTATGGATGGCTGAAGAGTTGGAGATTGGAGTAGATTGAAGCCTGTCCATTACAGTATGAGGGTTTGCTATCTTAATATAAACTGAGCACTGATTATATATATGTGTGTGTGGTAGATGATAATCTGGACCAACTGATGAGTGCTGGTTCAGCACAAAATGTGTATTGGTGATTATTTATCTTTTCTACATGTGTGTGGTCATGGGTATCAGTGGTATGAGATAGTGTGGATAGAGGAAGTGTGCTTGAAAGTATGAGTTCAAGTCCCCTATATTTACAATTAGGCTCCATGTATATGAAGAATGCCTCCATTTCAAATATTTAGTTTAAGTAAAAATTGTGGTTGACAACATTTTATTTTCTTAAAATTATTCAAATGTTACTTTAGTATTTTATTAGAATTTGTGGTTGTAATGTATTGAGATGAGTCAAACAAATATCTTAATATAATAATTAAATTGTGTAGATAATACATGTTATGGCCTCTTTTGGAAATACATTTTGATCTAAAAGAATATACATATTTTATTTAGTCGAGCGATAAAAATATTAAACAGTAAATTCTTACTTAATACTGCAAATAATAAATGAATATTAGTATACGGTTTCACATTTTAGATATATAGT
Source organism: Epiperipatus broadwayi (assembly GCA_028023455.1). Lineage (NCBI taxonomy): Eukaryota > Metazoa > Onychophora > Udeonychophora > Euonychophora > Peripatidae > Epiperipatus > Epiperipatus broadwayi. The sequence continues at coordinate 8,427,803 of JAQFVV010000043.1, read as the reverse complement.
ATTCACATCAAGTATATGTTGTTTGGATGGCTTTAACTATGATGCAGGTGTTGGTCTCATATGAAGTTTTTTAATGATTTCAAGTAAAGTTCTGTTTATTCTTGAAGTATTAAATGTTTGTTGTTACCAGAGATTTAAGATTAATGAAGTGTGAACCTAATAATTTTATGCTCAGTTCTAAGTTGTAAAACAGATTTTTAACTTTTCACAGGTGATAGTTTTGTTTTAGATGGCTGTAAGAAGTAACGAACAATTTTATCTTTATGCTGAAAGAGGAAAGCTTATTGTAAAGAAAGAGTTTATGTGAATATATATTTCAAAAATCTCCAATAAACATTCAGTATTATAAATATATACGTTATACTACCTTCTATGTAAATATTCGTTAAGATTAAAAACTATTAAAAGTAAATTTATATATATCAATAAGAATATAAAACTATACTTTTAAACTAATTAAAATTGTTGCATGAATCTAGAAACTAAAATAAATTATGTTAGGGAAACAATTAAATACTAAATTAAATACACGCGCGCACACACACACAAATAAATCGCTCTTCTGCATTTGTGGGCATGTTAGTAGAATGACAGATAGGTTGAAGATCTTTTTTGTGTGTGTCAAATGCGTTGACGGGAGTGAACTTGTCCAGCTGTTTGAAAGGCAGCTATGATAACCACTAGGCCACCAATGCTTGACAGATCTTTTTAACTAAAGATTAATATATATCTCAAATTTGAATGTTTCTATAAATGTTAACCGTAAAGAAAGCATAACTGTGTTTCCTATCTTAAAAACTATCTTATAACAATAGGCAGTGGACTTGTTGTGTACATTATAATTTAAAACTGACCTTAGAACAAAAAAATATAGTTTACATTAGAAATATAATTATAAATTACAAGTAAACAGTATTGTAATATTCAATAAAAAGTTATTCATAACTAGTACAGTTTATTTATACTATAGATTTATTTAGCACTTGTGATATCTCTTTTTCATCAAATAAATCAATAAACAAAGATTAATTTAGAGTTTTTTTTTTATATAATTATAAAGATTAGTTTAATACATTATACAGGCTTAAACCTATATGTAATATATGCGGGATTCGAACTCAGACTTTCACACGACCCATTATTCTCAGTGCCATCTCATATTGCTGACCCACCTGATCAAACACATGTTGAAAAGATAAATAATCACCACTATACGTATTTTATGCTAAACCAGCGATCATCAGTTGCTCTAGATTACTATCCTCACACATATATATAATCAGAGCTCAGTTTTATATTAAGATAGCCAATCTTCATACTTTAATGGACAGGCTTCAAATTATTCCAACTCACAACTCTTAGTTTAGAGTTTCTACCATAAACTAAACAATTAGCTGAAAACTGATTGTAAGAGTCTAGTTTTGCAATAATAATTAGTTTGACATCCCATCATGGTTTAGCACAGTAATAACTATACACAGTTTACTTTCAAAGGTAACCTTTATTAATAAAAGATTACAAAAATTTTTGGGTACACTTACCCATTGAGGATTACACAGTGTTCAACGTAACAAGGTAAAATGTACATATGTTCAAAAATAATTATATCCATAAAAATTGCCATAAAAATTGCTGTAATGTGATTAATGTGTATCTGTATGTGGATCCACACGGCCTGGCTGTCAAGAAGTTAACCATCACCCAATGATCCCACCCCTGGGGCCCTGAAGTGTTGAGGGGTTGAGATTGAAACATAACCTGCTTCTTCTGATGCTTAAATGTCATATGCCCCATGAATACTCATGCAATTATTTTATTGATTAGCTTCAGTGCTTATATTGGATATTAGTTTTAACTGGTATAAAATGAGAGTAAAATCAATGCATATCTATTAGATTCATTTAACTGTTGTAGTTATATGTATTCATTTTTATTGAAATAATTATGTTTAGAATATTATATCATTGTTTATTTATAAATCCTCTATTTTTTTTAATTCTAATGCAAATATTTAAATAGTAATGCTACGTTGTACAGTGAACAGGCAGATATTCAAACTAGAGAATCTAGATGACTATTAAAATAGATAAATAAATTAATAATATATTAGTAGATTTAATTATAATACTATATGCAATATTTACTTGAAACAATATTCAAAATAAATATATACAAAATGTATTTAGAAAAAAGCTTAATCCAAAAAACAGCATGGTATGTTTAGCATTCTTTCCACTAATTGGTAGTTATATTAAATAGCAATAATTGTCTGAGGAGCTTGTAACATTTATCAAAGAATAAACAAGATAGAGGATTTGCATAAAATTTGAATATAGGATGTATATAAATTTCATTCAAATGAACTATTTTTTTTGATAGCTGGATGCAGAATTCTTTTTTGTTTATTGCGTGTATGTTGTTGGCAATATGCCATGTCTCTTTATGTTGAGTGTCACTTTTTTCAGAGCAGACAATTCTGGAAATCAAAGTTTTTTTTTTAGAAGTTCAAAATTGAAACAATATTATATATCGAATTAAGCAAAGTCCTTAAAAAGCATTTTATAACGAACTTATTCAAGTTATGGGAGAGGATACTCATTTAGATTATAAAGACATAGTAAACTGGTTTAATAATGATTGTTTTTGTTAGGAGGATATACATTGTATGTCCATATGAGAACATGACTGATCACTTGTTCTTACTCCATGTTGTCTGACTCATCAATGAATATCACACTTATATGTAAATTATAAGGGACTTAAATGCAGCCTTTCAAGCTCTCTTTAGTTATCCACTGTATCTCATACAACTGATACACATTTGAAAAAGATAAATGATCTCCAATATATGTATTTTTGCTGAACCAGCACTCATCAATTGAATCATCTCTCATGCACAAATATAATTACTGCTCAGTTTATATTAATTAAGAGAGAAAATCTTCAAACTCTAATGAATAGGCTTCAGTCTACTCCACCCTCCAACTCTTCAGCCATCCATACCATTGATGATGGACACTCATATCTTTTGTTGATTCCAATGTTATTGTCATGCGCATGTTAGTTACACTGACCCCTCATGGATAGGATCATCCATTTATCCATAAATAAAGTAAATGCATATGTTACTTTATAATATAATAGAGCTATTCACTGCAAAATTTTTAAATGTCTGGATCACACATTGCAACATGAAATATGACAGAGTAATTAGTATCTTAACCATTATTGAGCAGCGCAATAAAGTGAAATTTTGTTATACATTAGGCAAAACTGTTACTGAATATTTGAAATGATTCATACTGTGTATGGAATAAATCCATGAGTCACAAGACATTTTACAAGTGGTTGGCAAGAGAGGAAAACATTGAAGATGATTTATGAAGTTATCAAATATACTATCACATTTTATGTTGTAACTTATGATCAAGATTAACTAGCACTGTAACATTTTTGTGGTGAATGATAAACCTTTGCTATTTCTTAACACATACACACATTAGTTTAGGGATGGTGCACTTAGAGAGAGAACCGATTAGTTTTTCATAGGGATATATTGTGTACTTGAGTATAAAATAAAGTGGAGAGCAATAATCATACAATGTGCTAAAGCCTATCAAATGAAAAGCAGGTTTTAGAAATCAAAAACACATCATTGCAAAGTGTTAAAAGAATAGTAGATGATATATGCAAACCTATTTGTGTTTCATGGTAAACAGTTATGATAAAGCTCATCATAACGTTTTGTTTTTTGCCTTGTTTTACCTTTGTTTTTCTATCTCTGGGGTTCCATTGATGATACTTGTTAACAAATGGCATCTGGTGATGATGATTTAATTTAATATTACTTTTTATTCTAATGTAAATAATTAAAACAAAGTAGCTGATATTATAGGAATGTTTTTTTTTTCATGTGTCATAGCCAGGAAGCGAACCCGCAAACCTGGGACAACTGCTTGTAAGGCAGCTGTACTGACCACTCGATCACCAACACTTGACAGGAATGTTCTTCGTAGTCTTTGTACACAATTTTAAATAGAAAAATTGACTTCAAACCCAGTTCCTGTTGGTTATAAAGCTTGACTCAAGTCTTGTGAAGTTGCATGAGAAATGTTTAATTATCTGGAAAAAGTTCATTAAAAAGTGAGATGATATGGAATGTGTAGAAAAGTTTTATAAAGAATTATATAGCAATAAAGAACACAAATAAGTATCCTAGAATTACTACATCGTTGGAATTGCCCAGGATTTTAAATTAGGAAGTGAAATATTCAATTAAATCTATAGAGAAGAAAAAGCTCTTTGTAATCACGGAATTGCAATTGACATCTTTAAAGTAAATAGAAAAATTATTGACAAAATTATATACCAAATGTCTAAATGATATAAAGGTATCAAATGATTGGAAGAATGTAATACTAATATTAATATTTTAAAAACATGGTAAAGAAGATGTTACAAATCACAGATCTGTTAGTCTTTTTTCAGTTCTGTACAATTTTTTTTACCAAGATAATTATAACTTAGCTACAGCAAACTTAGAATTTTAATCAACCAAAAGAGAAGGCTAGATTTAAAAGTGGTTTTAGCGCTGTCGATCACATTGGATAAGTTATAGAAAGTGCCAGTGAATATGAAGTGCTGTTATGCTGTGGATTTGCAGATTATAAAAGGCCATTTGAGTCTATAAATATTTATATAATGATTAAAGCATTGGATCATGAACATATAGACCCCAGGCTGTTATCATATTTTGAACAATATTTATCAAAATGCAACAACAATGATTAGACTATTCAGTGATACTAAAAAGATTAACATTTACAGGGTGACTCCATATCTTTAAAACATTTCACAGCAGTTCTGCAATTTAAATGGAAAGCTAACAGAATATAAAAGTAAATGGAGACTATTTAAGTCATTTAGATATTGCCGATGATGTAATTGATTTGCAAATTATGATTTTGAGCTTAAGGAAATGGTGTAAGAGTTCTCAGCTGAAAAAAGAAATTAGGACTAAAGACAAATGCTAAAATGACTAAATTAATGTTCATTAGATTTTCTCAAAATAATAAAATAAAGTTTGATGATGATGATGTAAAAAAATTAACAACTACTGCTTGATCAGATTATTAATACTGGTGATTACTTAATAGATGCAATTAATTGTCAAATTAAATTTGGAAGGGATTCTTTTGGTAGAAATACTTAATATTAAAAAGAAATATGCTTGTATGCTTGAAAAGAAACGTTTAGTAAGTATGTTTTACCAATTCTTTTCTCCCTAATTAATTTTTATATTTAAATTTTATGTAAATCAGCAATAACAGCATATATATATAGCCACTCCCACTTTCCAATTTTGTGCTACGTCTATGACTTGTAATAATCGAAAGTTGTCCAAGCACATACTGTTTAAAAAATAAAATAAAAAATGGACTTTATGACAGTTCCTTCATATGAATGTGAGACTTAAATACTTAACAGAAAAGAAAATCAAAGACTTCAGATTACTCAAAGAAGTATGGAGAGATATATGGTAAGAGTAATAAGTATGGATCAAAAATGAGTTACATGGATGAGAAAACAAACAAGTGTTACTGACATCATTAACAATGAAAAGACAAGTAGAATTGGGCTGGTTATATTACCTGGAAGAGATGGTAATAGATGGATAGTTGAAATATTAAATTGGATCCCAAGAGATTATGAAAGCTTACAAAGGGACCACATTTCATATGGGTGGATGAAATAAGGAAGTATGCTGGGTGATATGGAGATAAAAGGCTAAAGATATGAGAAACTGGATTAAAATTGGAGAGTCTTTCATCCTGTCATCCATTAAAGCATAGATTTTTCCAAGTGCTTTCCAAAATAAATATCAAAGAGAAAGTATTACCTTCTAGACTTTCCAAATACTGTACTACGTGATGAGTCTTTTAATGATTTTTCATCCTCATTTTATTTAAATGAATTAATATTATTAAAAGAATAATTGATAATTTTTTGAAATAGTACATTTCAAAATATGATATTCCAGTTTTATTTTTCTAAGTCTGCTCAGCTCTGTTTGCTGTATCTTCTTGATAAGCAAGAAATGACTTTGCAGTATCTAAATCAGAAGTTGAATTGATATTTATTTCAGTTTTTTTCCAGCAAAATGACAATTATTAATGTAAAAATTAGTAGAATCTTGCACTCAAATATTTATTGGTATTTGTGAAAAGTTTTTCTTCTATATTCTTCAGTAAATGTTTGTGAATATCAATTTTATTTACGTTGTAAGGCCATAATATATGTATGCATGCAAACATAATAGGGATATATGGACTTGTTTGAATATTTTAAAATATATCTGTACACTTACACGTCAAGTTTATGTTATATACAAACCAAGGCTAAATAAAAAGATTGGAATTAAAGTTGAAAACCTTAAAATCAATTTTTATTTTGGATTATAAGTTGTCAGTATATAAAATATATCATCTATAATTTTATTCAAATTCTGATACTTTAAAATATAAAAGCGGATTCTATTGATGTTTGTCTGAAAGTTTGTGATGATGGTATTATATGTTGAACTCTTTTCATAATCTAACATTGGTATATGTTTTAGAAAAAATTGAAACTCTATATTTATCAAATATATTTAATTATTTATAATCACAGACAGATCAGTATATAACATACTGCTTCAAGTGATCTTATTTTCCTTTTTTTTTTTAAGTGTTGCTGGATTACCATTGGCAGTATTAGTAAGGAGTTGGGACCCTTAGATTCATGAAGTTAAAGATACTAGATTCGATACCCTTGCTAGGCCTGCCATTGATCAGGTCAGAAATTCTAAAGAAGAGAGGAGAAAAATATCTTTTTAAATTTTGTGTTATATATTAATATTTTGCTATTATAAACAGTTGAATATATTTGAAAAGTTTAAATAACGTTTGAATTTAAAAAAAAAACAAAAAAACATTTGACACTTAATATTTAGATGATGGAAATAGTCCAAAATATAATTACATCTATTTATGTTTACATATATTTTGGTTATGAGGAAATGGAAACGGGGAGGGGGGGGACTATTACAAGCTTACAATTTAGTAAATAATTTGTTTAACAAACTTTGAAACCTAAATACAAAATTATTTAATGTTGAGAATTTCAAACGTTGTGATACAAAGTTTAAGTCAGCTGCAAAGATGCAGGGGTTTGGTTTGAGGAGAATTGGCCTGCTATTCTACCAGATGTGAATACTGTCAGCAGTTCATCCACTGGTAAGAAGATCCAAGGATTGCTGACTGCAAAGAGAGTATTAGCCAGGCTTGATTGTCTCCAGATGGTTATTGCTGGTGTGACCACTGATGCAGGTGTAAAATCTCTGACCACATGTGGAGCAACATAGTCTTATGTTTGGTTTGCTGGTTTATATTTAATTCTTTTTTAAAACAAAATTAAAATTTTTATTTTAAGCTTAATTTTTTTCATAAAGTTAAACCAAGACAGTAAAATTTGAAATAATATATATTATTAATAAATATCTCTGTGTTAATAAAAATATTGTTCAAATGAAAATGAGATTATGAACATAGTAATGAAAAATCATATATATGTAATGTAAGTGTAAAACTTGAATTGATATATATATATCATTAAATAACCACGTGTTAATAAAAATACAGTTGAAATGACAATGGGATTATATATATATAACAGGAGTTGACAACTTTTTCAACTGACGGCCGATTAAAACTTTTCCTTTTTAAACTTTCTGTGAATTAAAAATAAAATAACGTCATTATTATTTATTTATTTTTACTATTATATGTTAAATAACATAAACATAATTCTGAAATATAAATCATTATCCATAATAGAATAAAAGAAAAAATAATCTGATAAATAGTTTAACGTGATGTTTGCTTCTGCTTATTTTTTGATAAATAATCCCTCATTTTAAATTTAGTAGTAGCGATGTTCAAGGTATGTTCCAAATTTTTATCAGTTACGATATATTTGCTTTGATTTTGTAGAATGCCCTTTTGGAAAATAAGTGTTAAGGCTTATATGTATTCTCCAGAGATTATCAATCAAGTCTGGAAATTATTGAGAATTAAGATTTTTTTAAAAAGTAACATTAGATAATTTCATAAATTTCATTTAAAACGTTTTTTCCTGAAGTTCTATAATCTCATTCTGGTATTTTTCAGGAATTTTATTTAGGCTAGATAGCATGAAAGGCTAAAAATATTTCAAAATATGTTTTTTTCACTTTAGAAGTGGGAGACCCTTTCTTAGAATTCCTTGTGTACCTTTATTAAAACATCCATGTATTTTGATTTGGAATAATTACTATTAAAAATAGTAATCAGAGCCACCACATGGGGGAAAGTGCAATTTATGCAAGTTAAATTGCAGTGTCCATCATCCCATGAAATAAAATTTGTAAATTACAACAAAATGAATTCTATAAAATTATATTTAATAAAAGATATAGATGCAGTAGAACATAAAAAAAATATAATCATTTATATTATTTACAATTTTATCTTTTTATTTTCATATTAATGTTCTGGCTTTGACAGCTTAGCTTCTGAAGTTCAGACAATCTTGTAGCTCTGTTCCTCATTGCAAAGAGAAAAGAAAGTCTATTTTGTAGTCCACTGAAACAGTTCCTGCCCCCTTCTGTTTCCCTTATGTCCTCCTAGACCCCCTTTCCGTAACTTCTTTGCATTGTTCCCCCATGGTCTTCCTTTTTTTTTCCCCTTCTTTTTTTCTTCCATGTTTTTATTAAATAACAAGGAGGGGGGGGGGGGGGGGGGGGGGGGGGGGGGGGGGGGGGGGGGTTACATGACAGCTCGTTTCCATTATCTTTTCTGGAATATAATAGTTATAACAAAACTGATGAAAGTATTAGATTTATTAGGTCAACTTTCATTATCATGTGAATTTGTTAAAAATAGTTCTTGTTTGTTTGAAAAGTTATCAGTTGGGTGTTTTTAATTTCATTCAGAATCTCTTATGCATATTTTATAAACAGTTTTATTCCTTAGTAAAATATTTACACTATTACTATTATTATTATTATTATTATTATTATTATTATTATTATTATTATTATTATTGTTATTTTTTATTATATACATATTATACAGTCTGACATTTTAAATTTTTATACTTACATATGTTTATTTAATAAATTTTTAGAAGTCATTAACATATGTTTGCACTTTATTTTAATTTTTTTATTTATTATGGATCAATTACAAATTTTAGCTTGGTAACAAACCTCATGATAATCCAAATCTAAGGAAAAACAGCTTAGTAAAATATGTAAAAAATATTATCACTATTAAAAAGAAAACATTAATAATATCGGTATTAAAGAAAAGATTGCAGATTGTGACAGCATTGGTATTGATTCCAGGATCCATATTTTATAGTCTGATATGTTACCATTGCATTATACTGAATACACTGTACTGGTGCTTATAAAATATGTCTGATAAATGAACTTACCTACTATATGACTATTGATAAATATATTGCAAAATTATCATAATTACTGGGGGGGGGGTATTTTTAAATACATTTATTTTTAAACAAATTACTAATCGTAACCATTTTTTATATAAACTAGGATATTTAAATAAAAGTGATCCAAAAATGTTAAACATTTTATTTACATATGTATCTAGCAACATGGTGCTGGTCTGTTTCATTTTAGCACAGTAGCATAGTACAGGGGTGGGCAATTGTTTTGGCTCAGGGGCCACATAGGTTGGCGGGAGGGCTGCATCGGGGACCGCTTTGTGGAAGCGAAGGTTAGTGGAGGGCCGCACCTTTTTTTCATGACACAATAAACACACTGCTTTATTCCCTGTATTACCAAAGAAATATTTGTTTGTCCATTCTTCATTAAACACATGACATTCATTACCGATTTTACATTTTTTTGGAGGGTTCATGGTTTCACTAAAGTTGGAAATGTATATATTTGCTAATGCAAAGACAAAATTGGAATTAGCCAAATCAACTGGAAAAGCACTGCACATTGTATCTCCACTGTGCATGTGTATCGATGTGGCTATCCTAGTGGAAAATACGAGATGAATATTCGGTCACCCAACGGGAAGGAAATCTCAGCCGAAGACAGATTTTTCTGATTGTCTTGGTGGGTTGCATAAAACTTTTCGCAGGCGGCATGTGGCCCTCAGGCTGCTATTTTCCCACCCCTGGTGTAGTATATAATATGTACTGTAAGTAAAAAAGTAGTACTCATATACTTAAATAAATAATATTTACACTTATTATGTGTTTCTATCAATGGAGTAATTCAGAAATCTTAACATTTTCATTTACATATAACTTTTATTAATTATTGTGGGAGCATGGTTGCCCCCAACAACAGAGTAACTTTTTGTTTCACACTGATTGCACACCCACACACAGTAACCCCAGTAATAGTCACTGTTGGAAAAATTGATGAAATTATTATTTAAATGATTTTGAAAAAGTTTCCTTTTTTTTTTTTTTTAAATGTATGAACATGTTCATATAATTCAGTTTTTTTTATTTGATTTTCTTTTTGTAATTTATATATTTAGGCATTCAAATGAACAGTTATATCATAACTATCCTTTATGAACCAGTTTTGGTATAGTTTTTTCTTTAGTTTCTATGAAGAGCTTCATCTCTTCCTTTAATTCAAAACATCTTTAATATAGTTTCCTTTGAGAGAATTTGAACTTTACAATTATATGCTAAATTCTCATAATCAATCTCAAGGTCTTATAGAAATTTTAAGAATTCTCAGTGGTCAAGTATTGATTTAAATTCAATTTCCTTTATGCACTTAACCACAACAGTAATTTATATTTACCTTGTTAATAATTTTAGAATGTAATTTTTTTTGATGAATTATGCAATGGAAAATAATTTTTTTCTTCAATTCACTTTCAACCAGATTATTGTTGAAACGTCTTTAAATGATCTTACTATTTCTGCTCATTTTCTTGGCTCCACCAGTGAATATTCTGGACAAATTACTACCTGAGGTTGAACTTTAACATTACATTTTTTAATTTATTAAGAATGTTGCCCATTGTTATTGTTTCACATTGGGTGAGAGATAACACTTCTTTGGTAATATTCAAATTTTGATCAATTCCTCTAATAAAAATTAAGAATTAAGCAGAATGTGTAAGATTTTTAACTTTTACTAAAAGTACTAATCAAATCAGGTTATTTTTTTGCACTCATGATCATTATCTATTTATTGACAATTCATCAATTCTTCTTGCCATTTTTCTTTGTGACATAAACTTATATTCTCAAATTACTTTTTTGATGTTCAGGGCAGATTAATTCTATAGCAATTAGGATGCAATTTTTTTTTATAAACTTTCCTTCAGAAATTGGTTTTGAATATTCTGATTTTTTTTTAAAAAAAATATTATTTGCTTTTACAGAATTTTTTGATTCAGTTATACTTTTTATAAAATATATCTGCTGTTTAATTAAGTTTTTTTTCAAATTTTTTATTTTATTAGTAGTTTGTTCTCCAACATAATCACAATAAAAGTGCCTCAATATTTCATTCCTTATTAACTAAATTACTTTTCAGATATAATATGCACATGATTTACTTATATATATATATGCAGCGGTCCATTTCTCTTGAAATGTATGATTTTTCATGTCAATATTTTTTTTTATCTTATTCAGTTTAGTCATCCTATTAAAAATAAGTAAAAATCAAATTTGATGTATGCTAGCATATTTCATTTGTGAAATCACTATAAAAACACAGTGTCCTCAGCAAATATATTAAGTCCATAATCAGATAGGCCAAACAATATACAAATTTTGTTGGAATATTGCATCTCTCAGAGATTGAAGTAAAACTATTATAAAGATTGAAGAGAGGAAAAATCTGGTTAAGAAAAAAATGAATATTTATTTTACTTAACTCTTAATTCAATATTTGCAACTATATATGTGCTTAAATAGAAGTTTTACACAGGGTCATTTTATATATGTGTTTTGAAAATGTCCAAGGGCCATATTTAGAGCTTTTGAGGGATAGAGTTACATTATAGGCCTGAAATTGGCCATCCTTGATATATTTTATAAATAATCAAAAATTATATATATAGTGTAAGTATAATTATGCATATTTACAATGTATATTTCCTTTAAATGTAATTCATTTATAATAATATTAAGTATTAATTTTAATACATTTTATCCTAATGATAATATATCTTTGAAGATCAGCAAACTATATTATACATGACATTATTCTTTAGGTTTGGCAAATATTAAAAATTTGAAATTATCAATTAGTTATAAATTTGTAATATAAATTTTTTATAATTATTAAATCATTTGTCAGTGAGAAAGTTCATATATATCCACATATAACCAAAAACTATAATCCTGGAAGAGCTCATGGTGGAGGGATAGCGGTTTACAATGACCTATATTCAAGTCTGGGATGAGGAAACTTGGAATTTTTTTTTTGCAATAAATTAACCAATTTAGCTAAATATTCATTATGTGTAAATAGGTTTTTGAGGATTCATGTATCTACAGACTTCAACAAAGATTAAAAAAGACTCACAATCATCAATTTTCAACTTGCAAACTTAGGGTGTACTTTCTATTCCTTAACTGAACTTCTGCCTGAAATTGTTAAAGCTTTTGGACTGTAGGGGGAGGTTGCAGTTTATGGATAGTAAAAGAGTAGCCAAAATAGTGTTTAATTGGGTTATGAGTAAAGGTCAGGTAACAAGATGGGTGAGAAAGGTAATGTGGTATACAAAAGATTTGGATAAAAAATTTATATCGGTATACTTGTATAAAAGGTGGGATGATTGTGTTAGGAGGATTGTTGAGTGTTATAGTGGTAAGGAATGGGATAAAAGAATAGAAGCATTAATAATAAATAGGGAGTTGGAGAGATGGCAAACTAGTATGGAGGGTAAGAAGAGTTTAAATATATATAGAAGTAAACGGAATATTGGATGCGAGTTAATTTATGATAATAGTAAGGAAAGTAGTTTATTGTTTAAGGCTCGAATGGGATCTTTAGCAACAAGAGAATATACATGTAAATGGAAAACTATGGGGGATTTAGTGTGCACATTGTGTAAGGAAGGTATAGAAAATATTAGGCATCTGTTGATTGAATGTAAATGCTTGAAAGCAGAAAGGGTACAGTTAATGAAGTTATGGGAGAATAGATATGAAAAAAGTGACTATACGGAAAGGGAATTATTAGTTTTTATGCTGGGTTTGTGAAAAGATAAGCGGGATTTAGATATAAAGACCATAGAGTTGACAAAGGTTATGTTGTGGAAATGGAATGGGGCAGAATATGGGGAATGGAAAATAAAGTGGCTAACAGGTTTATCTGGGCATAGTTGCTGAGATATTCTTGACTTCGTTTAAGGAGAAGCCAAATACATTTCATCACATACATCGATCACGTTATTCTTTTTATCAGTGCTTAAATGCTAAAGTAAATCTATTTCTGTCTGCAAATGAAATTCAAGAAATAGGTTTTATTACATATAAACATAACACAGAATTTAAATGTTTATATTAGTATAATTATATGGATCTATAAAAACCTTTTGATCAGACCAAAGAACATTTTAAAATTATTATGGGAGCAAACAATTGAAAGATGAAAGTACTGTAGTTAAATTTGGTTATTGTGATAGAAATGAGAGAGATCATAGATTTGTGGAGTTTGCTGAAAAAGAAAGAATTTGTATTATGAATTCTTTTGTTAAGAAAACTGTTAAATGCAAATGGACATGGAAACATCCAAATGAAGATACAGCAGAATTGGATTCATCACTGGAAGTGATCATCAATTAGTGAGATGTAAGATTAATGTAAAACTAGAGAGAGAAAAATTATAAAAAAAAACAACAATATTCACAGGTGATACATCTAATCTTCAGAAAGATATCAATGAATTTAAATTAAAACTTGCAAACCATTTTCAAATATTAACAGATTTTGAACATAATTCAAATTTGAACAAATTCAATAAGAAGATAACTGATTCACTTTTAAAAATTACAACAAAGATAGTTGCTACAAAAAAGCAGCAATTGACCAATAAAAAATTTTCTGAGACAAGAAATATGAGAATATATAAAAATGATGCATTAAGAAGGATTGAATATCTTGAATTTTGTAAAGGGGTGTGAAAAAGAGTTGAATAATAATATAGGAAAGTATAATTGTGAACTAGCAAGGAAAGCTATAGAAGAGAATAAAAGTCTCAAGAGTGTAAAACATCTTAGTATTAGTAGGAAACATATCTGCAATAAAAGAAAAGATGGAACTATTACTAAAAAGACTAAAATAATTACAATCTGCAATAAAAGAAAAGTTTTATCAGTTTATTACAAAGTTTTTACTAAAATAATTACAACTCAGCTACAACTGGATTTAAAAATGGTTTTAGTATAGTGAATTACATCCATGTATTGAGAGAAGTTATAGAAAGGACCAATGAATATGATTCGCCATTATGCTTTTGTAGATTATGAAAAGGCATTTGATTGTATAAACATTGTTTCAGGATTAAAACATTAGATCATCAAGGTATAGACCTAGGATATAGTCATATTCTGCAGAATATGTATAAAAATGCAACAGCAACAATTAAATTACATAATGATACTAGGAAGATTAATATTGCAAAGGGTGTACAATAGAGTGATCTCTTATCTCCAAAACCTTTTACAGCAGTTTTGCAAGATGTATTTTGTGGATTTAAATGGGAAACTAAGGGAGTGAAAATAAATGGAGATTATTTAAGTCATCTAGAGTTTTCAGATGATGTAGTTGTTTTTGCAAATAATGCTTTGGAGCTTCAAGAAATGTTGCAGGAATTATCAGATGAAAGTAGGACTAAAGATAAATGTTAAAAAGACTAAAGTAATGTTCAGTGTATTTTCTCAAAAGATGGAAATAAAGATTGATAGTAATGACTTAGAAGTTAACAATTACAAATATCTTGGTCAAATTATTACTACAGGTGGAAACATAATAGATGAAATTAATCATAGGATTAAACTTGGAGTGATTTTGGTAGAAATAATTTAATATTAAAAGGAAATATGCCTATGTCTTTGAAAAGGAAGGTTTTTAATAAATATGATTTACCATTTCTTACTTATGGATGTAAGACTTGGACACTTAACAAAAGAACAATACAGAGACTTCAGACTACTGAATGAAGTGTGGAGAGTTGCATGTTAGGATTAACAAGAAGATTAAAAACAAAATACATGGATGAGAGAACAAACAGGTGTTATTGACATCATTGAAAGCATTAAGAGATTGAAGTTGAGTTGGGCTGGACATATCACTAGAAGAGATGATAATAGATGGAGAGTTTAAATCTTAAACTGGATTCCAAGAGATTGTAAAACACCTTGAAAAATACTACATGTGAGTTTGATGAGTGAAATAAGGAAGTATGCTGGGGTGATGTGGTGAAGAGAAGCTAGTGATCTGAGAAGATGGATTGAACTTGGAGAGACCTTCATGCTGCAGTAGATTGATAATGGTTTAAAATGATGATGATTAATATAAACATAACATGTAGGTTTATTTTTATATCTATCATCATCATTCACTTTCAATCATTATCAATATATTGCAGCACTAAGGACTCCAAGTTTAATGCACTTTCTTCAAAATCTAAGCTCTTTTTCTCACAACACACCAGTATACTTCTATATTTCATCCATCCATCTAGAATGTGGTCTCTTTCTAAATATTTTACAAATCTCTTGGGACTCAATTTAAAGTCCATCTATTTTTTTTAACTCTATTTCCTGATGAGCTTCATTCCAGTTCTTTAATTCTTTTACTAATGCAAGTAATATCGATTTGCTCTCTCACCCATGAATTTTTTTTCAGTCTTCTTTTCTTCATCTTCTGCTGAAAAGTCTGCTTCTAAATCCCAGATCCATAAGTAAAATCTGATAGAACATATGCACTTAACAACTTTTTCTTTCAAACAAAAAGCACTCTACTCAATGATAATTCTATGATTAGTTTCAAGCACATTTGCATTAATAATCTGACCAAGACATTCTAGTTTACAATTTTCAATCTTTATTTGCTTTTAATAAAATCCATTGATTATTAATATTTGTAGCAGTTATATTTATTCCTATTTTTATACTTTCATGTAGTGACATTTTCTGAAACTTTGAAAATACAATGATATATGCGAAATCTAAATGATTTAAATAATGTCCATTTATTTTTATTCTCCTAGCTTTCTATACTTTCAAAATACTTTTTGTAAAACTACTGTAAAAAATTTTGGAGATGTGAACCACCCTGTGCACTTTGATACATATTTTTCTGAATATGACGTTACCTTGGATTCAATGCTGTAATCACTACAGAAATATTTATACAATGAAATGCTTTATATAATCGACAAATCCAATGTATAATGACAATTCATATTCATTTGTTTTTTTCCTATAACTTCTCTCAATAATTAGTCATGTTCCACTATACTAAAATCACTGTTAAAGCCAGATTGTTCGGTTGGTTGCTCAGAATCCAAACTTTTCTGTAGTTGAATTATAATATTGGTAAAAATTTTTGTATAAAACTGATAGGAGACAATTTTTTTCAGAGTTTTTTAATTTTTAGAATATGTATATTATAATGAGCTTGCAAGTAGCTTTTAACAAGCATTTCAGAATATCCCCAATCTCAGACCGGTTTCTGCTACTGGCTTCCTCAGTGAGATGCTAGAATATTCAAGCATTATATTTAAAATCCCAGGCCAAGCCCAGTACTTTATCTAATGGACATGTCTTCCAATCCAGCTATCTAACTTAAATAGCCTGGTATTTTAAGTCGAATGCTTGAATATCTTAGCACTTCACCGAGGAAGTCAATAGCAGAAACCGGTCTGAGATTGTGGATATTCTGAAAAGCTTGTTAAGAGCTATTTGCAAGCTCATTATATAACATTTGTAATACAAACTTGTTAAATTAGATCATGTGATATATGACTTGCTTTCTTTATATATATAAGTGAAAGTATTTAATAACTTAATTTTCATCTGATGACAATTCTGTCAGTTAATTATCTTTTTTATCTGTGACTAGAGGAGTAATGCATAATTCTGTCAGAATCGAACTTTGTGTGTATGTGGTTGAAATGTATTATCTTGGTTTTTACTGTTAATTCTAATGTTATGTATCAAAATATGACTTTTATGATTTATCTTATACTTGGACAAACTGCATAATCTTTTTTTTTATAGAATAATAGTAATCAGTGTTATATACTATGGATTGCATCTACATCTGGTACAACTTATATTTTTTGGTTTTAGGCAAGCACTATTTTGACTTTTCTGGTTCTGACTTCGACCTTATTCATCTACTTGAGTTTAAATTGTTTTTGTGGTGTTTCACTTCCAAAGATAGTGAATTGGTCACTTGCAGATTTAGATACCTTTGCCTAATTTACTATTGTGATGTGTTTGTTTATCAGATGTATTTTATTTTTTTCTAGACCTAAATTATTTTTATTATTCATATTAATTCAGTATTTGATTTCTTAATTATTTATTATTAGATGTGCTTAATAATATTCTTTCATTTATTAATTTTATAAGTGATGGAATATATAAATTAAAATATCAATATTTAAATCCAAACTATTTTTTCTTTCAATTCTAAATACCGCTTTTGTTTTCTATAATGAACCTGAATTTCTTTCTTACTGTTTATATTTCACATAAAGAATTTGAGTTTCTTTAAAATAAATATTAATTAATTTTGGGTAGTTGGTTCAAGTGTGTAATGTTTCATATAACCCAAGATAATATGATTGTATGTTCGACTATTTCCACTATCTATTATTAAATGCTGAATGTGTAAAAAAAATGTAAACTTTATTCAAACTTTTCCAAATACAAACAACTGTTACTAATAACAAACAAGTTAGTAGATAACAAAGGTTAGTAGATTACACAACATTTTGACTAGTATTACTCTTCACTCTTCTTCAGATATTCAGGCCTAACCAGTGACATTGATAGGATAAGATTCAAATTATACCTTTAGATTCTTGCATATTGTATTTTAAGGGATGTTCTAACCAATTGAGCTATTCTGTCAAAGATGTAAGTTACTAATCTGTGTTGTCTACTAAGCTATATTATCTACCAACTTGTGTGTTATTACTAACAGTTGTTTGTATTTAGAAAGATTTAAATAAAGTTTAAAATTTATTAAATATTTGATATGTATCAGAGATGTTATTACATAATAAAATATTATTACCACAAACTTTAGGCAAACATAAGATAATCTTTATTTCTTATATATATATCATGTAATTATTGTATTTCTAGGACACAACAATTAAATCATTTACATTTTAACAGAAGCTATTCCTTAAAAAATAATTTATGTCAAATTAATATAGGTTTAGATATTTTTATTGGCATTGATAAAAGTTATGCAAATAGTTACCTCTTTATGAATTATCTCGGGAATTTTGGACATTGCTACAACATATTTTAGAAGTAAATCATTTACAATAAATATAATTATATTAGAATTTTCATTTATTTCTGAATAGTAAATGTTTTAGTTCTATTTTAATGCTCAAATATTTTTTTATTAATTTTTTTAAATTTAAATTATTAATTTTTATTTATTTTGTGTGTATTTGGTTTTGATCTCAATAATATACAAATCACTCACTTTTCTGCTAAATTATTTATATCATTATAGATATTGTATTATATATAGTATATGCACAGACAAAGTAAAAGAAAAATATATTTTAATCTGACTACTTTATTTTCGTTATATTGTTTTGTTTTTCTCCCAGATGGTTTTAAGTGATATCATTGTTGACTATTAGTCCCATATTTTAAAAATTGATTTCTTTTTTAATTATTCTTTACACATTTGTTTCTGAATTCTTGCTTTCATCTAGCCATTTCTTGGAATCTGGAGTAATTTTAAAATCATTTATTAAAGACAATGTCCAGATTCCAATAAGACTAGAAAAGATGGGGAAGGCCTTTTAAGATTACTGAAACTCAATTACTTTGAAATAGTTTTTTTAAAAAATATTTATACATTTGTACGTAGAGTAAATAGTCATTTTATTTCCTAAATAAATATTATATAGATAGTAGAAAAACTATAAAATATTATAAAGCATTATAAACATCGTTAATAAATAATTTTTTTTTTTTGTATCGTTTTTAAATCGTGAATTATTATTAAAGCACTGTAAAATCATATAACATTTGCTCTTCATTCACAGTGAATTTTTTGACAAAATCGACCATATTTATGTTCACACTTAATTGCCATCAATCTTATTTTTTGTTTCATAATATCAACTTTATATCAGTCTAATATATGTGCATATAACACAGATGACTGTTTATGTAGAAAATTCACATATGTGAATTTAAAGGGAAAAAAAGTTGTTTATTAAATGCCTGTGAAATCAAAGAAGAGAATTTATTATCGTGAAGTTACAACATAAAAAAATAAATAATATATAACACTTTATGCATTTATAATTTGTCATATATGAAATTTATTTTTTTATTCATTAAACATTATATACTTAAACAATGATTCTCTCTCTATAACTGGCTAAATAACACAATTTACATTGATTGGTTTTAATTTTTTAGATGGTGCTACGATTTTTAAAAAATAAAACCATTTATAAATGATTATTATAAGTTGTATTTTGAATTAATGACCGTGAACTCATTATTAGAATTATGTTTTAAAATGAAATGCTAAATACAATATTTGGTCAGATTAAAAATAGGCCAACATAGTTACATTAATCATCTCATATTAGACATATTTAGTTTGTATTTATCTGCTTTTTCTAAAAGATAAATTTATAGAAATGAGATAAAAAATAATATTTTTCTTTAATATTTGGTTTTTGAAAGTTATATAAAAATGGTTTGATAGACCCATAAGTTTTAAATTTTATTTTTATGAAAGTTATTCCTAAAACAAGGCTCAATTATAGTTTTATTTGTTTACATAACCTTCTTTTCATGCTTTTAGTGTAGTTTCAGAAAATTTTTTTTTCTCATATGCCATAGCATCAGCCGGGATGCGAACCCACAACTGTCTGCAACCAACTACTTGCTTGCAAGGTGGTTGCATTGACCTTCCGGCTAACAACGCTCGTCAGAAATTTTAATTACAAATTGTTCTATTTTATCAACTATTGTTTAATAGTTTAGAAAAATCTAATGTAAACAGGCTTAAGTAGAACTAAAAATAAATGCTTTAAAAAATTTGTTTTTGCAGGTACTAATATAATTTTTAATCAGAAAATAATCAGCCTTCGTCATGCACAATTTACTCATGTTAATAATTCACCGATGTTATAGCAGGGGTACAGAACAATCTCAAACCCAACCACATGATATAGATTTTCAAAAGATACTAGCGGCCATCTTATTTGTATCTAAAAGCAATTATATAAGCCAATATAAAGCATTTCAGAATGAGAGCATTAAGATTTAATCTTTGTAACTTTAATGTCCATTACATTATTAATTTATAGTTAAACCCAGCAAAATTTTCAAGTTTATGACTAATAAATTAATTAATGTTAGAATCAATTCAATAATAATGCAATTTACAAGTACAGTTTTCTTTAATAATTAGTAATCAGAAGATAATCAGACTTTGACATGCACTTATTTATGTTACTAACTCACCAATGTTATAGTAAGTATGCAGGGCAAACTCAAATGCAAAAAAGAGAGTTAGTAACATAAGTAAATGGTGCATGTCGATGATTGATTACCTTCTGATTAATTATTAAATTGATTCTAACATTATCTAATATTTGCCAACTGTAAATTTGAAAATTTCATTGGGTTTAAATATAATTGATAGTGTAATGGATGTAAAGTTATGGAGATTAAATCTTCGTGCTCTCATTTCGAAATCTTTTAAATTCGCCTATATAATTGCATTTAAGTACAAAGATAAGATGGCTGTTCTTATCTTTTAAAAGTATCTATCTTGTGTTTGGGTTTGAGATTGTTCTGCATACTCACTATAACATTAGTGAGTTAGTAACATGAATAAGCAGCACATGTCAAAGGCTGTTATTAAATTGAACATACTAATATAATAAAGATAATTTTATTTGGCAAGTGATAGAACAAGAATATTTAAACTCTTCTAATGACTCAATTTTACTGATCATAAAATATTCTATAATCTTCCATTAGAAATCCAGTTTAACACAGGAAAAAAATAGTGAATACATTGTTACCTTTACCTATTATAACTCATTTATTGATTTTTAATTTTGTCAAATAAAAGTAAATATCTCAGAAATTATGCATATATTAAATATAAATTTTTTCACCAACTCACAGATAAATAGCAGATGTCAATGCATTTTTAAAAATATTTTTTCTTTAACATTCTGATTGCTTTTTAAATTCTGAAGAAGACAAATGAGCTGTCAAAATCTTAAGTAATTAGAAAATATATAATCATATAATTGATTAATTAAAAGAAAAGAGTCAGGAAATAAACTATATTTTTTGTACAATTATAATACATAAAATGTCATGAATAATTTATGCAATATAAGAAATGCTATTTTAGTATCTGCTATCTTTATAGCACAGGAATCTGGAATAGAACTAGATCCAGAAATGATTTCAATTATCATCTATATATCTTGAATTGGTACATACGAGTTTTCAAGTAAACCAAGATGGCACCCTATATTTTTGATAAATATATTGCTTTGAGGATTTGTAATCTACCAAAGATACATGATTTGTTAAATTAAAACAAAATTAATAAATCAATTGTTAAATTTTAAAAAAAGGAATAAATTTTGATAAATTTCATGAAGAAGCTTTATTTTAATTTATTTATTTACTTAAATTAAAATGTGGAAAGCATGATGCTCTTAACATTGTTGTACTTTGATTTAATTCAGCGTGTTTCTTTTTGTTAGCATTTTTTTTGGTAAATTATCATAATGATAAAAATTTGGGACCTTCATGTCACAGAACATTATGCAGTGGACTATTTCCAAAGGTATGGGATTTCTGTTTCTCACAAAGTGTGAGTTAATGGTCACAATATGATTGAATGCCGCCAACTTAAAGTATAAATATAGTAGTTATAATTTTTTTCCATTTTTCTGTTAGTAAGTTACCCCCCCCCCAAAAAAAAAAAAAAAAGAAAATTAAACTGTAAATATTGTAATTAATTTTTCCACCATCATTTCTTTTTTTAAAATAACAATAGTAAAAACTAAAATGTAATTATTAAATACAACATTTTCTAGCAGATGTTTTTTGTAAACATTTTTTGGGGCCTTCAAGATTGTAGATTTATTAAAAATGCAGGCTTCATTTATTTAAAAACTTTCAAGTACCCTTGAATTAAATAGAATATTAAAATAGTTTATTTGTTGTTCAGATGTTCATGAATAGAACTTTTTATGATACAATGTTCTTTTCATTCAATCCAATTAAATTATATCCTTTTTTTTTCTTTTTAGAAACTTTATTTCTTCATCCAACATACATACATATTCACATCTTGTTTTGGCCACTTTTTTCCTGTAGTTGTTTTTAAGAATCTCTAAAAATACATTTTACACAGTATATGTTGGATGAAGAAATAAAGTTTTTAAAAAGAAAATAAGAAGACAATATAATTTAATTGGATTGAATGAAAAGAACATTTTATTTTATAAGACATATATTTTTAAGAAAAAATGGAGGTTGTTGTGATTGTTAAGAAAAGTTTGTTTAACCATGGTGATAATAAGTTAAATAACTTTTTGTGACAAAAGGCAAGTTAGTTTTCTTAAGATGTAAGCATTCTGCAATAATTAAATAATTTTAAGATGCCATGGGCAAAAGAGAAGAAGACTAAATAAATAGGCAAGAGAATTAATAAATGGATCATAGGAGGGAAATAGCTATGAGTTTTTGAAATAGAGCAGAAAGACCTGGATAATGAGATTTGGTTTAGTAGATAATAAATTTCATTCTGAGATATATATGATGATACTTAAAAGGCATTTGAATTATTCTTCAATGACTGTATTAAATATTATCTATGTATTCTAAGACTAACATTATTAAAAATTATGGCTTATAAAAATGAGAGCAGCTTATCTAAAAGTTACAGATTTATGGATTAATTTATAGAGAAAAGCCAAATAATTTTATTTTGTTACCTGATTAAAAATGTTGGGATAAACCTATTACTCTATTGGTTGACTGTCACTGAATTTTTTTGAAGTAATTGATTGTACATTTATTACAAAGAGTAGAAATAGGAGATCATATCCATGTAAACAGAGATAATTTGCTGCCCTTTGTTATTTCCAGGAAACTATCAATTACTATTAATTGACCAATATCTTTGAGGCTAAACAAGTTAATGGAGAAACTTTGACATAATGTTCTTTTTTATATTGTTTATTATAATAACAATACTTGAAAATATTTAATTCTACATAATTTATAAAAAAAAATAGTAAAGATAACAATGGATTTAATACTTGCAGAAATATGATTACTTCTTTTACCTGCATTGAAGACTATGTCATATTACAATAATAGTTGTTATTTTGCAGTTATGCATTAATGCTTATGAAATAAATCCTGATTAACCTGGATGCTCTATCTTCTAGCTAGGTATAGATAGGTAGCCATTTATTAAGCACTGTTAAATGGCTAATTGGATTGATAATGAGTCAGTTACATTATATGTAATTAAAATCTTGGTCTTTTTGTGACTGAAAAAATTTCCAGGTTTATCTGGCACATACTCAAATCCAAAGTTATAGCCATGACAAGTTGATAGTATCCATTATTCTACAAAGCTTTTGTAATTTATGTATAAGAATATTTATAAAAAATAAAATTTAAAGTTAGTAATAGCATCAATTTAGATTTAGTATGTATTAAAACTGGAAAAACTCTATACATATTGCCACTCAATGCCAGCCAGAGTAATCAATGGATGTCAAAAGGCTTGTGCATAAATCCCCATCTAGTGCCTACTCATCCAATATCTCCAGACTAGTTTCTAGATTGTGGCCTTTGTCAGTGAGGAGCCTTGGATCTGTGAGCATTGCACCTAGATCTTAGAATCTAATGCAACCCTCCAGCAGCCACCTTTTATCTCTACTTAACTATAAAACCATGAGTCTTAAATTGAAAACACCACAATATCTTCAGTCCCAGCTCATTAACTTAGGTCTGAACTTAATTCAATACCTATACATTTTGATGTCTTTGTTTTTTTAATAACCATAGTCACCATTATTCTATTAGACAGGATTGGTTTTAAGTCAATGAACATCACATGATATCCATTTTTTTGCTTGCTTATAATTGTTATTAAAATGGACAAAACTCCACTCAGTGCAAGCCAAAGTAATCAATGGATGCCAGAAGGCTTGTGCATAAAATCCCCATCTAGTGCCTACTCATCCAATATCCCCATATTAGTTTCTGGCTTGTGGCCTTCATCAGTAAGGAGCCTTGGATATGAGAGCACTGTATCTAGATGTTAGGATCTAGTGCAACCTCCACCAGCCACCTTTTACCTCTACTTAATTACAAAACCATGAGTCTTAAATTGAAAACACCACAGTATTTTCAATTCAAGCTCATTAGCTTATATAGAAATATAGGTCTGAACTCAGTTCAGTACATTTGCATTTTGGTGTCTTTGGTTCTTTAATAACCATAGTCACCATTATCCTATTAGTTTTAATAACAGTTATAAGCAAGCATAAGAAGTGGTGATCATGTGATGTTTATTGGCTTAAAACCAATCCTGTCTAATAGGATAATGATGGCTATGGTTATTAAAGAACCAAAGACACCAAAATGTATAGGTACTGAACTGAGTTCAGACCTATATGACTATATAAGCTAATGAGCTTGGATTGAAAATATTGTGGTGTTTTCAATATAAGACTCATGGTTTTGTAATTAAGTAGAGATAAAAGGTAGCTGCTGGGGTTTTGCATTAAATCCTAAGATCTAGGTGCAGTGCTCTCAGATCCAAAGCTCCTCAATGATGAAGGCCACAAGCCAGAAACTAATCTTGGGATATTGGAAGAGTAGGCACTAGATGGGGATTTTATGCACAAGCCTTCTGGCATCCATTGATTACACTGGCTTGCATTGAGTGGCAATACGTGTAGAGAGTTTTGACTGTTTTAATAACAGTTATAAGCAAGCATAAGAAATTGTGATCATGTGATGTTTATTTAATATTTAAGTATGTAAAGACCTAATACTATTTGATACTGATCAGTTCAGTATCAGCTGTAAAAGAGAGGAAATTAATATCATGCAAAACATTATGTTTCATACTAATATGTGGGTTATTTGTAACAACTGAGTATATTTGGAAAAGTTAAATAAGTTAAGTGGTTTGATCCGATCAAATAACATAGAACACTCAGTATTTTTTCTAGTTGCTTAATATATGAAACCACTAAACATCACATGATTACCATTCTTTATGCTTATGCAAGCTGTTAACACAGAGGTGAAATTCCATATGGTAGTGCCACTCAGTGCAAATCAGAGTAATCTATGGATGCAGGAACGTTTGTGTGTAAAATTCCTATCTAGTGCCTAGTCTGTGGATATTGGATGAGTAGGCACTAGATAGGAATATTATGCACAAACTGTCTTGCATCCATTGATTACTCTAACTTGCACTGAGCGGCACTACTTTAATTTGTTGCATTATATTTCATGCTGTAAATTTATAAAAGTATAAATAGTTTCAATTTTCTGAAAATTTATAATAATTCAGTTAATTAATGAAAGTAATCTAACATATAACTAACTACAAATAAATGTCATCACACAAACCTTCAGACCATCAACAAGAAAATTTATTTGTGAAAATAATTATTCAGAAATGGCCAGTCTTGTTTTGTGTGATTATTATTTATTATTTTGTAGGCTATGTGGCTTATGCTTCAACAGCAGAATCCAGAAGATTATGTTATTGCGACAGGAGAAGTACACAGTGTTCGTGAATTTGTAGAAGCAGCTTTCAAACATGTTGGAGTAGATATTATGTAAGTTTATTTCGTCTACTATATATTTTTTTATCTTTGATAGTTTAGCAGTCTAAATGCATGGTATAATAATCACTTTTTTTGAGGCCTTATAATAACACATTCTTAAGTTTTCATTTTGTAAGAATTAGAAAAATGAAAAATATATATTTTTTTATTTACTCAGAAATTAGTAAATCATATAAAGTTCAAAACAAGTATATAAATATACTATTGTCTTTATTTTACCGTGAATTGTTAATTATTATAAAATAAAACGTTATTTATACATGGGGCAAAAAAATACCAACAGATTTTTTTATATTAATACATTTTTAATTTATATTAGTTTTTGTACATTATTTCTTAACTTGATCAAAAAGATTGTTACTTATTTAATTTTTATTGGTAAATGTTTAATAAATCTATTTTCTTTTCATATTTATTTAAAGTAATGATTATATTAAAACAAAAATGTTTAATAGACCCTTTTTGTCCAAATTGAGGCACTTTTGACAGAAAATAGATTCTTAAATTATCTAATTTAATTCTTGCGAAGTTGTTTTTTAACGTTTTTTTTTTTTTCTACGATAAAAAAATTTTAAAAGTTGTGATTTTTAAAATCAAAGCAATCAAGAAAATAGTAAAAAGTTGTATATATCTTCATTATGTAAGAAATTATCTATATAACATTTACATTGAATAAAAATACAGATCCACAATTATAGTAGTTAATAAGGCAAAAGTAAAACTATACTAAGTGTACATAGATTCTTTACTACTCTTGTTTAAGCAATTTATATTACTTTAATACCTTTATTTTTTAAATTTGAGTAGCTAGATGTGATATTAACTTTTACTAAGGCAATAAACCTCAAGAATGTGCGCTTGAAAATGCGAAGGTAGGGACCTCTACAGGTCTTAACCACAAGCTTACGCTATGGAAGAAAAGAGGGGAATCCTTCTTTACCCCAACCTACTTTCCATATAAATAGGTGGAAGTGCATCTATGAATGCATCTATAGTCTTGCTTGGAAAAAATTCGATAAGCTTTTAAATGAGCTTATGGTTATGCTACTAACCATTTCTCTAAAAGACTCATATATGCAAGTTGTAAATACATATTTTTAGACAGATAATCATGGAGTAGTGGCAGCATATACATCTACTATTTTGTTGACTTTGTATATAAGCAGGATTTCAATCATGCTTAAGATTTATTTTTAGATAATTGGCCTATAGAAAAGCAAACAGAACTTTATAGACATCCGATAATATCCCACATATTTATATATTTCTTTCATATTTGATTTCAAAACTGGTTTATAGGTTTTGAATTGGAAAGACTCTTTCTACTTCAGAGTTGATTATAAAATAAACTGCAGCACACACACACAGTAAAAATAAAATTTAAACAAAGTTATACACTTTATTACTAGATTAGTATAAAATGAATTACACCCTTATCTTTGACTAGTATTTCTGTTAGTATATCATTTTAAGTTGACTGGGAATTGTTGCTCCAATCTAATAATCTTAATATTTATTTTTAATTATTTATGTCTAACAGTATTCAACATATATATATATATATATATATATTTTTTTTTTTTTATATATATATATATATATATATATATATATATATATATTGTAACCTAGTGTTATTGACACTTGGTTTACTTGGCATTATTTCTGCAGGAAAACAATGCTTTCTTTAAAGAAATAAAAAGATAAAATAACAATAGTAATAATTGATTAATAAAGTTGCTATTCACTCACTTTGGCATGTTTTGGGTGAATAACTAATGCTCTTTTAATAACTCAATGTCATTTTTAAAGAGAGAACATGAATAATTTAATTGAGATATTAATAATTAGAGCAAATTAATATGGTATAAAAGCTAAACAGTAATTGATTTTGGATGGGTAGAGGGGAGAGTGGATGAGTGTCTTATCATAAAGCACAATAACTTCTGGTAATTTCTTTTTGTAAAAAAGAAAGAAAAAAAATATAATGTTTAAAGAATTATACATCATTGATTGTTAATTTAATGTATTTATTATTATTTTTATATTGTCAAATTACTTTGTAATCCAGGTAGATAATACTGAAAACTATATGATTGTAATAAGTTTTTCCTTTCTTTTGTTTATGTTATAATCAAATGATTATTTTTCTGTAAGAGGTCACTAAAGTAAAAAAAAAAAAAAATAGTCTGCTTTTAGTTTTCAAGGAAGGAACAGTGCTGAAATTTGGTAACTCAATTTTTTCATTTTATTTTGCAGAAATAAATGTAATCAAAGTAAAATTTTAATAATATAATGTGTGGCTAAAATTTTTTGATAAGATATCCTGATTTTCTTTGCCATCTACCTATTTAAAGACCTTTTATACTTAAAAGTTTATTGTCTCGTGCTAAAGTTCAAAAATGACAGATGTAACTAAAAGAAGCACGAAAAATTATATTATATCTAAATTAAGGAAAAGAAACGATTTCCAAGAAAAGATTAATTATTTATTAACTTTATGTCATTTATTGATATTTTCTTGGTATAGAAAGAAAAAAATAATAATAATTGAAAGAAATATTTTGAAACCAAGGAAAATCAACTAGAAACATTTTCACGCTCTTTCTCAATATTGTCTGCTTTTACAAGTAATGTAGTTACATACGTTAAAATATGTTTTATTCACCAAGAATTGTCTGGAAATAATAATAATGATAAATAAGATTAAATTATGCACCTGTATATTTTTTTTGAAAAAAATATAAACTTTCTCAGAGTAAATATAGGAAGAGTTATATAGGGGCATTCTTACGGAGAAGTTACCGTTAAAAAATTTATAATTCCTAAAGTATGAACAAAACCAAATATCTTAGTGACTTAATGATAAAATAAATGATATATTATATTACACATCAGTTGGATTTATTAAAACTTCCTATACATGTAAATCAGCTGCAGTTATTATCAGAATAATCTCTCGGAAAAATTGCGCATTTCCGTCCATAAGTAAGCTAGCTAATATGAATTGTACGTATCGTCAATAATAAAAAAGAAAAGAATTGTGTATGTTTATCGTCTATCGTCAACTGTTCATTATGTTAGAATATGTATATTTTATTTTCTATGGATCCCAAAATTGTAGCAGTTTAATTCAAGTAAGAATTAATCTTCAATTCTGCTATATGTTTCTTTACCTAATTTATTAAATGCACAAAATAAGAGAAAACTTTTATTTAAAGGAAATAATACCATGCGTTTATTGTTTTTAAACTTGCTTCGTGAAATACAACTGGATAAAGCTCTTCACCTGGACCAATTGTTCAACAGAAAAACATTTTCTAATGAGAGAGTATGCACTTGTTAATTAATGATTGTTTAAAACTACGTTATAAATGATATGTATTTTTTTTTGTTATATCACATAGGTTAAAGTCTGTATGGTCAAGTGATATTTAATAGCCTTGTAATGACAAAGGTATGTTTTAATATAATTATTATAGGTTAAGTTGATATTTAACACGAAAGAAAAAAAAATCTATAAAATATGTTTTAATTATTATATACAATTGTAGGTAGAAATTTTTGTATGTTAGATACGTAAAAGAAAAATATTTAGATATTTAAGGGGTAAAATAAATATTGAAAATTATCAGAAGTAACTAAAAAAAAAAAAAATGCTATAACAAAATATTTCTTGTTAAAGTTTTGAAACGAATTTATACTGTATTAATTGAGGAATTTATTCCTAATTATTCTTAAATAACACATCCACTTTATTTAGTTTAAGATAGTATGCTACCAACTATTTTTGAATGTTCCTTTATTAAAATTAAAATTATTATACTTTTATTCTATGATGTCCATTGATTTGAGTTGTTGATCAAAGTATACACGGTAACATAAGTTTATTATAATCAGTGTATTTACTTATCCTGCCCAGATATAGCATTGGTATATGCTTAATATTCGCATAGGTAATAATTATAATGTATTTATTTTGTGGGATGAAAAATGTCTCCCCAAAAGCTTTGTTTTCCGAGAGGAGGATTTAATATTTTTGGGG
Source organism: Epiperipatus broadwayi (assembly GCA_028023455.1). Classification (NCBI taxonomy): domain Eukaryota; kingdom Metazoa; phylum Onychophora; class Udeonychophora; order Euonychophora; family Peripatidae; genus Epiperipatus; species Epiperipatus broadwayi. Next base: position 8,397,567 of record JAQFVV010000043.1, on the reverse strand, counting down.
GGAAGGGGGGGGGGGGAAGAGGAAAAAAAGAAGGAAAAAGGGAAAAAAAAAAAAAAAAGGAAAAAAAAGGGAAAAAGGGAAAAAAAAAAAAAAAAAAAGAAAAAAAAAAGGGGAAAAAATATATATATATGTGTGTGTGTGTAGCAGCACCTGACATATATTAATATTTCTCCAGCAGTAAACGATATTATAAAATGACTATGCATTCATTCTATATATTAGGCAAGTGAATTTTATTATAATTGTATCATCACTGGCATCTTCTAACAAGTAATCTGCCAAAATAACCATCATGCAATAGCAACTATCCACTAAGTAAAGCTGCATATAAAACAAGCAAAACTCACTATACATATTGCCACACACAGCAAGCTAGAGTAATCAATGGATGCCAGAAGGCTTGTGCATAAAATCCCCATATCCAAGGCCCCTCACTAATGAAGGCCACAAGCCAAAAATTAGTCTGGAGATATTGCATGAGTAAGCACTAGATATGGGGATTTTATGCACAAGTCTTCTGGAATCCATTGATTACTCTAGCTTGCTGTGTGTGGCAATACGTATAGTGAGTTTTGTCTGTTTTAATAACAGTTATAAGCAAGCTTAAGAAATAGTGATCATGTGATGTTTATTGACATATACTTATATCAGACTTTATTTGTATGACCGGCTAATTCACCCTAGGTAGAGAACCAATTAGAAAACCTTATTTCCAGCAACAGCTATATATTTATGATTATTATCTTTAAACTTGGACTCGATACAATCATATTATTCATACAAAAACTTTAACCTGTTAAAATTATTTTTTAAAACAAATGGCATGATTCCACGCAAATAAGTAATTCTTAATCATGGAACAGCATTCTAATTTTATTCTTCCAATTCTCATACCAAAACGCTCTCATCGTTGATCTCTACCCTAACTGGATGCACACTTAAACATGCACGAACAGATACCATATTAGCTTTAAGCATGCATATGAAACAAAGCAATCACTTGTACCACATTAAATCAACTCTCTGTTCTTCATTGACAGTCAAACTATCAACCTGCTAAATTTTATCTAATAGTATTTATCAAATCTCTGCGATAGCAACAACTGCAAATAACTTATATCCTTAAATATCACTTCCATGATGGATTCCTGCTCCCACACGCATATATGTATATTTGCCTACATGTTTTCATAACCTTTTAAGTATGTAATACTATGATTTTCTTTAACACCCAAATAATAAATCGTCCATTGATTTAGTAACTTGTTTCTTGATTAGGCACTAAGGCATTGCATACTAGGCATTTAACTATAATTAATATAATATAAACAAAATCTTTATGCGAAATATAATACAAAAAGTCTTTACATATGATATAAATAATATTAAGTGATAAAAAAATCTTATACAACCACTATATAAATATATATACATTAATAATAATTACACATAAAAACCTTTTTCAGCACATGATTTTGTGCCTGTTTCAAATGCGTAGCATCTATTTTAACACTAAGCAATTATTGCAGTTAGAACATCTCTAGTGTTCTATAATAGAAGTAAAATAATAATAAAATAAAACATCAGCCAATTCTTTGAAGTTATATTGAATCTCTATATGAACAATTTTTTTATTATATTTTACTGATATTTTATTTTGTTACTGTAATTTTACTTGTGTGTTTTATGAATCAAGAGCAAACATTAATGTAAAATTAAAACATCATATAGATATATTTACAATAAAGTTAAAATAATTCCAACAACATGTGAATATTTTTAGAACATGAAAGAATATTTGGTTATATTTTTCATTGTAAAGAAGTACATAAAGCTAACACTGAAATGTAAAATGAAAGAGTTGTAATTCATTAAAAACTTACTTTGTAATGTATGGAAAATCTAATCGTATTCAGATGAGTATATTTTGGAAGGCACATCCTTCATATTTTTCATTTGTGTTTTAAATATAATGGTTGTTTTTGTCAAAGATACTCAGCACTGGAAATGAATTAAAGTTGTATTTGCAATTTGTTCACCTTACTTTAAATACTTTTTAGTAAAAAAAAAATTAAATATATTTTACACATAATTTTATGTTTCGACTGCCCTGCAATCTTCCTCAGAGCCACTCCATAAAACTTTAAAAAAAAAAAACATATTAAGGAATGGCTCTGCAGGATAGTCAAAATGTAAGATTGTATGCATATATATATAATTTTTTTTGCTAAAAAGTATCTAAAGTAAGGTGAATAAACTGAATTTATATAAGATATTACAACAAAACAAAGGAAGTGGTGAATTATAGTAATATTTCTGAAAGTTGTGTTTAATATTGTACCTCCCCAGATTAGTATATCATAGTATAAAAAAATAAAATAAAGAAATTTATTGATCTTATTTAATTTTATTTTACATGATCTATGGATAATGAAGTTGTTGAAGTATAAATGTTAACTAGATAACCATCACAACCTAATATTTTTAAATATATTATTTATTATTAATATTAGCATCAAATCATAAATTGGTTGTGATTAATTTTAGGAAAAATATAAATAAGTGAATAGATAAATAAATATGGAAAAATAATTAAGTGAATCATAAAAACATCACTTGAATAAAATTGTTATTACTAATTATTACATATTTCAATTTCTGTTACTATATTCACCAAAACAACTTAATCATTAAAAAATTAAATATTCCATATTTTATATATGTTTGTTTATATATTTTGTTTATTGGAATATATTATTAAAGATATATGTTAAAAATATATATTCATTAGAAGATATAGAAAATGTCATGTAAATTCTTTATTTTTGATTAAAAATGAAAAATAATATTCATATTGTAAAATATAATTTTTTTACTCTATCCAATATTTTAAAGTATTCATTTTATTTATTAATTGGAGGCAAATTTTATTAAACCCATAGAGTTATTATTGAGTTATTTTGAACAGTTGTCTTAACATTGACATCAGCAAAGGTATGTTATAAATAGAACTGCAACCCTTCAACTAGAGTTCTTAAAAATTATCATTGCTTAGAATGGACACTTTTATATTCATCTTTAAAAATTATCAGTTTTATTTTTTTAAAAGTGATTAATTTCTAAAACCATGGGAGAGTAAAATTTTTCCTGTCTGTCCATTCAATTAGGGCAGTTCATTGATTAATTCCAGTGAAAGTGGCAAAATGTATTATTAAAAAACACATCAAAATTCTTCATATTGCAAATAAGCTATACAATATTCCATTGTTAAAATCTAGGATTTCATCTATTTATTTGTGATGAATGCAAACCCCATGATGCATATATGGATGTCACTTCTGATCAATGAATTTCACAAGATTGATTAATTCAACTTCTATGTGATATTAAGCAATTGAAATTTTACTTTACTGACTAGGAAAAATGCAAGTATTTATTACTCATTTAGAGTAACTGAATTTTGTCAGTGACAGAATTCTCTTCATATATTATTATCAATGGAAAAAGATAAATCCAGTGATATGCAGAATTTGCATTGACCAAGTATCTGTTATTTTAAAAGGGTTGGATATATTTATACTTGAAAGGAAAATATTGGAATTTAAAAACAAAAGTAATTGAATTTAAATCTTAGATCGTTATGGTTCATGCTTGTCTTCTCTACTTCAAGGAAAATTATTTCTATGCATTGGGATTAGAAACAAGGAACCAGAAGCTATAATGGAACAATGGGTAAAAAGAAAGAATGAGATTGTTCACCTATGTGATATGATATCTGTTTATAATTTTTTTTGTTAAAAAAAAATTACAAATGTATGTTTTGTTCATATTTCTTTTTTTAAAATATAGGATCAAGTAAAACGTATATGTAACCATATGATAATTTTTTATTATTTTTACTGTTTTTATTCTCACTATAAAAGGTTGAAGAGATTCATTTTTATTATTATTATTTAAACTCTTATCTGATGATATAGATTAATTTATGACCTGATGTTTTCAAATATTTTTTTTATGTTCAAGATGTATCTCAGAGATATGGGTTTAACTACAATGGATTTCCATATTGGTTTAATTATTTAGAAATTGTATTAATGAATACGTAAAAATAAGTTCTATTTGATTACTTTTTTTTTCATTATGTATATAGTCTCTTTAAAGTCTGGGAAAGATTTGGAACCTCTCCTTCAGTTTATATAGTATATTGTCTTGTACCGCACACTTTTGTGAATCCCATGTGTTTATCTACTATTTGTTATAAATTATTATAGCGATAGATAGTCAAATTTTTTATGTTTTAAAAGAGAGAAATAATATTTGTATTTTTTTTTAACTTGCTACAATTTTAATCCATTGCATATGGTCATTTTTTTCATTATTGTCATTATTAAGTATCCTTAAATAAATTTGAAGTTAATTTAAATCTAACAGACTTGTCTAAAATTGTTTTATATGCATACAAACCAATTTATAACAATAAATCTATAGAAGGTAAGATGAATGGCCTATATAGGAAAAGAAAAATGTCATCTTTCTGTTGATAACTATATTCATAATCTAAATTCAAATCTATTCCAGTAAGTGGAATAGGGTTTTATTAGGTACATTTTATTACATGATTGTTTATGTAAGCTTAATTAGATATACACTTTATGTTGTCATTATATTGAAATATTTGTTTGGTTATCCAAAATTAATATTGGGTATATAAATAACTTCATTAGTTCATGGTTAATTATTAATAGCTTGCTTATCTTGTCCAGTTAATAAAATCTTAATAGAATTTATTCAGTATTAGTCAGAATGATCTGCCTTAGTTATCTCTAAATTTCTTTGAGATGAATCATACATTTTATTGACTATTATAACTTAATATCTATATTTGTCTTGGATAACTGCCAATAGTCATTTTTTATAATTTAATTGTTATAAAATCCATTTTAATAATGATTGACCAGAGATTTAAAATAGATGTATAGGATTAGTTGATCAGGATTCAGTAAATATCCAATAGAAGATTACTATATCTTTAATATAACAATATGATTGGATATTATAAAATGCAATATTATCTAATAGGTTTATTGATAACGAGTTCTTGTAGAGTGTTTCATTTTAATACATAACTTAAGCAATAGTTGTATGTTGATTTAAAGTAGAACATAGATAAATTATTAATATTATATGACATTTTATTAAACATAATAGCAAGCTGATGAATGGGTTTATTTTGTTAAACATTATTATAGATTTATAAAACATTCTCTAAATGTATCATAACCATTCAGAAACTAATTTATTTAGGTAGGGAATATCATTAAATTTTAACATTAATTTACATTTCTTCATAGCGTAAGCATGTGTTTTAAAGACCTACAGAGGTCCCTAGTGACGATTTTTTCAGACGCTCATTGCTAAGGTTTACAGCCTTGTTAAAACTATTACTATATGTAGTACTTGATTAACTAAAGTGTACCAGAACTTAATAATTTATTGATTTGAATTTGGTTTCACTCAATTATAAATTAAATAGATACTTTCATGATGATACATAGTATGGACAACGATGATTAATAGCAGATATGATGTTTTTGCTTAAATTAATAAATGGCAAAATATCATCAGAATATATGACAAATAAGATTTATATCAGAATTCCAACTTTTAATTCTAGAAATAAAGATTTATTTTATTTACAAACATTAAAAAGAATAACATTCCCCAATTTATATGTTACAGATGGAATATAACAATAACTTTAATGAGGTGGATATTTTCCATTTCAATGAAAGACCATTTAAAAATAAAATTAAAGACATATTATACAAGGAACACTTATAGATAAATATAAATTATTGTATTATTACTGTAAATACTTCTGACTACTAAGCTGTTATTTACAAATAAATTGAATTATTATTATTATTATTATTATTATTATTATTATTATTATTATTATTATTATTATTGTTATTATTATTGTTGTTGTTGTTATTATTATTGTTGTTATTATTATGGTTGTTGTTGTTGTTATTATTATTGTTGTTGTTTTTGCTATTATTATTATGGTTGTTGTTGTTGCTGTTATTATTATTTAAAAATAAAATTAACGACATATACAAGAACACCTATAGATATTGAAACAGTTAATTTTGATCACTTGTCTGTTTCACTTATTTTACCCTCACAACCCTCACACCTACACCTATACCAGATTTAAACCCTTTCAGAGTACCTAAACAAACAACATTAAACAACTATATATGTATGACCACACATATATATGCGAGTGATAAGCCTGTAATTGAATCGGCATATGTATATATTACAGGTGTGTTTATTTTAAAAGTCACTAGTTTTGAAAAGCGATTTATTATAAAATATTAGTCAATTTTATATTTTATTTTGCTATAATCGCATATATATAAATGTATTCCAGGTATTACCATTCTACATATATATTAGAAGAATTAGTTATATTAATTATAAATTCAGTTTTTAATTTAAGTTGTAAACAATTTTAATTAGACCATAGTATCTGTGCTGATATAGCATGAGACTAGTTTATAACCTTAAATTGACAATAATATTTCTTAGAATTTAATAAAGTTGTCAACAATGTGCATCCAAATGGCACTATTAAACATTTAGAGCAGCGATGTAAAATGTAGAACAAAATTAAAATTAGAATTTTAGAAGTAAACACGTTATATTTCGAAGATGAGCTAATGGGTTTTCTAGATACATCCAAGCTTGAAAACAACCAGGTGGTCAGCTGCCAAAATGTATAAATACTGCAATTTTTGTAAACAGATATATAACATTGTTTGTGAGAGTTGTAAGCTGAACCCATGACAGTTTTATTCTTGAAATGATGGGGTAAAAAGGCATCAACTCGCCACTGTTTCCTGCAGGAGATGGTGCCCATGGTTCTTTAAAATGCTGTGGATAATGTCCCAGCCAAGCAACTCATTGTAAGAAGATTTCCATGAAACCATCCATCTACTCACAGGAGGAAGAGTGCTGACATTATCATCCTATGTGCCTGAAGCTGTCTTGAAGAAAACCGGTAACATTTCTAACTGCTACAGAGCTCTGTTTATAAACTGTTAATTTGTCCAAAATCTATTTAAGCTAGCTAGATAATGAATCGACCTTTAAAATCTGTTTTCTTAAATGCTGTAAATGTATCTCATAACCTTTAATAAGTGTAAAACCCAATCTTGTCTGAAGCTAAAACTTGTGATTTAAAAATCACTCTTTTAAAATATGAAACACTGTAATAATTTAATTTAAGCTATGAATTACCGCAGTCTGTTGGCATATTTATTTCATCTTAATTTACTTTCACAATTTTGTCATTTTACTATTATTTGTATTTAATGTGCCAAATAGCTCGAAACTGTGAGTACACATCTATAATTTTAGTCTATTTCTTTGTGAAGATGATATATCTTCATTTTAATAAATATTAAATGCTTGAATTATTACTCTCAACTCACTGTTTCGAGATCCTATTATTATTTATACTGATTAATTTTATGTATTAATGTTGTAGTAATCAGTTACATCTTAGATAAAGTTGTAGTTTGCTTACCTATAGTTAAGAATTATAATTTTTTATATATGTAATCCATATGTCATAGGAACTAGCCACAGGGACATTATTAAAGCATATTTATAATAGTTTCTCATTAATTGCTTGTCCAATATGCTTTCTCCTCCTTAGATTATAATATATATATTAAAGATGCAGGTAGTAGCTGAAGCTAGGTTTCTAATATATTTAGTCCCTAAACATAGTATGATTCATGTACTATTCTTGAGAGCTGGATTATATAGATATCCAAATAAATGCTATCTATTTTCAGGCATGTTAATTTAGTTAAATAGTTTATATTTTATATTTATATGTTGTGAGTGTGTTCTTACAAAGTACATCTAGTACATTAACTGCTTGCTACATGTTTTTTTCATGAGTGCTGGCAGATGTCACCTTCATGCTTCTAGTTCAGGTAAAGCAATATTGTAGAATTGGAACACAAGGGTCCAGATGATTAAAGGCTTATCTGACTCCCTGAACTATTAATGTTCCCATATTCATAGCAAGTCCTTCGGTCATAAGGCACCGAGAATTCAATACTGAAACTCATGAATAATGACCCATTCGCAATGTAATTGTCTTATTAATATTTTTAATATGTGCCATAGTGTGTATAAATAAACACAGAGTAAACCAATTCTCTCTCCCTTCTGCTAAATGATTATTCAGCATTAAGCTGAACCCTAATCTTGGTTAACATGTTAATCTGCATATATTTAAGCCTGATTATGTGCTCACTTCTTAAACTTTTATATATAGACTGATGCCATGGCAATGCTGTATGTTTAGTGGTAACTTTGGCTAATATGTTCAATATGATTTGGCGGACTGCAAACTAGCTAGGATTTGGCATATTAATTTTGGCATAAACATGATCACCGCAGATTATTTTGTTAAATATATATAATGAGAGAATATGTAACTACCAATGTCATTTATTATTTATTGCCTATGAGTGAAATATCCCATGGACCGATTATATGATTATTGTGTGTTTTATTTATGATTTATATTATTTATTAAATTATTTAAAATATAACTCATTTTTATTTATTTACTGCTCGTAAATCAATTTGCATCCAACTCCATATTAATTTACCTGTTCATTGTTTTATATATATGCCTTTCTCTTAGACTTAGTGATTAATTATTGATATATTGTTAGTTCACTTAGCCATAGGTGTGTATTCAGCTAATTTAACAGTAGTTTAGACATTTATTCCCTGAGTCTTTTGCTTCACCCTTTTGCTACTGCTGTCTCACAATTAAATTGAATTCATGTGTAACTTAGGAAATGTCATTCATAGGTTATTAAATCATAGAGAAAGAGTGAAAGGATTGGATGTTGGTCGAACTCTGGATCTCATCCTCTAGATTCGATCAGCTTTAGGGTGTTTTACCTATACTCTGGATTTTGTTGCGTGGGTGTACAAATCTTACTGTTACAATATATATATATATATTATTGTATTATTACTATAAATACTTATGGCTACTAAGCTGTTATTTACAAATAAATTGAATTCAATTATTATTATTATTATTATTATTATTATTATTATTATTATGATGATGATGATGATGATGATGATGATGATGATATTTTATTAGCAATAAAACAGCTTAAAAATAAAAAAGTTTTGGATATATGTTACCTGTTTTTATTCATGAAGAATGTGCTAAACTGCTAGCTCCAGTGCTTTGTTATATTTTTAATATCTCATTACAGCAGAATATTTTTCCTGATTCATGGAAAGTTGCAAAAGTTATACCAATACCAAAAATCAAATCAAATGATGTTGGTAATTATAGACCTATTTCATTATTATGTATAGTTGGATAAATCTTTTGTAAAATGTGTGTATAATAAGATAATAGATAAAGTATGTAAATCATTATCTAAAACACAACATGGTTTTATCGCAGGTAGATCTGTTGAGACTAATTTGATACATATTCAAGATGCTATTGCAAATGCAATTATTAATAGATTACAGCTAGATGTGAAAGGAAGATTACTGATTTTTTTCTAGGTATGTCCTTTGTGGAGAAATCTTTGATTTTGGTTAATCCTTAATAAGTTTTTTATCATAAAGTTAAAAATATTTCCTGTTATTCTAATTAACCCATTTTACTCCATTAATAATTCTGTTAATAGAATCCAGCAAATAACTATTTTTTATTACTTTTTCACATACTAGCAACCATTAGGCATCACACTTTTTTCTGTCAGGGAAGGAGTTTTAGATTTTGTATCCTCAAGTATTTTGCTTCACTCTTGAAGAGTAGAATATTTATTTCTATTTTTAAACTTGCACTGTTAGTCTATGATTTCCTTTCAACTAGTTATCTTGCTGCTATACTGGGAACCTGATAGATGATTGGAGCTTCCATTTCTGAGATATCAGTTTTTATCAAGTTGTATAATGTGTGCTTATGGTGTTCCCTGGTTAACATGAAGGTTTTGAAATATTCTCGCAGTATTGTTTGTCCTGATCAAATTATAATATTTTGCATTATTTTGTTCTAAGTAAGGATTTTTATTATTATTTAAGTTTCCTTTGCAGGTTTTGAAAAAGGGCTAAGACAAATCTCATTATTTGAGGAGAGTAAATATTGTCTACATGGGTTTTTTAAAAAAATCTTTTGGCTACTTTCTTAACAAGTGAATTATAATTTTTAGTTTGCATATTCAACCATACTTTAAATCTTGTATTGTGTTTTAGATGCCACTTTGTGATTAGAGAAACAATATACTGTATAATTTTCAGACATCTACATGTCTTCAAACCCAGCTATGCAACTCAAATAGCTATATGGAGCGGATAGATCTTCAGCCATACCATATATTAGTAGTGTTAGCAATATAACATTGCATAAGACTCAAGGCAGAGACTATAAATTGTCAAAATAAGAGTCATATGTATATTCTTTAATAATAAGCAATAGTACATTCTGTACTTGAGTTAAATGCTAATAAATTTTACTATCGAGTTTCCTCATATACATTTTTAAAAAAATTTCGTTTACTTAAAATGTTTACTTTTCATTTGACATCTTAGGTAAAATAAAGCCCTCAACGTAATCAACGTATGAGTACCAGGGTTGTTCTAATTCATGTTAGAGTGTACTTTAATATATGTGACATCAAACTGTAGCAAAAGATTATGTAGATAAACTTTTATCGTTAAGACAATGAAAATCTAGTTCTTTACTATTGTAAATAAATATATTCAATCATAACTTTTTGTAAATACTCTACGTTTCGCTTTAAATGAAAAAAAAAATACATTTCAATTACTGTCATGTTTTTGATATAATATTATGAAACGAAAACTTATTATTTGTTGATTGTTTTTTAAAATATGTTATTTTCTTCTTTGTTTCACTATTTGTTTATAATATTGTTAGTTTATTTAATTCTTTCGGTAGCGTGTTTATGTAAAAATTAAATGTTTATAATGTGCTGCCATCTATAGTATTTTATGGAAAAAAACAATTAATTTTTTGTTTTCTTTAAAAATAGATGTGACTGCCATGTTTGCAGAATTTATAAAATGTAAGATTGTTCTTATAAAGAATACTTATATATATAAAGCTTTAGTGCGTTCGCTTTTGTTTTCTGTTTTTTAAAAAAAACTAAGCTTGTAAGTTATTCCTTTTCTCATTTCAAGACCGAGATGTCTGTTTGCATATTTAACTATCCCTTAAAGATATTTGTATAAAATGCTTCTATAGTGTTTATATATTAATAAATAAAGTCATCTTAAAATCATTACATTATTAATATCAATATAATGGTCAAATTTAATTATTTTTAAGGAACAACGAAAAACATTTAACAATTTTATCAAATTATTATATATATATTTAAAAAATTTGGATATTAATATAAATCTTCAAATGAGTTTTGCTATGAATTAGTATTAGTAATTATAGATAAGAACACTGGTGGGCAGCTAACGTGGACATTTATCCAGTGATTTTTATAATTAAACATAATTTTTTTTTCTTCTTAAAGTGATGTATATATTATATACCATAATTTTAATTTTTCTTATTTGGATCTTGCAGTTAAGAATTAGCGGTAAAGGACAATTAATTGTCATTTGTAAACTAACAAATGCATTTTTGTATGTGTGTTTATATTATTTTGTAATATATTATAGCTATATAGTGTTTATATTATTGAAAGAATTTGTAAACGAATGTGCAATTATTAAGCTAACTATCATGAATAAACAAATAAATGTATGAATGCATAATCACTTCTTCAAGTCATTAAAATAATTTTAAATTTTACTTATAAATTTAATTTTTAAAATAAGAAATGTTCAAAATATCAAATTGTTTTTAAATTTTACATAGAGTTATAAAACCTATTTCTCACAAGCACAGTTATTAGTAAAATATTTCATAAAACAAGTAAACAATAAAAATAGACTGATTTTTAGTGAATTTTTATTGTTTAATAATTTTAAGAAATTTACTTTTAGGAGATAAAGTTCACTTGATAATTATATGGAATATCTTTGAGGAAATTAGAAATAGAAAGACAAACTGAATTGGACATATATTAAAACGAAAATATAATTTAATGAAAGATGTTTTGGAAGGAATGGTGAATGGAAGCAAGAAGAAAGGATGGAAAAGATTAACGTTGGATGATATAAGAGATGAAAAGAGTTATGTGGAATGGAAGAGCTAAGTAATGAAGACAATGGGGTGGGAAAATGTATGAATTGTTGTTGTGACTACTCCCTGGACCTGTCTATGAGATAATACTATTGATGATGATGATCTTTAATTAATTAGTTAATATGATATATACAATCAAATGCATAATTTATTTTTATTGATTAAACATTGATGTAGTTTTATTTTGTTATAAAATATAAACATAACTTCTTTAAAGATTAATTTATTAATGCCTAGATATTAAAACAAGCAAAACTCTCCATACAGTAGTGCCACTCAGTGCAAGCCAGAATAATCAATGGATGCCAGAAGCTTGTGCATAAAATCTCTATCTAGTGCCTATTGTGTGGAGAGTTTTGCCTGTTTTAATAACAGTTATGAGCAAGCATAAGAAATGGTGATCATGTAATGCCTAGATATCTTAGCTTGATTGCTTTTTGTTAATGATTCTGAGTTGATTAATTCTTTGATTAGCTGAAATCCACACATACAGACATCTTTTTTTTTTCATGTAATTTTTTTGTTATAAAGTTTCTAATCTATTTCCTTATTTTTAGTGTATATAAAAGATTTTTGATTGAAATGTCATGTTACAAAGTTAGACAATAAGCTCAAGAAAAATGTTTTTCAGAAAAATTCATAATTTTTATATAAACTGTGAAAAGTAGTATTGATACAATCCTGTCTGAAGTGCTTAGAATTTTATTCAAGGCACTAGGATGTTTTGATAGCAGTGAAACTGAATTTTGTAATTATTTTAAAAAGGGAAATCTAATATTATCTCTGTGGGGAAAAAAATCAAGTAATGCATTTATTTACTATCTATGCAGCAAATTTGGAGGAATGAAGAGGAAAATTATATGTGGAAATAAATTTAAAAAATGGTGGAGAAAATTTATGTCAAGAAACTAAGAACTTGGTATTGTATTTCTAAAAATTCCCATGTCATATCCATCCAATAATAACACATCTGTTTAAAGATAGTGCATCTATATTCTTATTTTTGCTTTGTAATTATTATATATAATTTATTAAAAGTGTTGTGTTTTTTTTTACATATTGTATTTTATTAATTTGAATAGTTTTTATGTATTTTGCATATTCTGTAGTTAGTTTTTAATTGTTTAATATAACTTGTTTGAATTGAAATGCTTATGTGAATGTAGTAAATGTATATTAATATAATATATGCTAGTATTTATGTTAATTCATTATTATATAATATGTATATTAAGGGGTTTGCTTAAAGATAGGTAACCATCTTCCACACAAGTGCTGTAGTTTAATATTCAATTAGCAACATTAAATACTCATAAATTTCCAATCCAAGTTGCAAGATAAAGCCTTTGAAAAGATAAGAACTGTGATCTTATTTTTGTACCTTCATGCTAGTAAAAAATTTCTAAATTAGTTACATTAAAGACAGATTATATAACTACGCAGTAGAGTTACATGATTAAGTTATAACATTTGATTATCATAACTGATAGTTTTCTATTGTTACCAATCTCTTACGGTACCTCAATTTTAGAATTACATCATAAATTTTAATGAGTTCCATGTCATTGAAACACACAAGATCATATTAATGTCATCTATTTGCTTATTTTAAATTAGAAGCAATTTTTGGATGTCTTAAAAATATTTCTCGTTATTTCAATTAGAATGGGTCGAAGAACTTATAAGGAATTCATGATTATTCAGTGGAATCTCTGTTTGTAAGATTTTGATAAGCAAGTAGAATAATAAAAATTGTAGACTTAATTATTGATTCATAGATACATAAAAAATATTATTGTAATGTTTAAATTAAATAGAATGATTAAGAAGAAAAAAAAATCATGCTTATGTATCAGATGTTCACAAAGACTTGATCTTGTGTTTAAAAGTGAGAGTATTCATTTATAGTCAAAAATCTACAAAGCGCATGTGCATTAGCTTAATGGCTGATTATTAATATTACAGTTTATAAAACATAGTGCTATATAAAATAAATATTTCATTTATAATTATTTCTGTAAGATAAAAAGATGTTTATCATTGAATGTTTATATATTTGTACATATATTGTGAAGATTGGGAAACAATGGTTTAAAAATATTTAAAAAGTCTTTCTTCTTATTTCTAGTTAATTCCTTATTAAATCATGAAAAGATTAAAATAAAGTGGTAACTATGAAAAACAAAAAGACTTTCTAAATTCATTAATGTGATTACATACATAGACAAGTATACATCAAGTACAATGTAAAAACTATCAAATATTTATACACATGTTTTGAATATGTAAAACCACTCACTTCGTAAATTACAGATTGATAATGTGTGTATGAATTTTATTTTAAATAACTTTCAAAAATGAACATTTTAAAGAGAGATATATGAAGAATTGCATTCATGCGTGTTTCATATGGAAAAGTTATGTTCTATCAAATAATTTGCTAAAAAAGGGTTCTTACTCTAGAACTCATTAATTTGACCAAAATAAAATTAATGCTACAGAAACTATTAGTTTTTCTTTTAAGGTATAGATTTCTGTGAGAATTAATAAAAATAAAAATATAATTCTACAAATATTTACTTCTTCTATTAAATTATAATTCTATCAGAAGCGTTTTATCCACTCATATAGAAAATATTATTTTGTTTTAAACTTTCAGTATATAGCTGAGCATATGAATTTGACCAAAAGCAGGCTCAACTGTATATTGAAAGTTTAAAGCAAAATAATCTTTTCTTTACAGCGGATAAAATGCTTACGATAAAATTAAAAATAAAAATGCTAATTTGTTTTTTTTTTTTTACATAGATTTTTATTTAAGATATTAAACAATTTCTGCCAAAGCAAGCAGACCTTCTGAATATATCCATATACTATTCAAACCTCATGTGGGAGGGCTTCTCTCTCTGTATAGTTCAGAACTCAACTAATGGAATTATGTCAGACATCTAAAATGCAAAAGTAAATATGTTTAATCTAATGGGACCTTTTGCCTGGCATTTTTCTATATTTTGATTAATTTCATGTATGAACACCTTATTTCAAAAATTACAGAAATTAAATTGCCTATAAAATGGAGGAAAAATATTTTAGGATGTCTTAGAACTTCATACCAAAAGCTCAAATTTTTTTTATTTATTCTGCATTTTTACTTTATTGTTATCTCAAATTTACACTTAAGTTTTAACATACTTGCGAGCTTATTTGACTTTCATTATAGAAATTTTAAGCTTCAACATATTTAACGTAAAATTAACAACTATTCAAAATATGGATTACACCAATGAATTGGAAGTAAATATTGTAAAACTTTCAAATTTGGAAAAATCTCTAAAAGAACTTTAACAACTTATTGAATAACTTTTAAGTATATTTTAGCCTAAATTCACAAAATTGTTTGATAAACTGTTTTAAAGGTCATTGTTATAAAAAAAAAAAAGCAGATAGGAGAAAGCTTATTTAGTTATTAATTATTAATTTTATTGTCTTGCCATATTATATTCTATTTTAATAATTTATCTGTCATAAATAATCAAGATTTATAGACTAAGGAAATAATTAAATATTTATTAATTATTTTTGTATACAAACATTTTATAGTTAAAATTACCTTATATCAATTTTCCACAGAAAAACATAGTAACATTCAATGCTTATTTATCATGCTAGAAGAAAAGGGATCCAAACCCATTAAATCTTTCATCTATTTACAAAACCTCTGCTGAACTAAATATTTATCCCTATATCATTAGGAACTTTGTATTTCTCTTTCTGTCTTCAAAATTAATTAAATAAAATATTTCAAAATGAAAGATAAAAGATAACAAATACTAATTATGTATTATGTTTTGTAGGTGCCTTAAATTCTTGTTGTATTTTATACTTTGTCTAGATAGTGAAATTATTGATGAATAAAGGACAGTTTTATTTTTCAAATGAGTGCTTACTATGAATGTTTTAAATTAAAGTTGTAGCTAATTTTTATTTAAAAGAAATTGGTTTTCAAAATTATTATTATCAAAATTTTTTAGTTATTATATGAAAGTTAAATTTTTACTTACTTAATATTGCATCTGGAGATATCATGTTGCTAGATTTTAGTTAGTAGTGAATATAGTCCATTTTAAAAATAATATTCTTCCCACTTTAGTTTAATAGACCTAGTCACAGTTTTTCTTACATTTGCAACATTTTATTTTGATAACTAAACTTTTATTCCATATCATATTTTAATAATCTTTACATTATTTATTGAAAATATAAGTTTTACAAATGAAAAACATTTTAAAAGTTAGTACTTTTCAAAATGGACAAATAAAATACTAAAGTGAATACATGATAACAGCAGTTCTTTTTCTATTGGAGTGTAACCTTGGTTTATTTATAACAATTACCGACCAAAATATTTATTGGAATTCCATTTTTAAAATGAAAACTTATTATAGTTGCAACATCGTAAACAATGAAATTATATTTTAAAACCTGAAATTGCACTTATTATTAAAATGTCACAACTACATTTATGAAAGCTTTTTTTCTCCAGCAAATTTTAACCCAATCTCTGCTTTACTTCAACTATGGTTTTAATAACTTCTCTTCTTAAAAACAAGCATTTAAAAAAAAATTAATTGTAATCACATATTTTTTTTTGATTTAAATTTAATATTTTGCACATATGTTGCCAAAATATGTAAATAAATTACTGAAATTACCCCCCCCCCCCAATACCAATGAAAAAAGCATCTTTTAAAAAGCCTGAGAATGAAGAATCAACCAATTAGTCATGTTGTCAGTTTCTTCGTATTTTGATACAATCAGTCAGTGTCAGTTTCAGCACCTTTTGAATTTGAAAATTTACATATTTCTATGATACTGACATCTTCAGATTTTTTTAAAACTATAATTTTAGTTCCATCATTAAATAAATGCAAACTGGCAAACTAATATTGTAGATAACCACAAAATAGCAAAAAATAATTATAACCACAATGTCTGAACACTTGAGAATGAACTATAGGCTTGGTGCTGGTCAGGATCCAGTTAGATAGTTGTATATTGAATTTTAATTTTTTCTTGACTGTACTTGAAATCCAATTTTTGAGTTGAAAGTGATTGTTTTTAGGAAATGCTACTTGCTTATATTTTATTGCACTTGCTAAGGAAGACCCATATCGTCAAACTTCTATAAGACTTTGGTAGGACTGAACTTATAGTGTTTTAAAATGAAATGAAATATATATTTTGACAGTATTAATATATATTGTACTCTTAAATTGTTGAAATGAGTTGTTAATATTTTAAACTTTGTGAAATTGCTACATATGTGTGCTTATTATTTCATATACTTTTTGATATTAAGGCAAAACAATCTTTCAAAAATCCCAATTGTGGTTTGTGAGATTAGTTAATGAAAAGTTTTATAATCATGAAATGAAAGTGAATCTGAAAACAAAACAACAAACCTTGATGTATAAAAAAGCAAAGATCGATTCAATTAATGCATCTATATTCCACAACCACAAAAAAGAACATGGACACAGTTTTGATCCTAATATTATTAAAATAACTTGTGAAGAAAAAAAACGATAGGAAATGCAAAATTAAAGAGGCATGGTTCATTGCATGAAATGATACATAGTGAACCAATGATCTACTAATATTCAAATTAGTAAAAAATGGGTCTTCATAGCAGAATAACCTTGATTATGATACATAAGCATCCAAAGTATACTTGGTTTAATTAATTTCATTCAATATAGTTAAAGTCTGTTTTGGTATTTTATATTATTAGAATCAAAAGTGTACACATTAATATTTAGATTAATAATAAAAGTCTAATAAGTTAATTTAAAATAATAAAAAAATGTTAGTAAATGATAAAAGATTATGTTTTTTAAATTAGCTATACTTTTATAATTTACAATAACAATTGATATAAGGGGAAAAAATATGAAACTAGTAAAAACTTATATCATTATAATACAAATGTGGTATAAACTTTGAGGATACATAAACTTTTTTTTATATATATTCGTGCATATGTATATATACATATTTAGTTCTGAAGATCACTGGTCAGTCAAAACTGTCAAATTGATCATGTGTAAAATAAGCAGTTATAGGGATAAAAAAAGGAGGATTTATTTAATATTTAAATTTGATAGTTTGTTAGTAAATTAATGTTCATTTATATCTTTATAAACTTGGTTTAAACTAAATCCTAACTTATGGTAATGTTTTTGTGAGAGTGGGTTGAAATGTGATAGTATTTTCCCTCATATATCAACTGAGTGGGACAACACTTTTCTGTTATCCTAAAAATGTACAAATATATTTTTCTTTACACTTTAAATTCATCTTATTAAAGTAAATTTAGCTAGCTAAAGGTGGGGTCTGCTCTACTTATCAGTTAATGTTATAATTAATTTGGTTATGCTAATTTGTGGACAGCCCTAGCATCAGTGTTTTTGCTATAACATTCGATTTGGCTGCCCACGATAAGATTTTGTATTTAGTGTTTTATATCCTCATCTACTATTACTATTAATTTGACTGCTCAACACAACGTTTGATATATATCCATCACAGGAAAAAAATTCATTCTCAATTCAAAAGCATGGCAGACAGTTTCATTAACCACTCTGCCACAAGTCAATTCATAAATATATAAGATCAAACGAAATAAATATAACAATCAAAATATTCTAGAATAAACACTAAAAAATTCAATATGCCTATATAAACCACTAAGCATCACATGATCACTATTTCTTATGCTAGCACATTACTGTTATTAAAACAGGCAAAACTCCATTGATTACTCTGGTTGGCAGTGAGTGGCACTACTATATGGAGAGTTTTGCCTGATTTAATGCCTATATAAAATAAAAAATAAAATCTTTGTTATAGCTTCTTAGGGCATTTTATGCCATCTTGAGTAGCAATCAATCATTAAAATTTAAATCTCAATAATAACCCTAATGTTCCCGTGTGAATGACAACTTTCTACAAATTATAAATGCTCACACAATTACATTGTTTATTTAACATGTCTGTAATTTTTATAAAATATGATTCCTTAATTTTTTTTTCATAAAGTCATTTCCACATGTAAAACAAACAAAAAAACTATCTTAACAGAAATCTTCATTACAAATCACTGCATGCTCTACAAAAACAGATTTATATCTATCCACAGACATATAATAATTTGTGCTCCTAAATTCTCTTTTTTAATGCACATTTACTCTCTTTGATATAACTATATCCACAAATGACATACCACTTTATAAATAATATTACATTTATTGATTATTAATGGAAAACATTGTGTTGATAAAATCTATAAATGTAATATTATTTGTAAAATAATATGTCATTGTGTATATTGTTATATCTGAGAGACTAAATGTGCATTAAAAAAGAGAATTCGAGGGCATGAATTATTATATAAGTTCCACTGTCATTCTATGGATAGATATAAATCTGTTTTTGCATTACATGCAGTGATTTGTAATGGAGATTTCGGCTTTGATAGTGTTTTGGTTCTTCATGTGGAAAATGACTTACAGAAAAGAAAATTAAAGAGTCATTTTTTATAAATATTACAGTCAATGTGTTGAATAAACAATGTAATTGTGTGAGTATTCATAATTTGCAGAAAGTTGGTCATTCACATGGGAATATTACTGTTATGAGATATTAATGAGATTTCAATTTTAACAATGATTCTTGCTCAAAATGGCATAAAATGCCATAAGTCACTATAATGAAGATTTTATTTTATATAGGCATGTTGAATTTTTTAGCGTTTATTTTAGAATATTTTGATTATTATATTTATTTTGTTTGATATTATATATATATATATATATGAAATGATTTGTGGCTTAGTGGTTGACGCATCTATCTGTCATGCTTTTGAATTGAGAATAATAAACACATTTAACACACTTCATAACCTCACCCATGCCTTTGCATATTACGACATTATAAATAAAGTAGTTCCAACTGACCGGCCTCCTCCTTATCCCAAATCCTAGATATTGGCTTTAATCCATCACCTTGAGCAACATCAACCTATTACACAGTCCACCTTTGATCAGAAAATCAAGCTATGGGAAGCTTATAACCTCATCCATCCAAATTAAAAAAAATTATCAACCAGCCTTAAGATTAATAATCATAAATTATTACATCTCCTCAACAGATGCAGTCTTGAGGCAAAATGTTTTGATTTCGCTATCAAAATTAACCTGTCGACCATACCCACCAATTCTTTCCTGCATTTCAAAAGAGGATATAACAAAATCAATCCCATCTGAAGACTGTGCTCAATGGAACATGAATTACTTGATCATATTCTTAAATACCCACAGATGAAATCTACAAGAGAACTTGTCATTTCCAAAGTCTCAATTAATGTTATCACTAGACAAAGCAATGCGGTCTGGCACTTCTTCAATAATCAGAATTTCTTTATTCATCCTGCATATATTTTGGATAGTCAGATGTAAAATGCTAATTCAATTGCCACAACCAAACCCAAGCTCCCTATTCGTACATCTAATCAAAGAAATTAAAAAGCGAGATCTCTACAATCAAAACTTTCAATGACCCATTGTCTCTTTTTTCAACAACATAATTGACTGCAATAGCAGTTAACACACATGCTATCTCATCCCCTAAACAAATCAAGTTATGTTTAAATCACTGAACCCAATAATGCTCCCACCCATTAAAACGATATATCTAACTCATACTATCAAAGCAATCTTGACCACCCTGCATCCTTGTACTTCTTACAACCATTTAAAGACTTTGTAAAACAAGAACATCCATTATTAGCAAAGCATGTATACCAACATTAACCTCTTCTTGTATCATCTCATTTTTTTGTTCCTTTTAACTATGTAAAATACCTTTTTGAATAAATTAAGTTTTGAAATGAGAAAACTGAAAAAAATTAAGTTCTTTCAGGGTTAAAATATTTTTTTCAGGTAGCCAACTATTAAAATTTTGATTGGTAAATGGGCTAATTATTTTTATCTTGAAAGTAAACTAAGATGTAGCTGGTATGTCACTATTTTTTTTTAAGGAAGATTATTGGACATTCTTTGCTTTGATGTGAGCTATTCAGTGGCTTTTTGAAAGACATTTTTATAATTATCTACACATAACGAGATAGATTGATTAATATTGGATAAAAAAAAAGTTTGGGAAATGTTGGTTTGGACTGCTATCTCCATGTTTTCTTGTAGCTCTTTATTTTTTAAAATTTCACATAATAATAAGAAAATTTCTTTCATGTTTTAGAGAACAGGGTAATCTGATTGACTAGAAAAGAGAATTAAACCACTTAAAAATAAAATTGAAAACATTTTCAATCCAAAAGTAAGTATTGTAACCAAAATCATTTACTTTTCCATATTTACTTTTCACTTCAGTTATTTGGTATTAAATCAAATAGTCGTTTTAATGATAAAATGTTGATATTTTAGACATATATATCTATGTGAAATATTGCTTTAGATTTTTTTTGCTCCAGAATTTGTTACTGTTATTTACAGATGTGTGTTTTATATTCTATTCTATCATGTTTATTATTTATTTATAGATATATTTTTTTAGTGTATTCTTATGCGTGCATACAATAATTATCATTATAGATTTTTTGTCCACAGGCTGATAAAAACGTCTAATAAAATATTCTGTGATATATAATCAGCTATTGCTTGCTTTAATTCAGTATAGGTCTGAATAATAGGCATCTTTACGTTGTTGATATATAAAGGTGAAATTAAATCTTGGTTACATTCCATTTAATTTTTTCTTTATTATCCTTCTAAGTAAATTAGAATGTCTCACATGTTATTCGTCTAATTCAACCATTTCCATTCTTCTTCATCCTTACATTTCACAATTTCAGGCTCTTAAATTTTTTTGATGAATCAGTTCATGTCTCCGCTATATAAAGGGAAAGTGACCAAATGTAGGAATGTTTGAAGTCATTAAGTGACATTTCTTATAGAAATATCTTTTGCCATAGCTGTTCTTCCGAGTATTTCTTATTTGCACTTTCAGCATTTATTTGGTTCAAAATGTTCATCCTGTCTCATTGACCATTTTATTTCTCAGTCTGAATATGGTTATGAATTTCTTTTTAACATTGATTTTCATCGTCATTTTAAATAGATTTCTGGGCTTTGCTGGATCATATGCAAATGTAATTATTTGATAGATTTGTTCTTTTCTTTGCTCAGTCCAAACATTATGTTGTCCAAAACATTTTTTATTATGGTTTTGGCAACTCCGAGATAAACATGCAGTTGTAGCAAATGTTTTTTTTTGTAATGCTATTATCTGGAGTTAAATCTTTTTTAAAATCAATTTAATATAACTTGGGCAACTTCTTTATCCCAAGATACACTTTGCCATGCGAGACACTCAAATTTATTTTTATTGTTAATATAACAGAAGAAATTTTTTTTTTAATTTTTTCTTTTAAAAATTGTAATGCCTCTGTTGATTGGTTTTTTTTTTTTTTGTAGATATATTATCTTTTAAACCCTAATTGGGAGTTATCAAGGATTTTATTCCACATATTGATTTAATCTGATATATATATACACACACACGCGCGCACACACACACACACATATATGAAAAAATCCAAATGTATACTGGTAGCTGAAAATCCAAATATAAGAATTCCAAATCACTGCTCCCAAATTTAAGATATTCAGCAATATCGGCTGTGAAAAAATATAAACATGTTTATTTATAAGCAATTTTATATTATTGCTAATTTAAATTTCACACGCTTTGTTTAAATTAGTCTGTATTTTAATATATAACATCATTGCAGTATATACTTATTCAAGATATATTCTCTTGGGTCATGCTGCTTGAAATTCAGATGCATTGATGTATTGCATGATGTGATAAGGATTAAAGGATGCTTTTCAAGTTTATTTCAAATATGAGTGAATTGTGGTCGACTATGAAGAATACAGCCTCCTATATTTCAGTTGGCAAAGTCATCATATTCTGGGGTTTTTCATTTGATGGGCTCAACAATGCTATTTCAAAATCTTCTCTTATCATTTCTTACTATTTTTGATATTTCTTTAATCCTTTAGAATATATGGAATTCAATGTACATTATTCAGCTAATTTTTCTTTTTGTCTTTCTTTTATTTGAATCATAAGTTAGTGTTTTGATTTTCATATTTTTAATGCAAGGGACTACTTATTTTTTCTTGTATTAAATTTTGTATTTTTGTGGTACACTAGATGTGTTTGACTTCTTTAGTTTTTCAATTTCATGGCATTGATTTTTCCATCAATTTTTTAGCCAATTTATAGTCTCTCTTAATTTTTTTTCTCAATCACATTTTATCTTTTTCTTTTCATTGCATTTAATTTATCCATCTTTTTCAGAATATTTTTTGTCTGTTTTTTGAGTCATTTTCCAATAATTTTAATAGCAATACCCCAATATGAACCCCCCCCCCAAAAAAAAAGTACATATAGGATAAATTTCTCCAAAATCCATATGACTTTTGAGCATCCAAGCTGCAATTTGAGTATTAACAATTCCATTCGTTTAATTCTGAGATGATTTTTTTTTTTTTTGGAATTAAATTGACCACGGAAACTTCCTCTCACATGACCTCTACCCTAAATCAATCTGTGCACTTCTGAAATTATGTTTTTAGAGATTCATTTGATACTGCAAAATATTATTTTAATTTCAGTGTTTATAAAATCCAATCTGCTAAGTGGATATCTTTTAAATCTAAATCTTATATTTATCTTGACTATTTTATGATCTGAATTTACATCTGCTGCAGGCAGATATGGACCCATGAATTTGATACCTTCATTGTACCAATTCAAAATAAATTTTTATTTATTCTGGTTTTTAGGAGTTGCCTTAATGCAGCTACATCTCAATGGAACTTTAAAACAAATGGTTGCTATGGGAACACTCATTTGCTTGTACAAGTTAATATCTTTGTCATTTGTATATCCAACTAAATCTGTCTTCTGTTCGACTTGATCTTGTATTGATATTCAAAGTTCCCAATATAATAAATTGTTTTTAGATTTGTTATGATTCTTGTCCAGATACTCATAGCATCTTTTTTAACTTACTCTTTAATCACTATATATTGGCATGTTAGTTGTATAACTGTCAAATCGATAGGTGATGTTGTAAGAGGCAGTTTTTAAATATAAGTGCTTTTAAAAATGTGTAATCTATTATCAGTTTAACTATTTTGCTTGATTTTTGACTGCTGGATATGTAATTAAACAATTTTCATTATGAAACTCACTTTTATTTTATCATCTTTATCTGAATTTTTGTTCATGCCTCTGCATTTTGTTTTTCAGATTTTCCATCTTTGCAATTTCTTCATGGTTTTCACATTCTATGTTGCTATTTTTAAAGCAGAAATTTTATATATTGATGATTTGGAAAGCCATATTTTTAGATTTATTATGCCTAATAATCACTGGGAATAGTTTCATTATTCTCAGGTACTGAATAACTATATTCATCTGATTATGAAAATTAAACTTCGGAGGCAATGGTTTTCCATTGCCTTTCACATCAAGTCATCTTGAATATAGTGAATGTCAATCATAAATCATGCCAGATATTAAAATAGCCTTTTATTTTTTATGTTGATAGTGATTATTCTTCTATTGCTAGAAAGGATGATTCTTATGCATGTTTCACCATTTGGCATTTCTATTTTAGAAGATATTGATCATTTTTATTTGAACCTAGATGAGTGTTTTTCAGGTTTTTATCATTTGGGCAAACAGAATGCAGTTTTTGATAGTGGTTTATTTCTCTCCTCTCTTTTTATAATCTGGGTAGGGACTGACAATGAACAATTGCACAGGCACATGTATATATGAAAAGTGTGGACATGTATGAGAATTAACATTTGCAGATTTTTTTTTTTTCATATTTGACAGTTCAAAAAATAGTCAGATAAGTTTATTATAAGTTACTAATAAAGACATAACTATAAATACCTTGGGCAGATTATTACTACAGACGGAGACATAATGGATGAAGTTAATCATATAATTAAACTTGGTTGGTGTGCTTTTTGTAGAAGTAATCCAATACTAAAAGGAAACATGCCTACATATTTGGAAAGGAAAGTTTTTAATAAATGTGTTTTACCAGTTCTTACTTATGGATCTGAGATTTGGACACTTAATAGAAGAACAATACAAAGACTTCTGACCACTCAAAGAAGCATGGAGAGATGCATGTTAGGAGTAACAAGAAGATATCAAAAATGCAATATATAAGTAAGAAAACGAACAAGTATTATTGACTTCTTTGAAAGAATTAAAAGACAAATGAAGTTGGGCTGGACATATTGTTAGAAGGGATGATAATAGATGGACAATTGAAATCTTAAACGGGATTCCAAGAGATTGCAAAAGACCCAGAAAGAGACAATATGTTTGGATGAATGAAATAAGAAAGTGTGTGTGTGTGTGGGGGGGGGGTGTAATGTGGAGATGAGAAGTTAGAGAGCGGAGAAAATAGATGGAACTTGGAGAGACCTTTATCCTGCAGTAGATTGATAATGGTTAACAATGATGATGATGATGAACCGTTTACGAAATTTATATATATACACATACCAACACATATATTAATATGATAAACACATCAACAATATAATGGTGAAAGCTAAATTTTATTTTTTTAAGAATAGGATTTAAAAATTAGCTTATTAATTGTCGACCGTAAGCTTATATATATAATTGATATTCCACATATGTTAGTAAAGTTGAAGAAATATTTGTAAAGAAGTTTCTATTTAAATAAACTTTAAATGTTATTATGCTTTTCATTCTTCACCATTTCATTGAAAAGATTTGATATGTTAAATCAGCTTTGAAATGAGCATTGAAAAATGGGAATATTTTTAGTTCTGGGCAGGGTTGGCGTTAAAAACATTCAAATTTACTTCTCTGACTGTCGTGGTGACAAATTACTAGATCGCGTAAAAATATATGAAATATAACAGTAAATAATAATAGTGTTATTATATCTATTCTTGAATGTTGTGAGATTTATTTTTAGCTTAATAAGGATATAATATTGTCACAGTGTTCAAAATATATACAATGGAAATATCATTATAAGGACTTGAACTCAGCCTTTCAAACTCTCCACAGCTATCCAATCTATCTATACAATTGATACACATGGCCACACACATGTGAAAAAGATCAATTATCTCCAGTATACATATTTCATGCTGAACCAGCACTCATCAGTTGACCCAGATCAACATCTCCTACACATATAAACAAACACTGCACAGTTTATTTTAAGATAGCAAATTTTGAAACTTTAATGGGCAAGCTTCAATTTTCTCTAATCTCCAACTCTTCAGCACTCATATCATTGAAAATTTGAGAATGAAATATTCAAAGCCTTTGTTGATGCCAATATTATTATCATATCCATGATGAACTTAAGTCAATCTGACCCCTCACACATAGGACCTTTATATGTCCATTTAATCACACAGAAGGATGGGCAGAAGGCTGAATATGTAATATTTAAATACATGTATATTGTCTATACTAAACTTAATGCAATTATAAGGATTCAAGTCGGACTTTCCAACTCCTTGCAGCTATTAAATTCATCTTATACAACTGATACACATGACCACATACATGTGAAAAAGATCAATGATCTCCAATATAAGTATTTCATGCTGAATCAGCACTCATCAGTTGGTCCAGATCACCATCTCCCACACACATATACAATCACTGCTCAGGTTATATTAAGATAGCAAATATTCAAACTTTAATGGACAAGCTTCCAATTTTTTCCATTCTCCAACTTTTCAGTCATCCTTGTAATTGAAAATCCAAGGATGAAATACGCAAAGCCCTTGTTGATTGACCTTAAGTCATCTGACCCCTCATAGTTTTTAATATGACCATTTAGTTACACTAATTTTAGTACAGGCAATATACATGTATTTAAATATTACATATTTAGTCTGTATTCTTCCAATCCCTCTCTTGTATAATTAAATTGTCATATTATGGTCTTATGTGTGTGTGTGTGTGGGGGGGGTCAAATTGACTTAAGGTAAGCATGGTTATTGACAGTAGTATTGGCGTCAACAAGGGTTTTTAACATTTTCATTCTCGAATTTTCAATGATATGGGTGATGAAGAGTTGGAGAGTGGAAAAATTGAAGTTTGCCCATTAAAGTTTGAAGATATGCTATCTTAATATAAACTGAGCAGTGATTGTATATATGTGTGGGAGATGGTGATCTGAACCAACTGATGAGTGCTGGTTCAGCATTAAATACTTATATTGGAGATCATTGATTTTTTTGCACATGTATGTGGCCATGTATATCGGTTATATAAGATGGAGTGGATAGCTGTGGGGTGTTTGAAAATCTGAGTTCAAGTCCTTATAATTACATTAAGTTTCATACAGACACTATACAAGTATTTAAATATAACAGAAATATGTAAACAATATGTAAATATTTATAATTTATGAAACGCTACTTGCTTTTGTAGAAACTAATAAATTTATAATCATTTATTTTTTGTAATCAAAGATTTATTGCGTAATGTGTTTGGAAACATGAGCCATTATGATCACTTTTTAATATTTTAAAAACTAATAGTCTGCTGTTATATGATTGTGGGATAATATTCAATCTTGTCATGTGTTTCAAGAAGTCCTTGCAAATTTAAATCAATTTATTATTTAGCATTGTAGCAGATTGGTATAAGATTTAAATAAATGCACGTGACTTCAGAAACCATCCCTGAATGAATTTTTTTTTTGTTATATGTGATTTTTATGTTAGCTCTATTATTGGAAGCCATTTATTTTGTTTCCTTTGTTGTTGGTTTTGTAACAGTTGTTTTTTTTCACTGAAGTTGAGTGGATTTTGATTTTGTAATTTAAACATTGCTTTATTAGCCTATTTTTTATAATTTAGTTCAATTTATTAAAGTAATTAGTATTAGTTCTTTTAATTTGATTTGAAGTTATGATTACAAAGAAGAACATTTCTGATCCTTCTATGATGGTTACAAACATTTTCATAAAAGGATGCAAGTGTGTGTATTTTTTAACAAATGTCAACTTTAAATCAATGATGAATAATCCAAATTATGTATAAATTGCATACTAATAGTATACACCTGGGTCTCGTTTAATGCAGTAGATAGGTTCCTCAGAAAACTTACCTTGAAAAATGGGGGATAGGTTCTGATAATTTTCAGAAATTGGCCTAAAAGCAAAGCAACAAGGAAAAATTACTTTAAAATTCGCATAAAAAAAATAAGGAAATAAAGTATGATTAATAAAAAATTTCAAATATTTGAAAAAAATTAATACAAGACAAACTTTTTTTACTTTTTTTTATTAACTACTGTATTTAATTTTACATTTTTTCATGCATATTTTAATCATTACCACTATTTGACAATATGCGTTCGTTCGTGAACTGGTAAGAAATCAAATTCGTGACATGATGTACAACTAGCGCCACTTTCATTCTTGTGCTGTGTTAACCCTTTGAACGGTGATTATATAATTGGCCGAATGAGTTAAAAATCAAAACTTGTAATTGGCCAACTCACAACTTTAACAAAATCTATTGTTAAAATAGATCACTTTTAATAATATAAATACGTTAGTTTTGTTTGTAAAAAGTATATTACTGAATTGGCAGATTACGAAAGCAAACGAAAATCTTTTCAAAAATAAAATTTGATTTATAATTTAAAAAATATTCAATTGCGGTGAAATAAAAGTAACCGCTATTCAACCAACCAAAAAAGATTGCGTTAGCAATCTTTTTTTTTTCACTTTAACGTTACGATCAATATGTAGCAATAAATAAATAATTCTTGGTAATATCTTCACTATTTTTCTAAAATAATTTGATTTTTAGTATTATTTTATCAATAATAATTTGTAATTCAATTCAAATATTGTTTAAAATGTTGTAAACATTCGTTTATCATTTTCGTAATAAAAATCAAAACGAACGTAACTTTTTACTTTTTGGCAGCCATTTCCCTTTTTGACAGAAGTGGGACAGCCAATAAGATTCAAGAAAAGTTGGTGAGGAGGTGGTGCTTTGGTTTTGTTTGACATATATGGTCATTTTTATTGATTTTTTACTTGTAAATTTATTCTGAAGAGGGCACCATCTTACAGAACTTTTGATTTTCTTTCTAATGGCGTATCATATGTATACGGTGGGATAAAAAGTAGCCGATTTAGAGTGATGTCAAATCTTCTCGTTTTTAGACGAGTCATGCATTATAAGAGTTAATGGTTTTCTGTTTCTATATTAAAAAAATGAGATCGCAATCAAAACAAAAAGATTATACATTATCATTAGAAAGATTATTTTCAGTTTATAAAATCAATAAAATCTTTGTTATTATTTATTTTAAAAATCTAAAAAAATATTTATTTCTGTTAATATCTAACAAAATACATTTTAAAAATTTAAAATTTTTGAATATTTATTGCGATATTTTTATATGTACGTATAAATCTATTATTATTTACTCATTAGTATAAGTAGGTTATTTACATAGAAGCTAAGATTCTAAATACAGCTTCAGGCCATATTCACTTCAGCTGCTAATATAACGTTATATTTTTGAAAAAAAGTATTTCAAGTCAAAATAAGTTATTAATTTAAATTTCTTGATATCTAATAAACATAGTGAAATATTAAAGATATTAAGAAGAAACATGAATCGCATAGCTTCAAAATTGCATTAAAATAATCTGCATAAAATGAGACCCAGGTGTAGTTTGCAATAAATCATTTAATGCGAGTATTAAATCAGTCAATAGATTAACATGAAATGGTATGCTAATTATGTTGATAGTTAGACAATGATAGTACATTTAAATGTTGAAACTGCAGAATATGAATAGAATTTATACACAATTGCTATAAGATTTGAGATATTTTTAAAAGGGATTGTGTATTTTATATGTACAATTTTTTTTTGTTTCAACTTAATATCAAAAATTAAATAGAATTAATTAAATTATTTATTTTTAAAAAGGTCATATGAAATTTGAACCTTGGAATTTACAAATTGGGCTATGTTCCATTGAACTTGAACTCTGGAGGCTTTCAATGGACCATTGCCCAAAACATGTGATATCAAATTCTTTATTGTTCAGGAATTTACAAGAACTTTGAGCACTGGAAATAATTGATCTGGATTGCGATAATTACATTTTGAGTGGTAAATCTGTTTTGTCACTGCACCAAATCACAGGAAGTGAAAAATAAATACTAGATGGAATTTTAAAAATTATTAATCATGAGAATTTATACTATATTTATTTGTGGGAATGTTTAAATACTATAGATTAATGCTGAATTTATAAAGCATGGATATTATATTCAAGAAGCAAATTGATGGACGTCACATCTGTTCTATTTTAATCTTAGGTAAAATGATTAAGAAATCTTTAGCTTTTGAATATGCTGTTACCTCTACTAATCTGATCTGCTCAAATGAATGAAGTGTATTCAGGAAAGATGATTTAATATATATAGTACTGTTGTTAAAATTTAATTGTTTATGTAAATGTTGGCATATAGATTGAGCAATTGAAGAAGCATTGAGTAAACTTCTCACATTGGTTGATTTATTTAGAATTGGTAGGTCAAAAATTACAATATAACAGTTATTTCATGTTTCTAATTAAGAAATTCATCTATCATTTTGCCAAAAGTTCTATTATTTTATTGCTTACCATTTGAAATAATAGAGAAGTGTTTTGTAAAAGAGAATCATTATGTTGATTTTTTAAAAATAAAGTACATAATTACATGCTCTTTTTAAAGTTTTAGGTTTACTGATGTAGATCATTATATCATCCCAATGCAATAAGTATTTTGAAATATATTGTAATTGAATCATTTAATTGTTCCCAGATTCTTTTAAAATAATGAAGTTATTTGTAATCATTTATTAGGCAATATTAGAATGGGTAGTTTTACAATTATCTACAGTTGGTCTTAAAAACTATTTAAAAAAGTATGGGATAACTATATGACTTAGATTATGGCATTCTGGAATCTGCATATATACTTAAATATTTCAATTTGTGGAAATATCTGTTGAATTTTCATATTACAAAAATCACTGTCAGATGTCAATATACAGTAATTAATGAAAATAGTAAATTATAAATGCTGTCTGTTGACCTCCGGATGTGATTTTTGGAATTTATATATGAAAATTTTGAACAATTTTCATTTTATAGATTAATAATTTATTGGTGAAATATATGAATGTGCTCAATGAAACAATCATTATAATTATAAAACTTTTCATTACCCCCCTCCCCAGAAGTATATAAAATTTTGAAAAGTACATAGATTTAGGTATATGGTGATATAATACATTTGTGAATTGAATTATTTTAATCTTTGCTTCTTATACTTTAAGGAAGTATTTTGTAATGTATAAATCCTAACTATTGCCTTTTGATAATTTAAGCTAAACTATTTGTGCTTGATATTTTAAGAATATAAACTTTTATATTTTACTTTTTTTTTGATGATTGTAACCTTTTTACAAAGCCAATCTTCAAAATTTATTTATCTTTGATAAAGATGAACATTTAGATAACTGCATCAGTAATGGCTTTCTAGTGTACATGTTATTTATAAGCTGTGTAAGCATTAGAATGGTGACATAAAACTACAACATCAATTAAATACATAGTAAAAAAGCTATTTCAATGCAGTATATAATATTATGTTTTGATTGTAGAATTAAAATACAATTAATATATTTATGTAATTATCATACAATATTTTTGCCAGACAATTAGTGTTTCCAATGTATATTAATGACTTCAAAAACAAAACAAATTCCAGTTTTATTTAGTGTAGTATGTATTCTGATCACTTACACTAACAAGATACCTTAATAATAAATTTTAAAATGTGTTCATTAGATAAAATATATTTACTCAGTTGGTTTTAGACTGAAATTCTTATGTACATTAATTTTCCTGCAGTTAACATAAAATCAGCATAATTGTAAAATATGATCATGATAAATGTAAATTGTTTTCAGCAGAAGAAAGATAAAAAAATGATATCATGCATTATGCAGTTAATAATCAACTTTATATGATTAAACGTTACTAAGCATAAGTTAAAAATGTCATTTGTTTTCTCACTTTAAAATTATTAATTTCATAATTTGTTTTTGATATATTTAAGATAATGGTGACTTTATTGTAAATAAACAAAGAAAGTACCAAGACAAAACAACCAAACAAAGATTTAATTATTTATATTATTAAAATTATAGCAATCAACACTACAGTAGATTTCTTTATCTAATTTTTATATTATATTGGCTGCATTTATGAAAAATAAATTCATAAACTTCTTTTAAAAAAAAAGTGTTGCAAAAAAAAAAAATCAATGTTTCTTTTCCATATGTCATAGCATCGGCTGGGAGGTGAACCCGCAACAACTGTCTGCAACCAACTGCTTGCTTGCATGGTGGCTGTGCTAACCTCTCAGCTAACAATGCTTGACAAATCAATGTTTTATTAGTTAGATAAAAATATTGATAGTGTAACATAATATGCACCAAAAATAAATTTAAAATGTACATTGTTTTACTTTTTTTACACACTTTATTTTAATTGAATAAATAATTCAGCAAATACCATTCTTGCTGAACTGTCATTGAAAAAGTTAATAATTTTTTTATAGTGATTGAAATGTTTTATATACTTTATTATATACAGTTTAGTATATATTTTTTAATAATGTGTTTAGTAAATTGTTTGTTCATTAATTAATTATCACTTTCAATTACACACTTTACTTTTTAATCAGATTTTTGAATTTAAGGTAATAAATTAATTTTTTTCATTTGTAAGAACTTATTATAATTGCTTATTTTTTATACAAGATTTTTGATCTACAAGGCAATTTGGGAATCCATTGTGTTTGATGTCGAGAATAAAAGTGTATTAGGTTATGTATTATTTGTTAAATTTAATTTCAGTATAATTTTGTACATATTCTAATTCCTTATGTAGTCAGTTAAAGAGGATTTGAAGGTTATTAAAAATGATTAACAATTAATCTTATCCTATAAATGCAAAATAGAAAATCAACCAATTAGAGCTACAGTAACATTTTGTTTTACTTCTGTAGTCTCTATCTATT
Organism: Epiperipatus broadwayi; assembly: GCA_028023455.1. Lineage (NCBI taxonomy): Eukaryota > Metazoa > Onychophora > Udeonychophora > Euonychophora > Peripatidae > Epiperipatus > Epiperipatus broadwayi. Next base: position 8,363,976 of record JAQFVV010000043.1, on the reverse strand, counting down.
TAAAATCTCAGTAACTGGTGCAATTTTTGTCTGCTTTATTTTAAACATTGTAAAAGTAGCATTGCTTGTAAATTTAAATTTTAGATTATCATGATATTTGTTACAGTTACTTCCAGAATAAGCCTATGCATATTCTAATTCTTTACATGGTCAGTTAAGAAGGTTCTCAATGTTACTAAAATGATTAGCAATTTTATCTTGTAATATTAAAATAGAAAGTTAATAGATGAAAGCTGTAGTAACATCTTGGCTTATGTAGTTTTTCCCCTGCTGTTTGAATTATCATAAACTAGTTTTTAAATTAAAATCTAAGCTGCAAATAAAAATGTTTTTGTTAATCTTTTGTTGATCTCTGGAAAATTCAATCGTTAGATTATTGTGCTATTTATTATAGTTAATTTCATCTTAACATTACACTTATTCTATTTCCAAATATGTATATATACATCTTATGCTTTATTTTAGGACAATTCTATTAGTAGCTAAAATTTTATAGCAATTCCAAAATATTTATATGTGATTCTTGTATTTCGATTGCTGTAGCTTCTTCACACATGCTTTATTGTAAGGAGTTGACTGACTTTGGTACATTATCTTTTAACCATTAAACTTGTTTCTATTTTAATATGAAAAGAAAGCCTTAAGGCCCACTATTCTCTTGTAATACAGCATACAATCAAAGCCATATAAATGACACAGTGTTTTATTATTTAACAATAAATAAATATGATATAAATCAGGCGTATCATTAATACCACTTCGTACATGAAGAAAATCTTGAAAACATTAACTTTAACCAATTAAAACATCAAGATATTCTCTAAGATACGTAAAAGTCTGGTAATCTGTGATTCTTTCAATATGTATCAACTAATTTTTAGTTGCATGTGACTCAATGCTGATTTAAATCCTTGTAAATATCGTCACTTTTCTCTGAATTATTGTTAATCATCATTAATAATAGTGTCACTTCAGTTTAGATATTGCTCAACATCATAGTCTATTCCTTTCATATTTGATGCATTAGCAACAAAAATAGAATGAAAAATGATTGTAATATCTCATGGCTTGGATAATTATTTTGCATATGTTGAAGCTCTAAAGCTAAGTTAGGCTTCAGACATTAAGATAATTGTTTCTTTTTAAGTTTCCTTCTTGTAAAGTTAATTTCTTAAAATATTGTAACAGCAAAAACTTGTTCAAAATTTAAGTTATACTTTTAATAAAAAACACTAAAGGCTATATTGCCTGGGAATTCATAAGAAGTTCAAACACCAAACCTGAGACCTCACGACTTCAAATTGGATGCTTTACTAATTACGTCTAATGATGCATGAGTTTCTTTTTAATGATATACACATAAACCATTAAGCATCACATGATCACCATCTCTTATACTAGTACATAATTGTTTATAAACAAGGCAAAACTCTCCATACAGTAGTGCCACCCTGTGCCAACCAGAGTAATCAATGGATGCCAGAAGACTTGTGCATAAAATCCCTATCTAATGCCTACTCATCCAATATCCCCATTCTAGTTTCTGGCTTGTGGCCTTCGTCAGTGAGGAGCTTTGGTTCTGAGAGCACTGTACCTAGATATTTAACACCAATCCTGCCTAATAGGATAGTGGTGGCTATGGTTGTTAAAGAGCCAAAGACACCAAAATGTATGGGTGGTGAACTGAGTTCAGAGCCATATGACTGTATAGGCTATTGAGCTTAGATTGAAAATGTTTTTGTGTTTTCAATTTTATTCTCATAGTTTTATAATTAAGTAGAGATAAAAGGTGGCTGCTGGAAGGTTGCATTAGATCCTAAGATCTAGGTGCAGTGCTCTCAGATCCAAAGCTCCTCACTGATGAATGCCACAAGCCAGAAACTAGTCTAGGGATATTGGATGAGTAGGCATTAGATAGGAATTTTATGCACAAACCTTCTGGCATCCATTGATTACTCGAGTTGTTGATATACACATAATTAATTCAAAATCTATTACCAAAGAATTGTTATCATCTGAACACATATTGTTCTAATTTCAACATTTATTTACTTGTGTAGACAAAGATTAATGGTGGGTTTTTTAATACTATTGTTATCATTATCTCGGTAAGCATTGTACCCTTATTTTGAGATAGTAACATTAGTTTTGTAATGTTTATGAGCTGTAGTGGATTAATGTTTTAAGAAACTACTGCAGGATTCATTAACTAATATTATAAGTCTACGTAATAAAATCCAGTGCAAATTTCTTAAGATACACAAGAACAGAATAGCAGTGATTTTAGAGACAAAAAAATCGTCATTTCTCAACTGTATATGAGGTATATGATCCATATTGATTTATGGGTATAAGTTGTATTTTTAATGTTAATAATCAAGATTGAATTGTTTTATTTTCAATTTCATTTTTTTTTTTTTGAAATAAATTAATACAGCTTATTTGTAACCTGAATTTAAATTTGCATATTTTTTTGGGAGGAGGGTGTGTGTGTGATTAAAATAACTCATGTAGTGCTCTGAAAACAATGATTTTTTTTAAAAAAAGATAATTTTAAGTCATCCAAAGTTTATGAGCATACTTGCATAAATGAATTCTTTTAGACTTAATTTTCGATGATTATTTTTCAACTTTATTCACTCTACTCCCAGATAATCTGAATTTACTTTTATTTTTAATCTTAGAATTTATTTTAAATGAATGAATATGATTCATTTGCAATGTGAATGTGTAGAGGCTGGATTGTAATAAAACTTTTATGTTTTAACTCAGTAACATCTTAGTTACAGTGATTTTTAATTTTAATTTTTTGGTTACTTTTTTGACGTAAACATAATTTTTTTTAGGAAAGGTTTATTCTAGTTACATTTTTTTTTTTTTTACTATTAAGGCACTCTTATGGTCAAAACATTATTTTGAAGGAGGTAATGCCTAGAAAATTAGGACTATAATAATCATACTGTTAATGCTTATTTAGTTGAACCTATCTAAATTATTCTATGGTATTGATACAATTTGGCATTTAATTCTTTTTTTTTTTTCCAAACACTTACATGACCTGTACTAATGAATGTGGCTCCATTTTGTAAGACGTCTCATAAAATTCTGAATTGATTCATATTTTACATGCATCATTGTTTAAAATTTAAGTTAATATTTCACATTTTATATTTCATATTTCAAACTCATAATTTTGAAACAAAAATCAGAAAAAAATCAAAGTTCATTCATAATCCTAAAGATTGTACGTTCATTCTTTTAATTATTACCAGCAGTGTTGAAGTTAAATATTTCATCCATTTATTTAATTAAAATCTATAAGTCAAATGTTAAGAAATATTTCATTTTACAAACGTTTTTAAATTTTTGAAAGGAAGACAAAAAAACTCTTTCCTTGTGTATATTTTCTCAACCAGAATTCCTTATTTGCAATAACTCTCCTCATATACAGTTTGATGCAAAACTTTTTTTTAAATATAATTTCTTTATTTTCCTTACAGTTTTGAATGTCTTGCAGTCTTCGTCAGAGCATTCTTAACCTCCTCTACCTTTTACAGCTGAAACTGTAAGGAAAATAAAGGAATTATATTTTAAAAAAATTTGCATTAAAGTGTATGTGAGGGGAGTTATTGTAAGCAATGCATATGAATATATGAAGAAATGCAAAGAAAGTAAAAGAGAAGAATAAGAATATAATTCCTTACTTATAGAATAGTGGCCTTTTTAATATTGTAATAACAAACTGGATTAAAATATCTATATTATTAGTATGTATTGTAATGGAACATACAGGAGGGATAAAGTATATAGAAAGCCTAAGTAATAAAAAATGTAAAGACTTCTCTTGTACGAATTGTAATATATGTTAAGTGCACTGAGACACAGCAATAGAGAAGCTGATTAGAGTAACATTATGAAGGCTTACACCAACACTATAAACCACAAAGAATCATACTCCCTATCTCCAAGAAATAATTGTTCTGAACTATAATTTACATAAATTGAAATACCATCCACCTATATATATTCTCCCATTTTCTTATTCTGTTATATATATGAGGACACAATAAGCCCCCAAAATTATTTACCATCGTATTGGTAATCTACTCAGCTTCTACATTGTTGCATCCCAGTGCACTTAACATTAAGACTAAATAAATAAATAATTGTACTATAAACAAAAGAGTCTTAGTATTAAAATCCAAAATATACATAATTGATTTCTTTCCAAGGAATTCAATAAACTACCATACAAAGCATTTTTTTGTAGGTGATATTTACTGTAGTTTCATATGATAAAATGAGAAATGCCTCATCTTCTGATTATACATCTCAGAAAAACTAAATTACTAAAGTATCTATCTACCAGTCAATCTTCAGATAATATGATCATGATGGTTATTTATTTATTTATAAGTTTATGAACAGTCAAAGTCATTTACAATCATGTTTACATTAAATTCATTAATAAAATTTATTACTTGACACTTTAATAATATTCTTTCTAAAAATTGATTTTATATTAATATTTATGTTGATGTTATTGTATGTTATTTAATTTATTCATAGTAATTTGGGAAGATAGATACGTTCATAGTTTAAAACTTCCACAGATATTTATCTTGCTAAGATTGTGGGGATCATTTTAAATATTTATTGGTGAGATAGAGTCTGTTTAGAATATCCTTTCATATTCTATAATAAAGAAAAGATTAAGTTCTTTTAAGTATTTTAAATATTTTTGTTAATACCAATCAGTTTTTGAATTCTATGGTAACCTTTTTTGATATATGGTTTTTATTCTCACTGTTGCAAATTTCAGAAACAAAATCTAATCTTAGCCATACCATGACATTAAAAATAAATATTTTTGTTTTTGCAGTGAATAATTTTCCATTTCTGATGATTTGCCGAATAGCATTATATGATTTGGATATGTTCTATTTGAGTATTAAAAGTTCTGTTGGATTCAAAAATTAGGCCCAAGTCTATATAATTATTGTTATAAATTATTTTTGTGTTCTTAATATATTATTTGAATTATATCACTTTGTAATAAATTTAAATCTTTATAACTATGAATTACTTTAAAAAACATGCCATCAACATGGGTTACTAACATTGAATGTTTTATGTAATTTATTGCATCATTATTATAATATTAAATAGTAACCAAGTCAAAATTCCATTCTGTGGAACTCTTTGATGTATAGGCAATGTCAGAAAATACTTTATTAAGCTCAGTATAAGATTTTTGGTTAATTAAAAAATACTTGAACCAATTAAAAGTTTTCTCTCTGCAGTTATTTTATTAATTTTTGTGATAACTTTATATGTATACATCCTATCAAATGCTTCAGATAAATCAAAATAAACTATATTTATTCTGTTCTTGTTATTAGTAGCAGAACATATATTATCATTTATTATTAATAGATTTGTGAGACATAATTTTGGAGGAACAAAGCCATGCTGTTAATTATTTATAATTTTTGAAATATGTTTCCTTATAATATTATAAATATAATTTTCAAAATTTTTTAAGAGAGTAAGTATTATTGAAATTGGTCTACAATCTTTGAATTCTACTTTCTATGTATTGAAACTATTCTAATTTTTTAAATTGCTCAGGAAAAAAAAAACCTCATCAATAGATTTTTTAAAAATAAGTTGTAATGCTTTAGCCAATACGTGCATTCATCCCTTTAATACGAAAGTTAGAGTCTCTAAGAACTGAAAATTTTCTTATTCTTCAATTTTCCAGTAGATTTCATGTTTTAAACCACTAAACATCACATGATCACTATCTCTATACTAGCACATAATTGTTGTAAACAAAGGCAAAACTCTCTATACAGTAGTGCCACCCTGTGCCAAACAGAGTAATCAATGGATGCCAGAAGGCTTGTGCATAAAATCCCTATCTAGTGCCTACTCATCCAATATCCCCAGACTAGTTTCTGGCTTGTGGCCATCATCAGTGAGGAGCCTTGATTTTATGCACAAGCCTTCTGGCATCCATTGATTACTCTGTTTGGCACAGGGTGGCACTACTGTATAGAGAGATTTCATGTTATTCTCCAACATATATTTTTAAATGAAAAACTATTATCAGCAAAGTTACAAATTATATTTTGTGTTATCATAATTTTTAACCATCATGAATTGACTGCAAGATGAAGGTATCTGCAAGTTCATTTCATCTTCAATTTCTAGCCCCTCTTCTCCACATCATTCCAGCTCACTTCCTTATGTTATCCATCCATCTCACAGATCTTTTACAATCTCTTGGAATTCAGTTTAAGATTTCAACTGTCCATCTATTATTATCCCTTCTAGCAATAGGTCACATTCTTATTTATATGTTTATTGAAAAAAAAACATGGACTAAAATATTCAGTTAGAGACAGTATAATAATTTCAGTAGTTTGAGTTTTGGGTGCATGTTTATTGGTAATATCATAAGTAGCATTGTATTTATAAAATAATTTTGAATCTATTTTATTTTGTTGCTAGTATTTATAATATATTTCTCAATTAATTTTTTTAATAATTTTCCGATAATTGATGCCTCTCAGTAATATGTTTCAAGCATTTTGCTGGATAAACATCTAAAATCAAGTGGGAAGCTAATATATCATTGGGATTGTACTGAATTTAAAAAGGTGTTCCATCACTCACTTTATTGTAATAGTGAGAAAATATTTACCTGCAAATTTTGTATTCAAACTATTGTTTAACAGTTGTAATTATAAATTTATTAAACGCACATTGATTACATAAGTAATATTTACTGAGGCTATAAAATGCGATAGTAGGGACCTCTACAGGTGTTTTAACCACAAGTATTTACTGAGGCTATAACCTCGATAATATGAGTATAAAATGCGATAGTCGAGGTTATAGCCTCAGTAAATATTATTGTTTGACAGTACAAAATGGAAATACAGCTACCACTTTAAATGTGGAAGAACAAGATAGGTTTGTATATAATTATTTTGCAGTCTAATAACGACTCATATGAGTCAAAGGTCAATGTAAAGTGTTCTGGGATCTTCGATAAGGATTTACCATTATTTTTTTGGAAAAAGTAAAAATTATTGTCTTATTTTTCTTTGCCTGAGAGGACTGTAATTACACAGTTCTATTTTCCAACTTTCTTTTTATTTTTGTAAGTAAACTTTACCATGCATCCTTTGCCATAATTGGTAGACCGTCAGAGGATTGATTCTGCTGCTCAAGCTTTTTATGAATTCCCAAGCAGTAAGACCATATGCATGTATTTTAGTCAACTTTCAAATTTGGAAAAAAGTATTAATTTATTAAGAAAATAATATGATCATTTTTAAAACGTGTTAAGGTTAAAATCTATTAATAGTGTTAATTAATTATACTTGAAAGAGAATATTGGGATTAGATGGTTAATAAAAGTATGCCTAATCCTATAATTCCTTGTGCTGGAAAAGCTGGTTCTATTGAATTGGTTGAAGGTCAAAATAATTATGTGATGAATAAAAAAATTATAATTAATCCTATTGCTAACGATAAACAACCAGGAAAATTTCATAGAATTACTGAAAATAAAAGTAGTTCTTTCTAATTGTAATACAATTAGAAATAATACTTTTTCTTCTTTATAAAATGAAAACAATAATGATAATAAAATTATTGCAATTATTTTTGTTGACGTGAGAGATTCTAACTCATCATCATCCGAGGAAAAATAGTGGATTTATTACTGTGTTTTATAAAAAGAAAATGAAAAGTGAAAGTAGATTTGATACTACTAATAAACTACCTGTAATTGGAACATTATACAATCATGTTGTTAAAGCTATTGAACTCAAAAGAAATTTTTAAGTGTTTGTTACAAGATTATGCCCTGGTGTGTCTGTAGATTAGTTAATTAATAATTTAAAGGAAAAGATGGATACATCAGTAGTATAATGTAAACTGAAATCTAAGGATATGGAATATTCATCTTTTTATGTTTTAGTGCCTGAGCAATATTCTGCTTGTGTTAATAATCCTAATTTTTGGCCTAAGTATACACTATTTTTTTTCATTTTATGGCAATTTAAATTGCTTAAAATTGAGAAATATGTAATCCTTGAAACTAATACAGTGGCTTTTTTTTTATGTAAAAGTAGTGGTTTTAAAACTTTTACTGTAAAAGTCAATAGCACTGTCAATGCCAATGTAGCAGTTTTTGTTGATTTTTTTAATGCTTTCCTAATAAATATTAAAAAGTGTGAAGAATTTGTTATTAGTTTGTTCTAATCTTATATTTTAAATGTTATTAATGAAGAATGCAACCCACTTATTGACTGCTGTCATTGTAATATATAATGGATTGTTTTTGAAATAGTTTGTTTTATCAGAATGTCAAGGATCTTCATACAAAGGTAACTGAATTTAAAGAAAATTTATTAGTGGAGAATTATGATATAATTTTTCTAACTGAAAATGGTTGAATGATGAATATCAGAATGAATCTATTTGTTAATAGATATACGATAATTTGTAATAATAGATTATTAAAAAGTGATGAAGTTTTAATTGCATTAAAGAAAACTATTTTAAAAGGTTGAGGTATTTGGAGTCAGATATTAAGTGCCATCATCAGTGCCAAACATTATCAGTCCATGGCAGGATGAAGTTCTCTTCAAGTTCAATCCATCTCTGATCTCTAGTCTCATTTCTCCACACCACTTCCACACACTTCCTTATTTCATCCATCCATCTATCATAAGGCCTCTTTCTGGAGTTTTTACAATCTTTTGTAATCCTGTTTAATATTTCAACTGTCTATCTATTATAATGAGTGTGTTTGCATTGAAATTAGACTAAAACTATAATGTTAAGTTTCTTGTAGGAAATGTGTATGCAACACTTGAAATATCCATTGATCAATTTGATACATTTTTAAATAGTAATGAATCATTATTGTTGAATTATTATAATGACATCAGTTGGTGATTTTAATTGTCTTTGAGTTGAAATACTTCTTTTATTATAAGTAGTAAGTTTTTAAGATTAAATGGCTTTAAGAATTGTATCAATCTAACACAATACAATTATTGTGTCAATAGTTTAAACGTTATTGATTTTATACTGTCTACTTTTAGGACCAAAAGAGTTTGGGAGACTACTCCTCTTGCAACATCTGATATGTTTCACCCCCTCCTGAATTCTATATTCCTGTTACTTTAAATGAAAAATACTTTTTTTCTATCAAAAGATAGAGATTTTAAAAAGGGAGGTTATTTTTGTCTATGTATGTTAGTTGTTAATTAAAATTTTTGGGGGACAAAATGATGAAATTTTGGGATCTTCCTATGACAGAATAACATGCAGTCCAGTATTTCCAATGATACAGGATTTTGGTATCATGAAAAGTCTGCACTAACGGGCATGACTGTACATTTCTTATATTTTTATTATTAATAAATTGACTTAATACAAAACAATAATAAAGTGGAAATATTACAATTAATTTTTACAGAATATTTTTTTTGTCAATCATTTTGTTTTAAATATTTATTGTATGCCCATGAAATTATATAAATAAAAAAAATGGCTGCCAAGTTTGGTAGACAGGATAATACACAAGTAGTGCACCTGACCAATCAATTTTGCTACCTGCAGCAAACTATGAAAAATACAGATGTTAAAATTTTGAACAAACCTATTACGAACAAAATAATGAATGTAATGGGGAAAATAGAGTAATCATGCAGTAGAAATTTGGGACTTTTTTGATATTTGGACAAACCACCAAACATTCTCCAAACTCTACTGAAGCGATCAAGCTATAAATGTGATGCCTACATTTGAAGGAAGATGCTTTTCAAATTTTGGTTAAACAACAGTCAGAAAGAGGTTGCTTATTTCTTCACAATAAAGTCGATTCTATAAATGATTTTTTTATAATTTTGTTTGTTAACGAAAAAAAAAATTAATGTGTGTTATGTATCTTTTTTTGAAATCAAAAAACTATTTTGGATCATATTTAAAGTGATAAACAGGGTTTTTTTTGTTTGTTTTAGATTTTGTATTTATGATGATAAAACAGAAAAATAAATAAAGGCTGTGTATGATTTTTTATCTGGAAAACAAATGAAATCAGAATAATAACTTTTTCCATGTGTGTGTAATTGAAATAATACTACAAGGAGTGTGAAAAACTTTAGACCATTTTAATGAACAAATAATTGGTGTCTCTTTTTATGTTTGGTTGAACATAGATAGTAGAATGATAAGGGGTAGCTTTTTTTAAGGTCTTTTTTTCATGTTAAGCTACATTTTAATTAGTTTGTAGAATTGGATCTTTTTTAGAGGTATATCACTGATATTTTTAATTAGGTCAATCATCTGCTAGATTCTGTGTTTTCCTGAAGGTTTGTGATGATAGTGGTCTAGTTATATTTTTATATTAGGCTATTTCTATCATCTAGAGTGAGTATTGAGTGTATTTGGATTCAACTGTTAGTAATAGCACATTAAACAGGTTAATATATGGACAATGTTTTGAGAAGTATTATTTTCCACTCTTCTTCAGGTATTGCAGGCCTGACTAGTGATAGTACTAGCATGGGATTCAAACCTGGACCCTTAGATTCTTGAGTAATGGATTTTGCCAAGGCAAACACTCAGTAGAAATTTCATATACTTATCTATGATGTTCTTTCTGACTTCTCCACTTCTTCCTAAGAGCAAAATTGATTAGTGGTTTCCATACATTATGTATAGTCACACTTGGTTGGCTTATGGGATTTTTTATCATTGTTATGTGAGCAGTTTCTTTAAATTTTTTTCTTTGTACCTTTTCTTCTCTATCCAATATTTTTGTATTTTCCCAATTGAATATATGTTCATTGGCAACCTATATAGTCTGCTACATTAGGCACATCTGTTTTCTTTCTTCTAATCATAAGTTTGTGTTCTTGTAAGTGTTTTTCAATGGGATGACTGGTCTCATCAATATTTGTTTTTCCACATTCACATGGTATTTCATAGATACAGTTTTTTGTTTTCAGCATTTCGAGTTTAGAGTTTATAGATGTTAGAATTTCTCATAGTGTTGTATGTTCTGGAAAGCTGTTCTGATGTTATATTGATTGCAGATTTTCCTTAATTTGTCTGCTATTTTTGGAATGTATGGGTATACTATAGTACCAATAATTGTCTTTTTTCTTGTTTTTTTTTGTTGTCTCTTTAATGTTTTCTTAATAACAGCTGATAGATAAACATTTTTCATAATAGTTTATTCTATATAAATGTTTTCTTTTTCCAAATCACCAGTTTCTGAACAAACTTCTTTTGCTCTGTTCCACAGTTATAGTATAACTCCATGTTTTGTGTTTCTTGTGTGATTGGATGAATATGCTAGGTATTTTCCTGTATGTGTAGGTTTTCAATAAACTATAGTTTTGATTTGGCCATGAGAGTGTCTTGTCACAAGAACATCTAAGGATGCCAATTTTTATTTTTGTTCTCATTCTATTGTAAATTTAATTGAAGGGGATATGTTGTTGATATGTTTCCAGAAAGTTTGTAGCAGTGCTTCACTATGTGGCCTTACAACAAATATATCATCCACATACTGAAACCAAACTTTAGATGGATATGGAGTAGTTTTTATGGCTAAGGTTTCAAATTCTTTCATGTAAATATTGCTAATCAGGGGAGACAATGGTTAGCCCATAGCCATTTTTAAATTTTGTTGGAAGAATTCTGTACTCTATTCGAACTAGGTTGTTTTTATACAGAATGTTAATAAATATATTATACTATCCATAGGAAGAGCTGTTCTGGTTTGTAAACTATTATCACTATTTAATCTTTTCCTTACAATAGACAATGCTTTTTCACATGGTACATTTGTGAATATATTTTCCACCTTAAAGCTTACAAGTAAGTCAGTTTTTTCAATTTCATGTTTTTGATTAATTCTACAAAGTGTCTAAAATCCCTGACAAAGGACAGGGTCTTGTATGCCAAAGGACTTAGAACATTGAGAAGAAATCTTGCCAAATTTTGGCAAAGAGAATCTCTAGAACTAATAATAGGTCTTAATGGAGCATGATCCTTATGGCTTTTAGGTAGACCATAAAGATGAGGAATTTTGCTGAAATATGATGTTATTTTACTTTTTTCTGAATCAGTGAAGTATCTGTGATGCTTTCTGTGTCAGGAGTTTTTGCATTTTGTTGTCATAATCAGTTGTATCCATTACAACTGTTGCATTGCCTTTGTCAGCAGGAAGAATAATTATAGTTTTATCTACTTTGAGAGATTTAATTGCTTTCCTCTCACCATAAGGTATGTTTGACTTCAATTTTTGTTGCTTGTCAACTGTTCTTTTTATTCTCCAGCATAATTCTGCTTCTTCCAAAGGCAGTTTTTGGGTGTTTTCCTCAGTGGCTGCCACTATATATAATAAAGAGATATTAGACAGTGTTATGGCAAAGTTTAATCCTCTTTCGAGAACAGAAATTTCAGTATCTGTTAGATGTTTAGAACTGAGATTTTTAACAGATGAAGTTGGTACATTGCTTGGTACATTATGATTTTTGATATGTTCATGTAGGTTAGCAAGTTTCTTCTTTTGTCATTCTTTTATTTTTTCATTTAATATAGAATATGATTTTCTTACTACTTGAGAAACTATCATGAGGTCTTCATCAGTAAATTTATTTTTTAGAAAACATTCTACATTATTAATGGAATGCATTATTTGATACTTGGAAAATCTTTGAGCATTTATTTTGTTTGTATAAGCGTTTTTTTTAGGGGTTAGAATTACTTTCAGGTTATGCATCCACTAAATTTTTCACATGCTTACACAGATGCTAAGTATAAAAAATTAACAGAGATTTTTTTGTAAAATTTTACTTGGGGGTGGGGGCAGGAGTAAAACTTAAATGAAGTAATCACTTTCTTTCTTGAACTAAGTGAAGTGAAAAAAAATTTCTGTTTTTTAATTCAAAACAATACTACATTTAAAAGGGTGACAAGAACCTATTGACAATTTTAAAGCAATGGATGTCTTTAAAGGAACGTAAAGAAAAAATAATTAATGGGACTAAGGTGTACTTTTATTTTTTTGCAAACAAATGAAGTCAAAATATTTACTTTGTGAGTGTTTTCAAAATAATTCTACAGTCAGTTTAAAAAAAGACTTTAGAGAATTGTTGTCTAGGGAAAAAATAATCATTACTTCATTCTGACTTGTCTTGCGTTGTTAGCAGAGAGGTATCGCAGCCGCCATGCAAGCAAGTAGTTGGTTGCAGACGGTTGTGGGTTCGCGTCCTGGCCGATGCTATGACATATGGAAAAAAAAAAAACTACATCTTAATTCAAAACTGCACATCAAATTTATTGAAAACAAACAATAGATTCTTTCTGACTGATGCTTAACAAAAATCTCCAAAACAATATTTTCTTTCAAAAATAGACATCAATATTTATTGCTATCTTAAACAGTGTTCGGAAACTGTTTAATGGCTTTCCCAAATATACAAAAAATATCAGAGCACCTATTAAAGCATTATCAAAAATAAGCATTCAATAAAAAAAATATATTTAATAAATATATACATTTTCAATATATTGTTTTATTTTGGTGCCTATTTTAATTTGGCAGCCAAGGTAGGTACCTTATTGCCTCACCCATGGAATCAATCCTGCTACTATATATCAGTTTTCACACTCCACTGGTCATACAATAAGAATTAATTAAATAAAATATCAATTATTATAAAGTAGAAATATTGTTATAGAAATAAAACATTAATGAGGTAGCTGTTTTTTAAAAAAGGTCAATTTTATAAAGATTATTTGAGTGTTGGCTACTATGATAAATTTATTAAAAGTATTTTGTTTAATAATAATAATAATAATAATAATAATAATAATAATAATAATAATAATATCCCGCAGCAAATCTCTGCTGAGATAAGAAGCAATCCTTAAGTTCTCCGATGTAAGTATTTATTTTCTACTTTTGTTCCAACTTGTTATTCGAAAAACAAACATAATACAGGAAAAATCGAATTATATAATAGATTAATAGTGTTTTTTGAAAAATATCGGTGTTTTAATATCTTTTTAAAAAAAAAATACTGACTTGAGTCAGAATAAATCATGGCTAGTGCCCAGTCAAGCGTGAGTGAATTAAGCACCAATACGAAATTAACAACATTGTTAGTTTCAACATCGCCTATTTCGTATGCAAAAGTACTTAAAAGTAATAGCAATACTACAGCACCAACTCAAATACCACGCTTCCGTAGAACAAACACAAATGATATTAAAAATCTTGATCTAAACACTCGAGAGGAAAATCAACCCCCAGCCGCAATCTGGACAAAAGAAAAGCTTGAAAATGTGACGGACCATTTCAGTAATACGGTGCCTTGGACATTATTTGAAACATTTCGCAGGTTTTTTCACCAACTTCATTAGTACTCGCAGTAACTGATAATCAATGCTCATTATATCGTTTCCCAAAAGCGTTATTATATGAAGCAATCACGCAAAATGCACTATGGGAAACAATCTCTTGTATCGCTGACCATCCAAATTCTCGATATATAACCATTGATTTTTATACTCAGCAGCAAAAAGAATGTTTTCAATCCACTATTTTAGCACTTGATAATTACGCACTCGTAATTATAGATGAAAACCGGAAAAATATAATTACTGGAGTGCTTAAAAATACTTATCTTAAATACAACGTACAAGATTTTCAAAAAATGATAAACCCGTTTGGAAAAGTAATTGCCCTATAGCCTATATATTTAAAAGACACACCTATACTGATATGTAGTAATCGTTTTGAATTTAAAATAAAACTACATAAAAACGTAGACTCCTCAACGATTCCAACACAGATTACAGATCAAGAAGCGACACTCTCTCTTCACATAAGAGGTCTAAAGCCACTTTGTTTTGGCTGTGGACAGAGAGGACACCTAGCAACTCAGTGCGATAACACAAAAAGCAATCACTGTGAACAAACTAAAATCCTTTCCCCAGAACAACCCAGTGATGAAAATAAAATTTATAATAACACTACATCCATTGGCAACCCAATAATAGAAACCGGAAAAAAACAGGTTCAAACACTCACAAACAAAAATAATAATGGATCAGAATTGCCTATCCCAAAGACTAACCAAAAAAATAATAACACAAAAACTAACACAGAAATCCAAGATTGAAACGAAAATAATTCTCAAGAAACCACAACACAAAATACAGCAATTACAATAAAGGATCAGCATCTCAATGAAACAAAATGTGTACCAAGTAAAAATCAACAAACAGAAAGTAAACACACACAGTTATATAATGAAAATATAAATCCAGATAATATAAAGATACCAATAATAAAAAAAACTACAATTATAAACAAAACTGCATCAAACATAATGGATGCAATAGAAGCCCCTCTTCCACCTATTCAAGAGAATACACCAGAGGGAAAAAGAAAGCCAGGTAGACCAAGTAAAAATCATGAATCCAAAAAGGCAAAAAAAACAGACCAAAAGCACAACTCATCAGACATATACAATTTAGAAAATGATGAAATAGAAATGGATGTAAGCCAACAACAAATGGACACCTGTTCGGTTTCATCACAAATTGCCTGTATAGAGTCTGAAGCAATATTAAATGAAAGAAAAACTGATAATAAACCCAACAATGTCTTAAATATGTATCAGCATCCATCTACTGCAATATAAACAAAAATTTAGTATTAAAAATAAAATAAAATCAATACCCTGTTAAAAAATTATTTAAAACATGAAGATAAAAATTGGATCTCTCAACATTAGAGGCTTAAATGCCACCAAAAAACTTTTTGATCTCAAAAAATGGTTACATACAACACAACCACACATACTGGGGCTTTTGGAAACAAAAATATACAGCAGCTCTCAAATTGATCCATCAAAATATTTAGTCAGCCAAGGTTTTTGTGCCTGCTCAA
Source organism: Epiperipatus broadwayi (assembly GCA_028023455.1). NCBI lineage: Eukaryota > Metazoa > Onychophora > Udeonychophora > Euonychophora > Peripatidae > Epiperipatus > Epiperipatus broadwayi. The sequence goes on along the minus strand of JAQFVV010000043.1, from coordinate 8,347,973 downwards.
GGCAATCATCATCACCATCAGGTGGCACAGGCATAATTATTTCCCACAACTGCCCTTTCGATTCTTTTAAAATTATATATATTGACTCTAATCTTATCATATTAACACTCCATCATAAAAATATCACACTTAACCTAGTATTTGTATGTATACCACCAGGCCCTGTCATCATCTCCAGAATAATAGCAACAATAAATTCAATGCTTACAGCAACACCAAATCCCATAATACTTCTGGGAGATTTCAACATGACCTACCAAACTTTTGTCACCAAATGGATCCATCAAATAACAATCCCACTTATGAGTGCTGAGGGTTTTCTCCCATCAAACTCAATATCTTTTAATAACAATAGATATAAGTCACTTATTGATTTGTGTTTCTACTCACCAATGTTACATCATTATTTTAATCTTGAACTCTGTCCATCTATAATCTCAGATCATGCTGCTCAGTTCATCACCCTCGACCTAACAAAAATACAGAATACAACAATAGCCCTCCAAAAGACTATGCGAATACTTCTTCCAGCACAAACAACTGAATTCTTATATTCAGAAACATATATAATGCTCCAAAAACTTCAAAACATGTCACTCGATCCAGTACAAAAGTATATAGCATTCACCAATATACTTTCTTTCAACATCAATCATATTACCTGCAACTCAACACCCCCCACCAGATTATTAGCATTGGCAGATGAACTACATAAAAGAATAACCATTTCCAGACCAACTACAGATAATCAAACACAAATTAAAAAACTTACAGAAATGTACAACAATACATGCAATACACTAAAGCAATATGTAGCAATAAAAAAGAAAAAAATATGCCTTACACAACAACATACTTGGACCAGAGCATACATACGGTGGGCATTGGGATACCCATCCACAGTCAGAATGCCTATGGCACTTGAAATAGATGGCTCTATAACAGCTGGACATAACATGATAAACCCAATATATCAACACTTTAAAAAAAAACTGCAAAAACAGAGAGGGTACATACCAAATTTAGACATATTTGGAGACCCTGAAACAGACACACCAATAACAACAACTGACATTGTATTTCAACTTGCAACAATAACAAACACATGTCACCCAGGACCACAAGGAATTCCCAAATTTGTGTTCAAACATCTTAGTCATTTCACAGCAAAATACCTGTGCGATCTAGCCAATTACATATCCCAAAAAATTTACAACATACAAAGTCTATACCCAATTGCAATAGTTCCATTTAACAAAAAACCAACAGCAATATCATCTTTATCTAATCTACGACCAATTTCAATGGGACCTTTAGGAATAAAAATTCTTGAAAGAGTGATAAAGGAAAAAATAGAACAACACATACTCCCTGTGTTATCATCAGCACAATATGCCAAAAAACGATCATCCATTGGCCAGGGTGCCTTAATGTACAAAACAATTATTGAAGTAGTAAAAAAAAGAAAGAAATATGCACCAATTATAGTTCAACTAGACATTGAGGCAGCTTTTGACTCAGTGCCTATAGCCAAATTATTAGACATGCTGAAAAAAACAACACCACCTCCATCCCTACTATATGTAATAGCCAATCTGCTACTCAGCCATGAAATTCACATCACATTGAATGGAAAAAAATCACCAGCCTTCAGACCGAGTCAATCCATCCCACAAGGATCCCCCCTAAGTGCCTTGCTCTTTACAATATATATAAATCCTCTATTAATAGAGATACAGAAAAAATAAAAGGCATTCAAATTCCAAACACTGCTTTAAATATATCATGCATAGCCTATATGGACAATGTAACCATTTTCCTCCCCTCTAAAAAGAACCTCCCCATATTACAAGAGATAATCAAGAATTATACCTCAAATTTTAATTTAAAAATTAACACAAATAAAACTGCTGCATGGTCAATATACACAGGCAAGCACTGTACAGAGATGTTTAATGGTAAACCATCTGCTTTCCTTGGTTTCCCATTCTACCTTGGAACCAATGGAATGAGGCAAAAAATTCAAAATAAATTAAAAATAGATGCTGAAAAAATCACAGCCTCACTTGAAAAGTCATACCTGTCAATATATGCAAAGGTAGCACTATTTAATCAACTTATAACTACAAAAATTACATACTATACACCTATAATCAAATTTACAAAAACATTCATATCTAAAATCTCGTCAATCTGTAACAAACTAATATGGAAGAGAAAGACAGTGGCAATCTCTTTAAAAAATCTGAGCAGACCACCACATAGCAATGGACTTGGACTCCATACAATCAATGTTTTTTACACACAAATCAGTAAATCTAATAACATCAACCATAAAAAGATTTCCAGACCTGGAGTGTGTAATCAGTATAATACCCACAGACAGACCACCCCCTTCATATGGATATCTATCCACACTGATTGAAGAACTCAAGCCAATATACAATGAAATATCACTCAATAATGACAACAAGTATACATACTGGGACATTTATAATATACTATATCCAAACCAGACACCTAATCTACATCCATCAGTTCTTGGAATAGACAACAGGCAACTACTGCAACAATTCAGAAAATGGTCATTAGAACCAAAATTATTTGATTTTCTACTTAAGCTTAATCTCAATGCTCTACCCACAACCCATTTCCTTAGATTTCGTAGATTCTATACAAATATAGACCCCATGTGTGGGCTATGTCATAGAGAAGAAGAGACACAAGATCATTTTCTTCATTCCTGCAGTGCCCTAGAAACAATACATCGCACAATGTTTACCACATACAGAAAGGCTATCATTTCAATTGATGAAATAATAAATAAGTTTAAAAAAGGCAACAACCCTGCTATTTGTGCAGCAACATACAGCCTTTATGCCTACTGGTGCACCAGATGCACTTTTGCACTTGCCAATAACCCTTGACGCCACCCAGCAACATATTCAATAAAACTAGAACTGTTAAGAAAAAGAGACAGCATCCTAGCTCAACCAGATATATTTGCAGCCACATGGTCACACTTGAAACAAAGATCCAGTCTATGAAATATAAAGGCCAATAAGATAGATGATGACATTTTCAACATCAGCATTTTTTCCAACTTTAAAAAAATGCAAGCATAAACTGAACTAAATAGAAGGCCAAATTTAAAAACGAAGAAAAAAAAAGTATGCAGAAAAGATAAAGACTTATATACTGAAAGTTGTAATTTGTTTTTCATTTGTAAAAAATCAATATATTACTAGATGTGACTCTGTAACTTTTTAGACTCAATAAAGTTTTGCTTTGAAACATAATAATAATAATAATAATAATAATAATAATAATAATAATAATAATAATAATAATAATAATAATAATAATAATAATAATAATAATAATAATAATAATAATAATAATAATAATAATAATAATAATAATAATAATAATAATAATAATAATAATAATAATAATAATAATAATAATAATAATAATAATAATAATAATAATAATAATAATAATAATAATAATAATAATAATAATAATAATAATAATAATAATAATAATAATAATAATAATAATAATAATAATAATAATAATAATAATAATAATAATAATAATAATAATAATAATAATAATAATAATAATAATAATAATAATAATAATAATAATAATAATAATAATAATAATAATAATAATAATAATAATAATAATAATAATAATAATAATAATAATAATAATAATAATAATAATAATAATAATAATAATAATGTGAAGGATAAAGAAAAATATGATTTCATTTTTTTGCCTTTTAAATATATTGGACCATAAACAAAGGTGGGATTCCAGCTTTATTGTTAAATTGTTGCCTTGACAACACTTTGAAATTGTTGATTATTATTGGTATTCAGATTGTCTAAGAGTTTTATGTAAAAATAGTAACTTATTTGAAAATAAGAGAATTGGATGGAAAAAGGGATATTACTTTGAATAATTCATTAAATATTACAAACATTAAAGTATGTAAATAATATTTTCATTTGCGGAGCACGGATAGTTAAAAACTGAAATAAATCAAGATACTTTTCTCGTAAAATCTTTGTTGTGTGTTTAGGTTTGATGTCATTTTAGATGGCTATCATTGACATCTGATTGGCTGTCAGTTATGTATTGTAATGAGTGCTAGAGATTTGCAGTATCTCGATTTATTATAAATATTACAAAGGAAATTTTTGATAGAAAGACTATTCCTGGAGTAGTGTATACTATGCCCTGTTTTTGTAAGAATGTATATATAGGTCAGATTTGTTTGAACTTAAATGAAAATATAAAGGAATGTAAAAGTAGGATTAGAAACAAATATCTCAGTTCTGCTTTATATATCTATGAGAAAGATGCAGGCCACACTTTTAGTTTGATGATACTAAGGTTGTCTTAGAAAGAAATGAAATTAAAAGAAGAATTAAAAAATCTTTATTATTAAAAATGTCTGATTCTGAAGCAATTAACTTGTTCTTTTGATAGTAGGAATGTGTGGAATGTAATTGAAATTATGGGTCATATTTAATATAAATTTAGTTATCTTTTAGTTCTTTACATTTGAGAAATCTGCTTGAAGCAGTGAAATCATTGGTTGTGTTTTAGAGTTTATTTTCTTTGGTTAGTCTGGTTTAATGATGAATTTGGGGGTAATTTTGATTATTTTACTGACTAGTTTAGCTTTGGACTTTCAATGTTTATGTATATGTTCTCTATATAAATATATATATATGAATTTATGGTCTTAGATATGTCAACATTTGATGATCTCAACTAATCTTCTGATGATGCCAGCTTTAATTTGACAGAAACACAAGATGCTTAAGGTTAATGGATTTATTTATCAAATGTTGCTGTATATAAAACAGTAAACTTCCATAAATTTCTATAGAAGGAATAAATACAACAATGTTAATTAATGGATTTTATATTTATGTAGTATTTAATTAATTTGTATTTAAAATGTATGTGTGAGTTTTTTAATGTAAGATGATATTGTAAAAAAAATCTAGAATTTCTTCTGTCTTAATTTCTTTATCAACTATATAAATTTATCATGTTAAAATAAAATTTTAAATTAATTTTTTGTAATTAATTAAGTCAATACTTTATTGATTATTCCATTTTCTTTGCAAGTATGACCCATTAATTTCAATATATATATATATAAAACAAATTAATTTCACATACTTTTTCTTTTCAAATCTTGTTTTATTTTACGAACCATTTTTCATTTCAATTTTCTTCCAACATTTTCATTTTTAATTTTAATTCTATATTTGTATTTTATTTAAAAAGAAGGATTGTTGAGTTTTAAAATCTTTCTATAAGTAGAAAAATATTGGAAGTTGTAGAAATAAATGAAAAAAAAAGAGACTGATATTAAAGTGAAGGGGTTTTAAGAGAGTCCCCCATATTAAGATGCTCTTTGGTATATTCAAGATTCCTACAATTAAAAAATCCCATCATAGTTAAGATTTTAAGCAACTTAAAGTTGTAGTTTAATGAGAACTTTTATGTTTAACATGAGAGTCATTTAAGATCAAAGTTTACAATTAATAAAAATATTGATTGATTTAACAGTCATTTGAATAAATGTTTTAAGATAATCATTTTGTGAAAAGTCTTAGGATTAATGTTTTTTTTTAATATATATTTTTTAACAATAATAATTATAGTAATATTGATTTCATTTTTATTATTTTTTAGTTTTATTGCTAAGTGATGATAGTATTTTTATTTTCACTTTATTATTAACATTGTTTACATTATTATTGACAACATAAATTATTTATTAATTTAACTTATTGTTTACCTAGAATGTTTAGCACTTCGAATAGATGTAGCAAGTTGGTTCCCTCTAAGTGAATAATTTAAAGATAGAAAAAATATTTTTAAAATATCAACTTGGTAATTGAAATAATATAAATAGTTAAATATGAAATGACCTGAAAGGTCATGCCATCATGTTAAACTTGAGGACTGAAAATGACAGGTAGAGTTTTGATCCAGAATCATTTAAATTTCAACACTGCCCCTTTATAACTATGGCAAATTAGAGCTTTTTAATTTAATATTGTTAAGTAGTTGCAAAATGAAGCGTTGGTGGCCGAGTGGTCAGCACAGCTCCCTTACAAGCACTTGTCCTGGGTTCGCTTTCCGGCAGATGCTTTGACACATGAAAAAAAAAAAATTAAATTAAATTATTATTTAAAATTTTTAACATTCTTGTATTCATGAAATAATTATCTGTAAAAATGACATATTCATACTTGGAAACCAGATAAACTATCCCTTTTTCTTCTCTAAGTATTTCAGAGCATAATGGTCTCAAACTCTAAAGATTCTGGAGTGAAACTCACCCTGTCATTTTCAGTTGTTAAATGTTACATAACCACGCAATATCCAATTTTTTTTTGGACAGAATTTGTCCTATTAGTCATACGTGTGTATCATGGATATTATAAATTTTGAGCATGCTAAAGTAGATTATGAACTTTTCAGATAGATCTAGCAATAGGATCTTAAATGTATTAACATAAAATAAAAAAATAATGGCAGAGTTAAAATCCCCCCCCCCCCAAAAAAAAAACAAAGCAAAAAAAAACGTAAAAGATAAATGTATTAGTCTTTATATTATTAGGTATACAGCCTTTTAATCCAATATAATTATAACTTTACAGGAATTTCTTTGTTTTACTGTCTTTAAGGATCTCGTAATTTAATGTGATTCAAAAATTATTTTCTCTATCTTTTTCCCCTAGTTTTTCTATTTATTTTGCATTACAAAATCATTCTGAATATTTATTGCTGTGATTATTCAATGTCTGTTTTTCTTATTCATTCTCTGCATGTTCTTTAGTTTATCATGGTGTTTTTAATCTTTGTTCACCGTGAAATTCTTAGATGCATAGAAATTCATTTGTTATGGAACACATTTGATTAATTAATGTTTATTTTATTTTAGGGAGAATAATCAGATTACTATTATTACTTCTTTTTCTTCTTCTTATTGTTGTTGTTATTATTATTATTGTTGTTGTTATTACCATCATCATCATCATATTATTATTATAATTATTATTATTATTTTACTGCATTAGTCTAAAGTTTTGTTTATTGTTTTCTATTTCATGCTATTATACTCTCCAAATACTAGTAACTAATCAAGCGTTGGTGGTCGAGTGGTCAGCACAGCTGCCTTACAAGCAGTTGTCCCGGGTTTGCGGGTTCACTTCCCGGCCAATGCTTTGACGCACGAAAAAAAAATACTAGTAACTTCATTGAATTTTATTTTCAAATAATTCATTCATTATTTTTATTCATCATTTGTGCGCTATACATATATATATATATATTAATCATACTTTCTTTAGAATTTGATTATTTTCTATGGTGAATTTTGTAAAAAATTTAAAGACCTTTATGATTTACTTTCTAACTATAAATTTTACATTTCATTTTTATAAAGCATTTTAGTTTTGCTTTTATAAATTTTTTTACTCCATCTACATTATATCTATTGAAAAGGAGATGTTAGCTGAGAGATCAGCGCAGTAGCCTTGCAAACAAGCAGTTGGTTGCAGACAGTTGTTGTGGGTTCGCCTCCCGGCTGATGCTATGACATATGGAAAAAAAAGATTACTTTTATTTTTTTATGATTCTTTTATATTTAGGCTGAAATTTATTTTTAAAAATTGCATAGAGAAATTATATTAAATTATTAATACTTACATCATAAAGGCTATAACAATCTTCTAATGAACACACACACACATATATATATATATCTTTATTAGTAATAAAAACACTATAACAGGGAACAAATAGTAAATAAACTGAGTATACTTTTGACATGTGAGGGTCTTGTCATGGTTGTCAATAAGTTTGAGGTTTAAACCACTAAGCATCACATGATCACCATCTCTAATGCCAGCACATAACTGTTATTAAACAGGCAAAACTCTCCATACAGTAGTGCCACCCTGTGCTAACCAGAGTAATCAATGGATGCCAGAAGGGTTGTGCGTAAAATCCCCTTCTAGTGCCTACTCATCCAATATCCCACTGACTGCCACAAGCCGGAAACTAATCTGGGGTTATTGGATGAGTAGGCACTAGATGGGGATTTTATGCACAAGCCTTCTGGCATCCATTGATTACTCTGGTTAGCACAGGGTGGCACTACTGTATTGGAGAGTTTTGCCTGTTTAATTTAAGTTTGAGGTTTATTGTTAAGGATTTAAAAGAGACATTTTTTTGTTAATTTGAATGCTATTGGCTTTTTTGTTCATAAAATATTCATTTTTCACAATAAAACAAGCCTCTTTGATTTTCCATTTTTTGACCTTCCTTTCTTCACACATTATCTCAACAACACCAGGTTCAAAACTATGTGCATATTCGTTGTTATGGTTATAAAAGGCTGACATATTTGTTAAGTCAGTTTTAGCTTTCTTGTGCATTAATGAATGACATTGTAATGAATGTAATAAACAAAAACTCTGGAATACTTCAATAAATAATGGCTAATGCCAGCTTATAACATGACTGACATTCTGATGTCATTCATATCATATGATGGCTATAACTTATTTATATATGCTGGCATTTTGAATGCTGAAGAATTATTCCAGTTGTTTTTTTTTTTTGTTTAATATAAAATCAAACTATATCTAATAACTTTAAATCATCTGGTTAATCACGTTACAACAAATGTTATAATTACCATACAATGTTAAAATTAATCAATCAAAAACTCTGTAGGACATAAGTTTCTGATTTTAAACACTTCATCACCTACCAATAAGTATTGTCCACTCATTCACATTGGCACAGTGACCTGATTTATCTGTATTCCTTTACTTTGGTATTTAAAAGTAATTGGAATTCTTTTCTTAATGTGATTGGTTGATTATTAGTTTCTGGTGGTTGATAAAGAGTATTCAAACTCATAAGTTTATGTCCTATATGTAAGTGATTACTTTTAATATTATATGATGATGTTAATGCTTGTTGTGCAGTTCTCTGTTTTCATACTATTTTTAATAGATCTAAGTAATCAATGATTCCAGACCAGTTTTTTAATTTATTTTTATCAATGAGGATTTAGGATTCAAATCTGGAATTGGTATGAATCTGATAGTCATCTTTAATTTATAGTCTGACATCACGTTAAAAGTTTGATATTGAAAACCCTCTAAGATTTTGAACAAATCTATTTTGCATTATATAGTTATATAGATCTGAACTTGAATCAATTACTTATTACTTCTTTCTAACTATAAGTAATTTTTCCTCCTGTAAAGTAATGGATATACCAATATAATATCAGTTTAATCTTTAGATTGCACTATATATGAGGAGGAAATAACTGAAGCTTCCAATGAGATATATAATGTAAATAAACTCTCAAAAGACAGATGATATTACCTGTCTCTTATCATTTGTTGTTATTTATACCTAGTTTTTTAAATGAGGTAATGAATTATATTTATTGATTATATGTATTTATAGAATATATAATAACATTCCACTCTTCTTACACTTTAAAGCAAAATGTATTTATTAATTTTACAGTTTCGACTGTTCCTAGCAGTCTTTGTCAGATAATATTTGTCAGATTCTTATCTGATGAAGACGGCTAGGAACAGTCGAAACTGTAAAATTAATAAATATATTTTACTTTAAAGTGTAAGAAGAGTGGATGTTGTTATTATATGTTATATAAAAAAGCAAACATAAAGAAGGAAAGAAGAAGAGAAAGTATTTATAGTATAAATGATAAGAATCACCTTTTAAATATTCAGAGACCCAAATTCAAGATTTAGTTTTAACAACCTCTAAATATGAAAACTCAGTTTTAATAATAAATAACTCAGATTATATGTAACTGAAGCATCCAATGAGTTATATAGAAAAGGCAGATGATACCACTTGTCTTCTAGCATTTGTTACTATATATGTTTAGTTTATTTAGGCAATTTTAAATGGGGGGGGGGATTTGATCTATTGATTATATATATATATATAGAATAAATGATAAGAATTATAATAATAACTATTCAGAGGATCAAATCTGAGATTTAGTTTTATCAACTTCTAAATATGAACACTCAATTTTAATATCTGTAAATAATAAACAACTTAGATTATATGTAACAGAGCAAGAAGTAATTGAAGCTTGCAATAAGTTAGACAATGTAAAGAAACTCTCAAAAGACAGCTGATACTACCTGTTTCTTAGCTTTTGTTGTTACTCATGCATATTTATTTATGTTATATAATTCATTTGAAGCTTCACATTGTTTCTACTCAGTTACATATAATTTGAGTTATTTATTATTTACAGATATTAAAACTGAATTTTCTTTTCATATTTATAGATTGTTAAAACTAAAGCTCAACCTTGATCCGCTGAATATTAATTAGTGATTTTTATCGTTTATTCTATAAATATATGTAATCAATAAATCAAATGTCTTCCTCATTTAAAGTTATGTAAATAAACTAAGCATAAATAACAATAAATTCTAAGAGCCAGGTGGTATCATGTGTCCTTTGAGAATATATTTACATTATATAACTCACTAGAATGTTGTTATTTCCTGTTCAGTTACATATAATCTGAGTCATTTATTATTTACATATATATTGTAAACTTATAGTTACTGCTATTTTTGTCTAATATAACTCAAAAACTATATAAAATTATTGGCTTTATTTTTATGGTTAAGCAAATATAATCACCACTATCATTGGTTAGATAGCGTTTAATATAATCAAAATTAAGTCCAAATGTCTCTAATATTAATGCTTAAGAGAAAATATAACTTTATAAAGGTTTAAAAAAATCTTCCCAAACAGATTTTTTAATCAATGCTTAAATAAAAATGTGTTTGTATTTTATCATTGTTATTATTATGGAAAAACACCATCAAATTTTATAGACAAATAGAAGTACATACTCATATAAAATAAATATTGGTAGTATTCTGTTCTATCATGTCAGCCACTTTATGGCATTAATGTTAAGCAAAAACACACATATATATATAATGTTCCCAGGTCAGCAATTCTATAGAATTATTGACTTTATTTTTGGAATAGTAAAAGTAAATTATATTACAATTTACACAAAATGAAAAAATTCAAACCAAATATAAAAATTCAAGCTGACTTTTTGGGACAGTAATTAATCAGAGACTGGCTTTTTGTGTCAATAAAAAATTACATTATTTTCTAATAACAAATAATAGTACATTAGAGACTTTTTTGGATAGGAATTAATCAGAGACTGGCTTTTTGGGGTGTGTGGGTGTGTGTAAATTTTAGCCTTTTTGGGGCATTAATTAATAAGCCACTTTGTTTTGAAATCAAAGTCAATTATATTACAACTTTCACAAAATTTAAAAATTCAAACAAAATTTTCAAATGAAAGCCAGCTTTGACTTTTTGGGACAGTAATTAATACCAGAGAGTGGCATTTATTTTGTGTGTGTATATATAAAAAGTTATGTTGCTTTTTTAATAATAAATAATAGTAAATATCAGAGACTTTTTTGGACAGTATGACTTCTTTGGCTGTGTGTGTGTATAGGAAAAGTTATGGTACTTTTTTAATAAAAAATAAAAGCAAATTTTACCCTTTTTTGGACAGTAATTAATTATACTGTGTTTTGGGGGAAAAAGAAATTAGATTGCAATTTACCCACTAAAGTTAATAACTTATAACAAACTATTAAAATGAAAGCCGACTCCAGTGTCTGGCAATTGCCAATTTTCAGAGTTTGAAGCATCCATCTTACTTGTCTTGGATGATTTCACGCATATGTTATTTTTATCAGGATCTTCGAAATAGTGCTGCATTGCACCCTAAAATCCAATTTGTGAGGGTTACACAGTCCTACCAGTAGGTCAGTTCACATGGAAAAAAGACATTGGACATGAAAAGTTCAATTATTTAGACACGCTAGTCAACACACCCTCACATGATACTGTAGTGAAAATAGACAACCCAGTATTATGATAAAGTGTATAACACAAGCAACTATGGCAGCCAATGAAGGCATTTTTCTGAGCTTTTAGCATAGAAAGAAGCCACAGTAGCAGCTGAGTAAATGGACTTTTTCTGTGGCTGCAGAAATGGCATATTTCTAGAAATTTAGCTAGAAATAGTGCCACCAAGCATCTGACATGATAGAACAGAACACTACCTAAATATTTTATTAAGAAATATAAAATAGAATAATAAATCAACTATTACAGCATAGGCTATTTTAAAAGAAAGTAATTACATTTAAGATTACATTCATTTAAAGTTGTAGAACAAACAGTTCCTATATTTTATGTGCTTGCATGTATGAAATTTTGAGTTTAGATTTAGTTAAGTTAATATCTCTGTTTATTTTGTTAATAAACACTTTTATTTAAGTTAGAATAAAATTAAGGTTTAATATATTTATAGATGGGAGAATTTGAAATTTCATACATTTGATATAAATCACTAGCAATGCAATACGACCCTAAAATATTTTAGGTATCTTACTTAGTTTATTAAATCCAGAGCAGTGAGTGGATGGAGTTTTAAATATTTTGATAACAAATGTAAAATAAGTTGTTGAAAAATTAAGTTTTCAATAACGTGCATAAGGAGATGATGTATATATATATTGTTAGATTGTTTATTTCAATTAAATGTCTTTATTGGTGTTAGAATAAAATTTTAAAATTGAGTTTTAATATATTAATATTAAATATAACTTGTTCAAATTTGATACATTTCTCATAAATCACAATGCAATATGTCACTAAAATATTTCAGATAGACAACTCAGTTCCTTTAAGACAGAGTAGTAGGTTGTTGAAGAAAAATATAGTATAAACAAGGTTAATTTGATATTTATGATTTTACTTTCTATTTTAAAAGTATTTTAACATTTTTAAAAATTGAAATATAAAGAAATCTTTGATTACAATCTTAATGCTAAACACTAAATAATAATAGATATAAAAATATTTATGATAAAAGTTTTTATTTACTATAGGAATGAAAAACCAATAAAATAATTGTTTGTTCAACCACAAATGAGATTTTTATATTTAAATTGAAATAAAGAATAGGGGATCCGATATTAATTAAGCCAATCCCTATTTTTTCTCATTTTTTATAATAAGAGGAAACAAAAGATTTATTTAATTAATTTCTGGATTCCTCAGTTTTATTTCAAGTTAAATATAAAAATCCCAATTGTGGTTGAAGAACCGATTACTTTCTTTGTTTTTAGTTCCCATAGTAAATAAAAGCATTCATTATAAATCTTTTATATCTATTATTTTTTCAATTAAAAATGCATTGTTTATGTAACATTCTTTCCAAAGTGTGCCTAATTTTTCTGTTTTGGAATAAGTATATGCTTCTAATGAAAATATAATACAAAAAAATAAGAAAAAAAAAGATTCTTTTTATAAGTTAATTTTCCAAACTACTTAAAATTCATATGTACATATAAACTAGTTTCTTCATAAAGATTTATAAATATTGTTCTAGCTTTTTGGTTTTATATTGATATATATATATATATTTTACATTCAAACAAATTTTTTATAAGTAATAAAGATTGTATAAACCTAGATTTAGTAACACGTATCATAATTGAAATTTCAGTAATATATAAATTATCATTCAATATTTTGTTCTGAGTTAAAATTTTCAGAAATACCTTAAAGTAGTAATGTTTAAGTTGTGATACAATCTGAGATCTGTTTTTTTGGTTTGGTAATTTTTTAAAAGAATTTTTTCAATAATATATTAAGTAATTTTTTATTCTTTCATTACAGTTATGTAACTTTTTCCAAGTTTTACTAACTAATGGATGTCAGGTGATAATTTTTAGTAAATCTCTTTTCACTGCTATCATATCGAATATCTCCAGACTAGTTTTAAATTTATGACTATCCTCATTGAGGAACATAGAATATCAGAACAGTGCACCTGGACTTTTAGATTTTAATGCATCTTCCTTATAGCAGTTATCATTTTGGTTCCAACATTCAAAACTTCTCACTGCCATCAACTTGAAAATAGTCTGAGGATATTGGATAGCATTGGATATAGATTAATTAAGCACTATCATGTGACATGTTATGAAAGAAAAAAAGAATGCAGCAAAATATGTAAGATTAAGTCATGTGATACTATCTCTTGAAATTTGTATGTAATCTATATTTAATTCCCACAAGCTTCGTTTAAATAAAGAAAAAAAAAAAGTCCTATTACTTTTTGCCATATATACAATATGTTCCTGTGAAAAGTGATTGGTGAGTTGTTTTCTCTTCAAGATACCTGCAATATTTTCTTTGAAGCAATAGATGTGTTGCATAACAACATAGTTGAGTTATTTATAAAAAGTTTAAGATGCTACTTATATGTATCATAAACTATGACATAAAATGTAACAATGTGTTCTTTATCTTAATCCTTGAGAATGTGCTAACATTCAATTTGGTAAAACTGTTACAAAAACATTAGAAATGATTCAAATTGCATGCAGTTGTGAAATCACAAGTACAAGAATATTTTTCAAGTGGTTTTTTAGGGAATGCATTGATGATCAGCCAAAAATAGTTCCACACTCATAACTCATGATCTATATACACTAGCACTTCAAAATGTTTATGGTGGATAAATAAATTGTCACTATAATTCACAGATGCACTGCAGACAGCTTGGAGAGAATACTAATCACCTTTTTATTGGCAAACTCTCCATACAATAATTTAGCAGGTAAAACATGACTGTTAGAGGGTTTGATTAGATCCTAAGATCTAGGTGCATTGCTCTGAGATGCAAAACTCCTCATTGATGAATGTCACAAGCTAGAAACTAGTCTTTGGAGGATGCGTAGGCACTAAATAGGTGTTTTATACACACACTTTTGGCACCCATTGATTACTATGGTTTGCACTAAATGGCACTATTGTAAGGAGAGTTTAATACTGTTTTAACATCTTGGGTAAGCATAGGAAATGGTGATCATGTGGTCTTTCATTGGCGCACATTTTTTTCAAATTTGATATGTTCTTAAAAATTGTTTTCACATTTGGAATGTTGCACATTAATAATGTAATTATATGTACCTGCAATAGTTTTTTTGTTAAATAAGTAATTTATTTTTGTAAAATCTCACACTATTGATTTCTTACTAAGTTCTGTCTTTTTTACGGTCAGTATCGTGGGCATTGCCATTTTTTAGAACTTGCTTTTCTAGTTGTCCTAGCTTCTAACAGAAAACTTTCTTGATTTACATAATCTCATCATTTTTATATTACTTATGTTGGCACGCATTGCAACTTTCCAAAGCAATTTGTTTTCTTTTTTTCTTGGTATTTATCTTTGGAACTTTTTTATTTAAAAATCTTTTCCCATTTTCGTCTAGTATTTAATCATTCAAAATCTATACCGCTCTGTGTGGTTTAGTGCAATGTTAAAGTGCCAGCCTGTAACAAGGTCCTTAGATAGATCCCAGTTTTGATACATTCAGTGACGCTCAACTTGCGAATGTACGCAGTGGTGTTATTAGAGTATTTTATTTAAAATCTGTGTTAATAAAAATATTTTTTCCTTTTTTTTTGAATGTTGAATTCTATTTATATAGGCAACTTTTTTTTTTTAATTAATTGCTTTTAATATCCCAACAACCACGTGATATAACAACACGTCATACAATTGTCTTTGCCACAACCACGTGGTTATTAATGATTTTGCCCCACCCAGTGGAAGCAAGTGTTATCTTGTTGAAACGTCAGTATATTTACTTGATTATTATTTTATTGAACACTTGCTCTCGAAAACATGTTTTATAAAACATCTTTTGACCATGATAAGATTCATTTCAATATATATAAACTGGAGGTGCCGTGTATTTTATTCTGCTAAAATTCCCAGTTAAGTCTTGACTTTTATTCTTATGGGATTTAGTTTTTTTGTTTGTAAGTAGATATCTGGAATTATTTTGGTTTCCACTAATCTTCTAAAAGGTTCATCCCTCCCAAGTATATGTGAACCCCCAAAAAATTATTTTGCTATTATTGTTATTTTTGTTTATCATAGAAGTAATTGTCATTTAAAAAAGAAAAAAATACTTCTGCATTTCAAATCCTATTTGAGATTTTTTTTTACAAGCATTAAGTTTTTATTTGATTTTTTTTTTAACATGATTATATACAGAAATATGAGATTATCACATTTTAAAGCGATGAGAATTATAGATTTTTTTTTTTTTTAAAAAGATAGAGAATGATGGGGTAGGGGATATAACGGAGTAAAGTCGTAAACTAGTAAGGTTAAAAAAATGATGGAAAAGATAATTATCGATTCTATAGCCCCAGAGAAGTTCTCTTCATCCAGTAATGAAATCTATTTCAAAAATTAATGAAAACCAACGTTATTCTTTAGTAAGAGTTTTTTTTGTGTTCCTGTATATGGGAATGATTTTAGTTATTCAACTTTTAAGGTCTCCTTAAAATTAGTAAGGCTTCTTATACTGCCTTCTAGCTCCAAACTGTTTTACTAACCACTGAGCTATGAAATCTTACACTTTTATTAAAGGCTGCGTATTAGAAATGCTTTCCGTGACCACATAATAAAAAAATTGGAAGACAACAAGCTTTTGAAATTAAAATTACTGATAAAATTGTAAAACCAGGGATAAAAGAAATCTGAAATTATATACATTGTTGCGATTTTCACTTACAAATAAAGTTGATATTATTATCTTTATTGTTTAAATTATTATTATTATTTTGTAGTTAAAGATATTATTTATCTTGATAAATTAATACACTGTACAGGCTTACAAACACCTGCACATATATAATGTAATATATAAGGGATTCGAACTCAGACTTTCATACGACCCTCAGCTCTCCATGCCATCTCATATTACAGACCCACCTGATCATACACATGTTGAAAAGATAAATAATCACCAATATCTGTATTTCATGCTAAACCAGCAATCATAATGTTTTTTAAACGTAAATATAAGTAAATCAGTTTTTTTATATGAGACGATGATTATATATGTTATGAATATTGAGACCATGCGTTGCCCTCGAAAGCACTAAGCTTCAGTAAATACTCAGTTATTAATAGCTTTTCTCACGATAGCGCCTAAGGGCATGTATTTATAAACATGCATTTATCATAAATTTTTGATCAAAAGAAGTTTACTAATAGATAGAGACATGTATTCTTAAGCTTACTATATAATATTAATCACTTTTTTTCGTAGCCTGCGTGATTTGGCTTAGTTGGTAGAACGTCAGAATTGGAGGAACTCAGGTTCGATTCCGGCACTTGCGGGTCTGGCGACCAAACTTCTTATGAACACCCAAGTAATAAAGCCATATACCCTTTTTTATTGTTTTCACATCAACCACACACATATAGAAATAGTTTAAGCAGTAAATAAAATTAAAGATTTTATTGATAAAAGATAATTGCAAGAATCATTAAGGCTGGCAGATTGTAATATGAAATTATAATAATTGCATATGAAAATGATTTGATATTTTATATGATATTTATTAAAGAATCAATGTTTTTGCACGAAATATCATTGCTCTCATGAAAGGTGATGGTGTGACAATACATAATATTCTGAAAAGTTATTATTTGGATTGTAATTTTATTTGATCATAGAAAAGAGTTTATCAATCATATTTCATTGAGTTTCATTTGGTTTGTTTTCTGATAATATAAAAACATGGTTTTTTGTCAGAATTTATTATTATTAACATACTTATTCATATGTAAATAAGTTAACCCATAATATACTAAAAACATTATTATCCAATCAGAACTGAGATAATATTTTTCCCTTTGAATGAAGTTGATTCTGCATTTTTTAAAATGTCAACATTTTTCATTTGGTTTATTTTCTGACAATATAAAAACAAGATTTTTTTCCCCTCAGACTTTATTATTATTAATGAACTCATTCATATGTTAATAAGTTATCCCATAATATACTAACATTTTTATCCAATCAGAACTGGGATAATATTTTTTGCTTTGAATGATGTTGATTCTGCATTTTTAAAATGTCAGAATATTTGTAAATCTTTAATTAAAATACAATGGTTTTATTTTAAATTGATAAGCAGCAATAAAAAAGACTCACTTTTGTAGAACTGATGATTTAATTAGAGGGGATTTGAACCCATATTTTCGAGATTCCTTTAGACATCCACCCCATCATATACAACTGATATACACAATCACATACACGTGAAAAAGATGATTGATCTCCAATATTTATATTTCATGCTGAAACAGCATTCATCAATTGGTCCAGATCATCATCTCCCACACACATATATAATCAGTACTCTGTTTATATTAAGAAAGAAAATCTTCAAACTTTAATGGAGAGCCTTCAATCTTCTCCACTCTTCAGCCATCCACATCATTGAAAATCTGATGATGGCATATTCAAAGCTCTTGTTTGCCAATTTTGTTGTTATACCCATGTTGACCATAAGTTTGAAGATTTGCTTTCTTAATATAAACCAAACACTGATTATATATGTGTGTGGAAGATGATGATCTGGACCAACTAATGAGTTATGGTTTAGCACAAAATACTTATTGGAAATCATTTATCTTTTTCACATGTATGAGGTCGTGTGTCAGTTGTATAAGATGAGTGTATGACTAAAGGGAGCTTGAAAGTCTGGGTTCAAATCCCCTCTAATTACTACTTGCCTAAAAGTATATATATTTGTATTTAAATGTAGCTGATGATTTAATAAAAAAGTCGATGAAAGAAATTATTTAAATTATTGGGTGGAGATTTAATGAATATCAGGAAATAAAAATTTCAGTATTATGATTTTTTTTTTTTAATGAAAAACATTTTTTGAAAATAGAAATTGATTAAATTTTTTAAAAATAAGCCTTTCTGAAATTCACATTAATAATAGTGTGCAACAACGCTATTGCTCATTTGCTCTTTCTTGCTTTCATTGTTTCTTATAAATGTTATTGAATTTCAATTATTGTGTATGACTAGCTGTTTTAATACTATTTATTCAGTGAGATTAGATAATTTGACGCGGATGATTCTTAAAGAAAAATTATTTGTTTATTTTTTTTAACTTTTCTTTACGCCCTCAATCATTTCCAACATGTTTGAAAGCTTGTGTTA
The DNA here is from genome assembly GCA_028023455.1 of Epiperipatus broadwayi. Classification (NCBI taxonomy): domain Eukaryota; kingdom Metazoa; phylum Onychophora; class Udeonychophora; order Euonychophora; family Peripatidae; genus Epiperipatus; species Epiperipatus broadwayi. Next base: position 8,328,741 of record JAQFVV010000043.1, on the reverse strand, counting down.
TTATGCCTAATTTTTAAAAGAACGATCCTTTATTTCTTTTAATAATTGTAGATCTACTTTTCGTATCTGTTATATTTGATGTTGGAAATTGTGCTTAAAGAGAAAATGATGTATTTTTTTGCTTACAAATAATATATTGTCAGAGCAACAGTATGATTTTGTTTCAGAAGTACATTGGATAATTTCTACAATCCTAGGCACTATTTGAAATCATCCCTAGATGATGATCTCAAAATTATTGCCACAGTTTAAACTTATGTAAAGTATTTAATTTTGTTTCTCATAAAATGATACTTAAATATCTATATTCATATGATTTCCATGGTCATTTTGCTTCTTGGCTGTCAAATTATGTAAAAGTAAGAAGCAACCATGGAACCTTTCTCACGGTACTCATTCTTTTGCAATAATTACTCATGAAGTATCACAGTATTTAGTCTTAAAGATTTTAATTTATGTAAAGAATATGCTTTCACTAAGAAGCAAAGATTTATGATTTTACAGATGTATTGATTTACCTATGCAGAAGTTGCACATAATTATATTGAAAAAATAATCATGAGTTATTTTTAATGAACTTGTTTATCAGGATTTGGAAAAGACAAAAATGATACATTTGTTTCACATTTCCTTGACATTACTATTTGTAGTAAGTATTTTTACACTGTGCTACTGCGTACTTATTTTTATATTTCATTTGCTCATATTAGTCAAATCATATTGATTTTCTTTGATCCTGTTTATGCATATTAAATTGTATATTCTTCTATTTATCTATATTTTTACCTCAGTCATTTTTAATCACTATTTATATTTTTTGTTATCAAAGCATAAATATTACATTTCTGTCTGGGGAACTGTTCCATTTTGCTGTATCTGTATTTGTTTTACAGATTTGTACACTGTATATTATTTTGGGTAGATTGTAAGACTATTAGTATACTAGATATTCATTTACATTGCCATAGGGCGATTTTTGATATTTATTATGAGTTCTTACTTAGATCTTAGATTTTTTGTTATAAATGCATGATTATCTATTAAGTTTCAACTTTGTTTTACCATTTTTTTTTCAAGTCTTACATTCATAAGCAACTTAATTATAATGATTCCACATTATTCAGTACATTTATGCAAGAATATTCTTCAAATTTAAGTAATATCAATGATTTCTCTTTTAAAAGTATTTATATTATTAGCTGTCTTATATTAAATATTATTTTGTGTTTTCAATTTATTTCAATTTTATATTACATTTTTTTTTTCATGTGTCATAGCACCGGCTGGGAAGCGAACCCGCAACCCGGGCAACTGCTTATAAGGCAGTCGCGCTGACCTCTCGACCACCAGTGCTTGACATATTACATTTATTTTTATCTATTATATTATAAAAATCCAAGATTTCTCTCATATGAAATTTATATGGTTGTATATTAGACTATCAAACAGCACTTGACCACCATTGTTAATGCTTACACACACACTGTTTTTCATAGAGCCAAATCCCACTAGATAGGGATTTTATACACAAACCTTCCTGCATCCATTGATTTCTCTGGCTTATACTGAGTAGTGCTACTGTATGGAGAGTTTTGCCTCTGTGAATGATTGTATATATTTTTTTGTTTTTAACTGAATAAATAAATAAATAAATAAATTATAAGTAATAAGTAAATAATTTTATCCCATTGCTTCTATACTTTTATTAAACTGCAAACATGTAATGAATCCTGAATCCATTGTTTTTTTTTTTATGGGCCAGAAAAAACATAACTGCTAAGATGCAAGAAAATGATAGAAAGAACTTTTATAAAAATGAACATAAATAATTTAATTCAAAATATTCACTGCCTATTATGTTGCAAAAATGTATGCATATATATGTAATGTAATGTCCCAGTAACTACATATGCTTAAAAAAATGAGATTAATATTAATTATAGTGATAAGATACACGTACATCTCTTATTGACATTTGCTTCAATTTAAAGCATGGAGTGAATTGTACTTGTTGTGGGCTTGACAAAGGGTATTTATAATATATAATTAAAGCATTATTTGAAAAACAAATGGTTGTTGTTGGAACAGTCTTGTTTTATTCTGAACAAATTTAAGTTAACTTTTTTTTCACAAGGAGATTCCTTTAAGTTTTTAATTAAAATTCTAGATGTAAAATTTATTTAAAAACAATAGTAACAAAATTATAAAAATATTTTCAGAAGGTTAACTTTGCATATATTTTAATGTATTATTCGTAATTACAATTTGTGAAAATTGAATTTATTGAATATTACTCAGTAATGAGAAAATTAATTACCATATTTATATATATTGAAATGACATTCATTATTTAATAACATGCAGAAATAGAAAGGAAGGGTTGAGTACAGCATAAATATTTAAATTTTGAAGATAAACTAAATAAAGTAAGGAAAAGGTAGAATCATTTAAACATAATAAAAAACATGTACTTTGGTAATAATCAACTCACAACCCTAATAGATAGGCAAGTGTGATGTTGTATACCTATCATACTTGCATGTGTATAATTTTTATTATCATTTATGTGTTAATAATATATATATATATATTAAATAATTTTTTAAATGTTATATAAGATAATTTAAAATATTGTGTAAACTAAATTTAAATTTAATTTTTAAAATATTACAAATGTAATATTAGATAAATGTTTTAAACTTATGCCTTGTTTATAAACAATTATGTGCTAGTATAAGAGAGGGTGATCATGTGATGTTTTAAACTTATAAAGCACTTGATAAAAGGTTATTAATTTATGCACATTAATATTTTTTTAAAACAAAAAATTCAAAAAGGAAAAATGCATCCTATGAATTTATTGTCTGTTTCTTCTAAAAATTGATAAGAAATTGTATCATCTGCAATTTTAGAAAATTGCTATAACAAATGTTTTACATCTTATTTTTACAATGGCAGATTAAACTATATGAGATTCCTGCCTGGATATGCAGATGGAAACATAATGGATGAAATTAATCATAGAATTAAACTTGGTTGAAGTGCTTTTAGTAAAAATAACTTGATACTAAAAGGAAATATGCCTATGTGTTTGAAAAGAAAGGTTTTTAATAAATGTGTTTTATCAGTTCTTACTTATGGATCTGAGACTTGGACAGTTAATAGAAGAGCAATACAGACACTTCAGATCACTGAAAGAAGTTTGGAGAGATGCTTGTTGTGAGTAACAAAAAGAGATCGAAATGCAATACTGACCTCATTGAAAAAATTAAAAGACTGAAGTGGAATTGGGATGGACATATTTCTAGAAGAAATGATAATAGGTGAACAATTGAAATCTTAAACTGTTTTCCAAGAGATTGTAAAAGACCCAGAAAGAGACCACATGTGAGATGAATGGATGAAGTAAGAAAGTGTGCAGGGGTGATGTGGAGAAGAGAAGCTAAAGATCAGAGAAGATGAACTGAATTTGGAGAGACCTTCATCCTGCAGTGGATTGATAATGGTTGATGGTGATGATGATGATGATTGTTGCAATTAAAAGAATAAGGTTTTTTTCATAAATGAATTATTAAAATTTAATTAAAAAAACAATTTTACATAGAATATTATAAATTTGAATTTAAATAAATGGATCTAAGGCAAGATTGAAGGAACCATTTCAGATTATTTGATAAAGTGAATAACCTAAATTTAAATGATTTTTGAACTTCTTTTTATGTGTGTTAAATGACTAAGTGTTAAATGCTTGCTATAAATAATGATAATGCAACTTAATTAATTCAATGCATGGATTTGTTTAGTGTTTATATATGGAGATGTTGAGATTGAGATGTGCCTGTATCTAATATATATATTTTATGATGAAAATTACCCTCAAATTTACAATTAAACTAGACTAGACAAAGAAAATAATCTTTAAAACACAACAAATGGTTTCACTACTACAAACAGACTTCTCAAGTATAAAAATTAAAAGATAACAACAAATTTTTACTAAATATTACCCACAATTCCACTTACATTCCCCACACCTTTAACATTAAAAGAACTTTTAAACAAGTTAATAGCTTCTGAATCATAAATTGTTAATAATAAAGATTTTTAATTCTTTTTTTAATTTCATTTCTTTTGAAGAAGATAACTTTAGCCGTATCAAAACTAATAGTGTGACCTATATCTCTTTTATGGACATATAAAGCAGAACAGATATTTATTTCTCACTCTACTTTTATGTATCTTTATTATTTCATTTAAGCTCAAACTACTCTGATCTATATATACCTTCTTACAAAAACAATGAATAATATACAGTACTTCAGATATAGTCTTTCTATCAAAAATTTCCTTTATATTATTTAATAAATTATTCAAAGTAATATCCCTTTATCAAGAAATTTTCTTATTTCTAAATAAATTATTATTTTTACATACAAACCAGACAACATGTAGACAATATCAATAACAATCAACAATCTCAAACTGTTGTCAAGGCAACCTCCTTTTAACAATAAAGGTGAGTCCCACTTTTTTTATGTTCCAATATATTTACAAGGCAAATAAATAAAATATTTTTCTTCGTTCTTCACATTATTGCTATTACTATTAAATAAAATACTTTTAACAAATTTATCAGAGTAGCCAACACTCAAATTACTTTTATAAAATTGACTTTCTTAAAACAAAGCTACCTTATTGGAATTATTTAATCTCTTATTTCTATAACAAAAAATTCTTAAAGCAGCTACTTTATGAGATACATATTGATAGCTATCAGTTTTAATTATAGATCTTAACTCTTTACTCTTAGATAATATTGAATGCAGATTATTCAGGTTTATGCTCTTCAAGTTCTCATTGTGAAAAAGTTGAAGATTTTTATATGGATGTACAAGATGGTTTTGATTGGGCCAAATAATATTTTAAAATTATTTTGGGAAATTTCAATGTTAGAATTGGAGGAAGATTGTAAAAATAAATAAATCTGGGAATAAATTTGATATAGACATAGAAATGAGAAATACACAAATTCTTATACAAATTCTCATACAGGAATAGTCAAAATTAATGTTACCCAAAATGCATACTTTTTTACTTTCTCAGATGTGAGTGAGATCAAGTTGAGTGATAATTTTATAGTGTTGGTCTCCAGAACATGATCATCATCAGCCCACAATTGACTAGCTATATTTTTACACTGGATCAATGTGTAGACTAGCTCCCCATTGGTAAACATGAAATGGTGAGTGAATAAATAAATTCTTTTACTGGGGTGGCCTAAGACAAATGGATAGATGTATATATGATAGATCATATTTAATCACTCAACATCATTATAGATTATATTTAATCACTTAACATCCCAGGTTGCTATGATTCACTGCTGGGAGGCGTACCCCAGATCAGCTCACAAACAATAAATAAACAAAAGGACAAACATTATTTGTACAGCCATTTAGTCTTAGTCTATCTATCTCTAGTTTAATTAATATAATAATGATGGTGAAGACTCCCCCATTCATGGTTTTATAACTAACATCACAATTAACATAAATCATCATGTCTGTTATTAATTTAGCATTGATAAATATGCTCTGGTATACACCAATATATTATAAAACAGCTTTCAATCGTTCAATGGATACTCCAATGGCAATATGCCTCTTTTAAATCATATTATATAGTTTTCTATCACTAGTTATTTATTACACTATCACATTTTTAAATTATGTTTTATGATTGGAATTCACTAATTATGGTGATGACTAAGCTAATTTTTTTAACAAGAAAAATAATCAACCTTAAGAAACCATAAACTTCTTTAATCAAAGAATTTTATTACTAGTTATTAATATACATTGAAAAATATACATAAAAAATCAATAGATTGGTTACATTTAATGATAACAACAACAAATATACCCCCTCCCCCGGTGAATTTAAACTCAATCGTTAGTAGCATATAATATGATATATGGATGTTGACACATTTAGTATTAGGTGCAAAGACATTTCAGATCATGGAAAATTTAGATTTCGTAAATAAACACTCGAAGCACACACATACGTGTATAGTATATAACATAAATTTTATGTATAAAATTTAAAAATAATTTAATAGAGAAAATTTATTTAAATTATAAAGATAGCAATATCTAAAGAGAGATCTGTTCCTATTTATAATCCTCATTCATCTTAATCCCCATTAAGCTAGGTTACTGATTGCCTTAAATTTATTTCTCATTATAATAAATTTCTACCCTCAACCTCTTTCTGGATTTGCACATTTATACCTCATTTATCAATGCAGGCATATATATTATTGTGTGTGTGTGTGTGTGTTATTTCCCACTATCAATAAATCTTGTCTTCGACCTTAAAATATAATAATAAAAAAAACTTTTTTCTTTCATGATACCCAAAATTAATAAAAACAACAACACTTTAATGAAAAAAAATATCGTACTTATATAAATGATTACATATAATGATTATAATAAAATAAATAATCTTGATATAGTCAATATTTATTATTATTGAAAACTACTCTCTTTTTAATATGTTTATTTTAATGCTTTGGAGAGAGAGAGAGAAATGGACATTAATAATAATAATAATAATAATGATGATGATGATGATGATGATAATTATTAAAAAAATTTTTTTATATTATCAGACATTGCTTTTTTTTTCCGATATAGAAATCATTTCAGTTAGTTTAATGAATTTTATTTAAAGTAAGGTTTATTAAAGATTAGAAATTTGAATTCAGCCACACTTATACATAGATAGAGATTATAGTGGTTTAGCTGGGGGAAAAATTCCTTTTAAGATCAGGTTTGTAATTTTTTATTGTGATGATGATAACATAATCTTGGACAACAATGATCAGTATTCAGTCTGCATTTCTTTAGGGACACTTTTCTTTAGTATTGCAATGGTTTTTTCTGCTCAGCTAGTAGGTATGCCAATAGATAAATGGATATTTTTGTTGTCTTCATACACTTCTTGCATTTTATTCACTATGTTTTCTTTGAATATTTCAATGGGAGATGTGAAGCAATAGCAAGGTTGGAGTCCTCTTTGGTCTCTGGAGGTCAGCCGTAGGATGTTTATTGGTTTCATTCTCTATTTAAATTTTCAGATGGGCTAGCATTAGCCCAAAGGGCCCTTCAATGAAATTATGTCAATTTTAGCACTGCATTTTGTTGAAGACTCTCCTCATATATATATATATAAATGACCAGGTGGTTCTCAGAAGCAATAATACTTAATACTCACTAAAAATATTTCTTTCCTGACTGTATATGTGCTCACTTTGATGACATAACAACACTCTTATCTATTGGAATATCTACAGCTGTAATTCTGTCTGGTTATCTGTAAAATCTCTATCTATACAGCTGCAATACAATTATTTGATAGTTGAACATTTATTCTTCAATGGTGTACAATAATTAGTAGTTTCTTTTTTAACTTTAATTGTTTACTAATAAGTTATTCTCTTCTCTCCTCATTTTGGACACTGAAGTTATCTTGATCTTTAGAATTGATTTTATCTATTTTTTTAACACTAGATTTATCTAAATCTTTTAAAATTGACCATCTCTCTCATTTGTAACACTTAAAAAAATTGGACTTAAATAGTAAAAAAAACCTTTTTACACTGGAAATATGAAATTATTAAAAACATTTTGATATATATATATATCAATGTTTAAATTTTGGTGTTCACATATACACATATAAAACTTGTATAATTAGTAAAAGCAAACTCAGAAAAATATATTGAATTAATAAATGATTGGTGAAAACAAATTAAATGATGTGAAATGCTAAAGACTAAGAGTACTATTAGGAATAAAAGTCATAGATTAAATTAGTAGTGAAAAAAATACCATCAAGAAAGAAGAAAATTATAATTTATTATATATAATGAAATGGAACAAAGTAATAAGTAGATTTAGAAAAAAATAATGTATGGATTTTGTGTCTATAAACAAATATTTATATGTGCTTAAAACTTTAACTCTTGGATATAAATATATTCAGATGCATAAAACCAGTGAACTAAGTCAGTAATGGATATATTATAAATTTAAAACTGAGACTATAGTTCTTTATATCACTATTAAAATTTCATTTTTCTGTAGACTGTTAAAATATTCAAAAGATATACATTGTCATGTTCCCTAGTTAAAATTTCAGCAATCTTTCATTTCTTATTCCATGCTTAATATTTTCACAACTATATTATTTCTTTGGTTCATTTATCTTCTTCCTTTTACAATCTTAGTTCCTCTATAGATACTTAATCTACTAGACTATCACATGAGGAAATAAATGTTCTACATCCCCTTCTTTTTGGAGTCCTTGGGGTTGGGGATATAGGATTTGAATTCCATACCCTACAATATTTATAAGTAAGATAATGCAACTTAAATCTATATAAAAACACTTCACTTAATGTTATTTCTTATAATCCATACATTCAGCACTTATTATCATCCAGTTTTCTAAGTTATCAGTTGCTTTTAAATTAGTGGATCCCAACTGTCTCTCTCACATACCCCATGATTAGTTTTTGTCCGCTCACATACCCATTGATTACTATCCCCCCCCTCCTCATTACCCCCACCGATCCCTCAAAAAAGTGTTTTTTTTCCAAACTTTTTTAGGTTAGCTAAATAATCAAACAATGCACATTAACTTACTGACATTGGCTTTTATTTTACATTTAACAATTTATTTCAGTTTTTAAATTAATTCAATATGGCTTTTAATAATTTTAATGTGATCCTTGAGCTTGCTTTATTGATCATAGTTTTTTAAAATTGGTTCAAATGAAGACAGATGTAATCCTAAATCATGTGCTGCATCAAGCTTAACCTGATCTTTATTCTTAATATATACATAAGATGAGAATGCTCTTTTGACAAACTCTATTTTCACGAAAGATAATAAATATTTTATTGCTTTATCACTGAGTTTTCTCTACTACCCCAAAAGTCAACAATATATTTTTTTTTTGATATAAGATTGTAAAGAAAAATCAATTGAAAGTTCAATCAATTTTTCTTTTTTAGAAACTGATAAGTTTTCAACTTGTTGAAAAAAACACTTTGTTGAATGGATTTAAAAGCCAGTCATCTTCACTATTTCACTTTGAAAAATGCCATCTGAACAACCTTTTAAGCCTTTTTAAGTATGTTATTATACTACTTTTTACTAATTTTGACAATTTCTGCTTGTTCTCAGTTAAGAATCTGTGAAGTGTCTCAAAAATTTTACATTGGTCTTTTTTGATCCCAGAATTCAATTTTTTTGATTGTAGACTTGATTTTCTCAGACACCTTAAAGATGATTATGGAACTGTTCTGTAATCCTAAGTTTAGTTTATTTATTTCTGAGAAAATAGCAGATAAGTAGAGAAGCTATTGAAGCCATTTACTTTGAACTCAAAAGGTTGGTCTCCAGCAAAAAAAAAAAAAAAAAAACCAACAACTTGAATTTCATATTCATTTTAAACAATATTGTGAGTACTTTTCCTCATGAACACCACTTCATGTAAAATTAATACAGGATGGTTGTTGTCCATCTCTCCACACAAAGATTTGAATCGTCTAAAATTTGTTGAATTGGTCTTAATACAATTAACAACTTTGATAGATTGATTTAAAACATCTTTCAAAGAATCTGGTAGGGGCTTGGATGCTAGGCTTTGTCCATGAGCACAGCAATGATTTCATGCTCAGTGGGAAGTGACTTCTTTGATGCACTCATGCAGATCTGCCTGACAGACATATATTTTTCACCATCTGTGCTATTCCCACAGAACACTAAAATAACACTGAATGACATTAAATATGTTCACACCTTTACATCTTTCAGTGAGAGGACAGAAAAGTAAAAGATTTTCTTCAAACATGTTATTTAAATATCTTGCATAACAAGCACAATTGACTGATTGGAAACATCAGTTTTTCTGTATTGGAAAGAAGGAACTTCTTTTTATTCATTCAATTAATGTAGATTTAGTGTTATTAGATATGTCCTTAATTCTCTGAGAAATAGTATTATTTGAAAAGGGATTGTTGTTAATTTTTCAGCCATAATCTTCACTGAACATACATTGAACCACAGCATCTTTGATGCATGGAGATATCAAATTTTTAGTGATTGTATGATTTTTACCACTTTTAGCTATAGGATAAATTATTCTGTACATTAAATACTTCAACCACATTTTCATTAACTTTGTTTGCAGATGAGAAATAAGGAGTTACATTAGAGCTGTTTGATAGTTGAACATCTTTTTGTTTATAAATTGGATGCTTTGTCTCTAAATGGTGCATCAATAAAGATGGTTTCATACTAATGTTACATAATATCTCTCCACAATCATTGCACTTTGGTTTCAGATTTTTCATGAAGGAAAATTCATATCTCACATATTCAAAGAACATTTTCTCTTCTTTAGTAAAGTAATGATTTTTTGACTTTTTAAATAGTGCTAACTTTATCTCTTGCAAGAACAGACTTAACAGTAGTAGCTGAATCCTGATTCATTTGCATTTGTAAAGCATCAGACTGCATCAAAGTATTTGCAGCTGTTGATTCCCTGGGTTTAATTTTAATACTAACTGCAAATCTCTTCAGAGTTCCAGTTTTCAACCACTTATCAATTTTGGGGCACAAAATATCTATATAAAATCACACAAATTAATAAATAATAGATAAACACTCCTAATTAAGCACTCATAAAAAAGGAACGATCTAGGTCTGCGAATATACATTTCTCACTTGATCTCAATAGAACACTAAAATGATGCTGCTTTTTATCACAGTGACAGTTCTGGCGAAAAGGGGAAGGTCACGTGTTTTACTAAATTTATATTTTTCATGTATTTCATATATTCATATATTTTAGCAAAATTTTATTATTTTATAAAATCTGAATAAAGTATTCACGTATTTTTAATATGTGCACTTAAAATAGAATCAAAAAAGAATCAACAGATAAGTTAAAATATATTCCGTATAATATTACAGATGTATTATTTATTTAACAGTCATACTTTTTTTTTCTTCAAATAGGGATGCAACTTAATGTTAAAACTATCCACTTTTTATAAAAACCATGTTATCCTTCAAAATTTGTTCATGGACGAATATTAAGTTGTACTGCGATGGTTTATCCTGCAGAGGAATGGTTAGAAATCTAATATTATTTAATTTTTATATTAAATATATTTACACTATTTTTTTATTATCTTATAAAAAATAGAATGTTGTTTGATGAATGCGACAACATTTGTTTATTTTAATCATTTTTAGTGTTTATTATAATTGCAATAAATTTCAATATTTTCTTTATTAAGATGATTTGATGCACTTCCATATAACATTTGATCTTTATTTAAATATGAACTTTAATGTTTACAGTTGTTGTGATTTCTGTTGTAGAATTAAAAGAGAAAGAATAGATTAGATGTGATTTCGATAGTGCAGTCAGTCTGATGAATAGGAAGGAGTTCAAGAGAAATTGTCAATTTTAAATTATATGTGTGTAGTCAGTAATGGTTATATATAATTTATGGTGGGTAGATTTATTTAAAAATTTATCGAGTAAATCTCATTAATATTACGTTTTAATTTGTAAAAAAAAAAAAAAAAATGTATTTAATAAAATATTAGTAGTCTTCTTGAAGGAAACTAAATGACTTAGTAAATAGAATACTATGATCTTATAAATGATAACAATTGATCATCATCGATAGTAATTTGCCACTTTTTTATTGTAATTTATTACAGCATCTCAATTTTGGAGAAATAAATTTTAAATTTTTTACTGTGTATAGGAATGACTAATGCTTTTGCACTATTTAATAAGTGAAACACAGGCTTATTATATACCTGCGTCTATATATGTAATATAGGGTAGTAAAATATTTAATGTTTTTTATCTTGACAATTAATAGATTTACCACAGATTTATAAACATATATGAAAGCAAAAGTTAAAACTATCGCATATATAAGTACATTATTATTTATCAAATACCTTTTCTTAATTTTTATTTATTATATCTCATTTTTTAAAATTAGTTCCTTAAACTATTAAGACATCGCATGACCAACTAGTCACACATTACTTTATTTACACCTTGCTGTTCATTTTCATAAATTTCTCTTCTCACATTTTTTGTATTATCTAATTAATGGATGCCAGCTGGTAGTGCTTAATAAATCTATATTCAGATCTTCACAGATTAGTTTCTAGCTTATGGCTTTCATCACTGAGTAGGTTTTGGAATCTTATTTTGAACAGAGCCCTTGGACTTTTGGATCTCATATATTTTTCTTCTAGCAGCCTTTTTTTTTTTTTATCTTTCCTTAATTCAAAGCTAGCAGCCCAAACCGAAAAGCTTATTATTTTTTTTCATCTGCGCCTAGTTGCTTGCATAATAATACAAATGTGAAATGGGTTCCGTTTCTATACATCATGGGATTCTTAACTAAAGGCACTTTTATTCTTTGGCCAGAAATGGTATTATGTTATTACGATATGCTTACATTAGAATAAACTTCTCTTCTCACTACTTTTATGTGACTATAATATATGGAAACTGAACTGATATAACTATGCAAACAGACAAATCTGGGATTGAGAAAAATGTTTTTTAGGTCGGGTAGCCTAACTGTATAACAAAAAGAGTAAAGATGTCTGCTAGTAGGAAAAAATCATAAGGTCCAAGTATACTGATAAAAAAAAAAATCAAAAAGTTTCTCCCTAATGAAGGCCATAAGCTAGAAACTAGTCTATAGATGTTTAAATAGGACTGCACTTGATAGGTATTTGATTACTGAAGATTACGCTAATATTTTATTTTTAAATTCTTTATTTGCCACTCTTCCTAAAACAAAACTCATTAATTCTTTTTTACTGTAATCTTTTTTATTATATGAATCCTAAAATGTAGTAATTTCTTTTCAATCTTTAACATTCTAATAGTAAATAAATGTTCAATGTTTTATGTTCCACACTTACACAAATAGCATAACAAATTTAAATGTTTTCTCATTCTATTGTCTCAATATTTACTGCCCAGGATTAAATAATAAGCCACTTGTACTGTTTTGTTGATTGTTTCAATAGCATATTAGTGTGTTTTTAAATTATATTTTAATTTGCTTCAGATTTTACTCTTTTATTTAATAATTTTTGTGCTTATTATCATAATTCCTAGTATTCATATGAATGTTCATCTCAATTTTTATAAAAGTATATTAAAATGTAAATTTTTCAATTAATTTAATTAAAAAAGTATTATGTCAATACTCTTCTTTATAAAATGTAATCTTACAAACACTTTTATTGCTGTGGCATTATATATGTAAAAAGATGTTGACCTAATCTAATTTATATGTTTTATCTAATGTGTACATTTTTTCTCTAAGAATATACTTTCCCATTTGATATTGAACTTTATCCAAAAATGTCAAAATTCATACATATGATACACTACATCACTCCCTTCACTAAGAGCAAGCATAGTCTCTCCTTTTCAAAAGATTCTGCTTATTTCACATATATTTAGGACATAGTATCAATTTCTTACCTCATCTTTTTTTGATTTCATTATTAATTTCTTTTATTATGAATTGTAACCCATAACAAGTATATTATTCCATAAATCTCTTCAGTGAACTATATTCATATTTTCTATTTACTTTTTTGTTTGCAACTTATCAATATATATATTTAAAAGACGATAAAATCATTATAGTTAATTGAAGCCTATTTGATTCACAATCTCATTATTTATATAGATAATAATATTGTTTTATATATTACCAAATTCACCACTTCCTTTATGTTGCTGTAATATCTTATATAAATGCAATTTATCCACTCTACTTTGAACACTTTTTAGTAAAAAATCTTTTAGTGCACATATATGCATATGTAATCTTACATTTTGACTGTCCTGCAGTCTTCTTCAGAGTTATGATATAATGAACAAAGTAAAATACATAACTATATAAATAATAGCATAAAATGTAAACAATAAAATTAATAAACTAATAAAAAAAACTAAAAAACAACATAAAATTAAAATGAATATTAATAAATGAATTAAGAATTATATGAAAATAAAATAATAAGTATTTTATTAAAGTGGAGTTAATAAATTAAAGTTTAAGTTTATAAGGAATAGGAGTAATTAGGAGATTATTAAAAATAATAAAAATGAATAATATATTTATAGTAATAGTTGTTCATGAGTATGTATATATACAGTCATGTATAATTTATATTTATTTTATATTTTATTTTATATTAACTGGTTCATTTATTTATATCAGTTTTATTATGTTTAGTTATAATACTTGCCTCTATTTATTTTTTTTTTACTATTATTTTATACTCTATTTTATTTACTATTATTAAAATACGTTTTTATAAATTCCTATTAATTTTTTTTGTTGAAAAAAATCCATTTCCCTAAATTTATTATACCAATTTTCTAAGGCTTTAACCTCGAGACGAAGGTAGGGACCTCTACAGGTCTTAACCACAAGCTTATGCTTTGGAAGAAAAGAGGGGTGTAAGCTTGTGGTTAAGACCTGTAGAAGTCCCTACCTTCGAATTTTTCAGATGCATATTCTCGAGGTTAAAGCCTTAGTAAATATTACTTAATATAATAATGTGCGTTTAAATAAATTTATAATTATACCAATTTTCATAATCCAATTATACTGTTAATTACTGGTTTTTCCAAAACTTCATAATATATATTTTTTCAATTTAATTTTATTTATTTTTCACTTATGAAATTAATTCATTTTTACGTATTTTATCTTGTATCTACTTATTTTAAACTTCTATAAATAAAAAGTTATGATCAATTGTGTATACGTTTTTTCCGCTCATCAATAAATTTAATTATTTGTACATTTTTAGTTTTTTCTTATATATTAATTCATAAATGATAAAATATTTGTTATCATTTATTGATCATATAATCACTTTCACACTAACTTAATAAATTATCTGTTTCTAGGCTACATCGATTTTCTCTATATATGCATTGAAATCTAATGTTATTATAATTATATAAATATTAAATATTTTCATTCTAAATAATGCTTTTCTCTTCTGATCATGAAGGCCATATTTGTAATATACTTCCACACTCAGTAAACTTAAGCATATATACTTCTTGCAATTTATTATATTTTTTTTTGTGTGTGCGTGTAGTAAATCTAATTTTCTCTTTTTATATAATCTGTTTTGTACAATTGCATTCAATTCTTCAAAATTCCTAAAAAAAATTTTTCCAATAGTTATTTAACTTAATACACTGTGCAGGCCTACACACATCTGCACATATATATGTAAGGGATTCGAACTCAGACTTTCACACGACCATCAACTCTCCATGCATCTCATATTGCTGACCCACCTGATCATACACATATTGAAAAGAAAAGCTAAATAATCACCAATATTAGTATTATGTGCTAAACCAGCACTCATCAATTGTTCCAGATTACCATCTCCACACATATATAAAATCAGTACTTAGCTTTATATTAAGATAGCCAATCTTCATACTTTAATGGACAGGCTTTAAACCACTCCAACCTACAACTCTTCAGCCGTCCATTTCATTGTGCTTTGAACGTTCCATCATCAGATTTTCAATGAAAATGTGTGGAGATGATAATCTGGACCAATTGATGAGTGCTGGTTTAGCACAGAATACGAATATTGGTGATTACTTATCTTTTCAACATGTGTGTGATCAAGAGTATCTGCTGTATGAGATAGCATGGATGGTTGAAGGTCGTGTGAAAGTCAGTTCAAACCCCCAATATATTACATATAGAAGTGCAGGTATCAAAAAAAAAAGCCTGTACTATAGAAAAAAAAATAGTTATTTAAGTCTAATTTAT
Source organism: Epiperipatus broadwayi (assembly GCA_028023455.1). Taxonomy (NCBI): domain Eukaryota; kingdom Metazoa; phylum Onychophora; class Udeonychophora; order Euonychophora; family Peripatidae; genus Epiperipatus; species Epiperipatus broadwayi. The sequence continues at coordinate 8,312,779 of JAQFVV010000043.1, read as the reverse complement.
TTTCTTTATTATTTCTTCAAACTTTTTCCATTTCTGATTTGTTTTTCTTATATGCACTTATCATTTTTTTTCTTTTACACTCATTATTAACTTTTTTTTTTTTTTAAATATATTTTTTTCTATTTTATTTCTATTTGTTCACTATTCATTTTAATCTTATTGTGGTTTTAATAACAATTCCACTAATTTTTTCTCATTCTGTAACTGTTTTTTTTTTTTCACAATTTTGTTCAAAAAGTTACATTTGATAAAAGAAAGTTTATCCCTTTCAGAATTTAAATACAGTACTTTTTTTTTTTTTTAAAAAAAGAATCGTTTATAAATCTTTCTGTAGAGAAAAATTCTCTCCAGAATGACTTTAAAGTAAATATTCCTCAGTATAATCACGTTTTTATTGGAATGCGTTTTAATTTTTTTTAAGTTGTTTACTTTCTAAGCAAAGAATATTAAATACTCATAAACTGATTGATAATTGGATTGTTAGGAAGATAGTTTCTAAATTTATATCATTACTGAAATAATTATTGGTATGATGTTCTATTTCTAGAAAACACGTTTTTTTGAATGAATATATAATAAATAATTATGTAACCCTAAATACAAAACTTATCGTAGTATGTAAGTGGATTGATGTAATTAAGATGAGTAACTAATAAATAAGTTTTTTTATTTTTTTTTATCGAGAGTTTTGTGATTTTATGGCATATTAGTTTATATGAGCTTAAAAAGTCTGCCAAAAACTTGAACTGGGAATGGTAGAACAGTAAAAAATAGTTTATTTTAAAATTGTGCTGAGGGTGTGAATATAAGTCAATAAATTCATAGATATATAATGTGAACATTAAATATGTATAAAAAGTATTTAAAGAAACTGATGAAAAAATGTTTGTAAATGTAGTCAACAAATAATATCTTTATGCATTCTCTATTGAGTAAAAGTTAGATAAAATAATCAAATGTTTGTTATGACATTCAAACATTAGAAGTGACAAATTAAAATTTTAATCAAGAATATTTTTACTCTAGTAAACTTTGAGAATTTTAATTCTGATTTTATTCCAACATAGTTGGTTTATTCTTGTCTTGTTTACCTTTGATTTCTTATAAAGGATTTTAATGAAAATAGTTTTATTAAGTATGAACCTCTTACAATTTCTAATACTAAGATACTGATGATATTCTGTACTTATCTTTAAGAATTGAAGGAATAGTAATCTATCAATAATCATTTTATTATTGAATTACTACAGTTTAATTGATAAGTGTTAAATGTGCTGCCCACACAACTTTGACACAGATCACTTAATGAAAGTGTATTAATAATTTTTATTGGTCATTTATTAGGCTGGAGATTATCCAATAATGGATAATGTTTTTGTAGTATAATTTTCTACTGTATCACTTTTTTACTCAAGGTAGGGACTGATTTTTATCTTCTTTTAACATTTTGTGATAGTATGTAATCATAAATAAATGACCACAGACATGTGAAAAAGATCTATGATCCCCAAGATCTATGATCCCCAAGATGCACATTTCATGTTCAACTAGCACTTATCATTTGGCCCAGACCACAACCACTTACACCTATCTTTATCATTGTTCAAATTACTTAGTTTAATTGATAAGTATCAAATATGCTGGCCTCACAACTTTGACACAAATCACTTAATGAAAATATATTAATAATTTTTATTAGTAATTGATTAGAGCAGAAATTAAACAGTAATGAATAATATGTTTGTAGTATAATTTTTACTACATCACTCTTTCATGCAAGATAGAGACTGGTTTCTATCTACTTTTAACATTTTGTGGAGAGAAGTAATCATAAACATCATCATCATCATCATCAACCATTATCAATCCACTGCAGGATGAAGGTCTCTCCAAGTTTAATCCATCTTCTCCGATCTTTAGCTTCTCTTTTCCACAACACCCCTGCACATTTTCTTATTTCATCCATCCATCTCACATGTGGTCTCTTTCTGGGTCTTTTACAATCTCTTGGAATCCAGTTTAAAATTTCAATTGTCCATCTATTATCATTTCTTCTAGCAATATGTCCAGCCCAACTCCATTTCAATCTTTTAATTTTTTCAATAAGGTCAGTAACACCTGTTTGTTGTCTTACCCATACATTGCGTTTTCGATCTCTTCTTGTTACTCCCAACATACATCTCTCCATACTCCTTTGAGTGGTCTGAAGTCTCTGTATTGCTCTTCTATTAAGTGTCCAAGTCTCAGAACCATAAGTAAGAACTGGTAAAACACATTTGTTAAAAACCATTCTTTTCAAACACATAGGCATATTTCCTTTTAGTATCAAGTTATTTCTACCAAAAGCACTCCGACCAAGTTTAATTCTATGATTAATTTCCTCCATTATGTTTCCATCTGTATTAATAATATGACCTAGGTATTTGTAACTGTTAACTTCTTCTAATTCTTCATAATCAATCTTTATTTTCATATTTTGAGCAAATCGATTAAACATTACTTTAGTCTTTTTAACATTTATCTTTAGTCCTACTTTTGTACTTTCATCTGCTAACTCCTGCAACATTTCCTGCAGAAATTTCCTGAGAAAGGTGTAAGACAAGGTGACTCCATATCTCCAAAACTTTTTACAGCAGTGCTGCAAGAAGTATTTTGTGGATTAAAATGGGAAACTAAAGGAATGAAAATAAATAGAGAGTATTTAAGTCATTTAGATTTTGCAGATGATGTAGTTTTTTTTTGCAAATAATCATAAACATATGACCAAATATATATGAAAAAGGTTTATGATCCCCAAAATGCATATTTTGTACTCAGCCAGCAATCATCAGTTAGCCCAGACTTCAATTGTGTAATGCATATTTTTATCATTGTTCAATATATATAGTGAATTATTACAGCTTAACTGATAAGCAGATAGAAAGTTTTCTTATCTTGCATAAGAGAGGTATAGTGAAAATAACACTATAGAATATCATTCATTATTGGATAATTTCTAGTCTAATGAATGACTAATAAAAATTATTAATATACTTTCATTAAATGATTTATGTGAAAGTTATGAGAGCAGCATGTTTTACATATCAATTAAACTGTAGTAATCTATCTATCTATCTATCTATCTATCTATCTATCTATCTATCTATCTATCTATCTATCTATCTATCTATCTATCTATCTATCTATCTATCTATCTATCTATCTATCTATCTATCTATCTATCTATCTATCTATCTATCTATCTATCCATCCATCCATCCATCCATCCATCCATCCATCCATCCATCCATCCATCCATCTATCTATCTATCTATCTATCTATCTATCTATCTATCTGTCTGTCTGTCTGTCTGTCTGTCTGTTTGTTTATATATATACTGAATAAAGATAAAGACATGTGAAAGAGATTGCAATCTCAGCCAACTGATGAGTGCTGGTTCAGCACAAAATGTACATCTCAGAGATCATAGGTCTTTTTTACATATCTTTGGTCATATGTTTATGGTTACATCCTTCCACTATCTTTGGTCATATGTTTATGGTTACATCCTTCCACGAGGTGTTAAAAACATGTAGAAACCAATTCTTACATTGTGTGTGAGTGGTGTAGTTAAAATTATACTACAGAAATACTACTCATTAATAGTATAGTCTGTTTTATAAAATGCTATAGGCAGGAGATTACTTTTGTAAACTACACTTATTATTGTAATATAAGATTATGATATTATTTGAAATCAGCATGTATGGAGTGTAATATAATTTAAATATTATTTTCAGAATAGAATTAATGATTATCTACTGAATAATACTATGGTGTTTGCTTTTTATGAGTAATTATTGATTTAGCAACATATCTGGGGCAATTTAAGATCATTTAAAAAACATGGGTAAATATTTCATGTGAACTATTTTTGTAAAATAATCTATAGTTTGCTTGTTTACTAACATCTTATTTCATTTTACTATTGTTTAATTGCACATATTTTTTGCTACCCAAGTAGAAATAGAAAAAGTAGCAAAATAATCCCAATTCACCTGTAAAGAATGAATATTATTTAGGAATTGGAATATTTCATCACTCTTGCTTCAATACATTTTTCAGTGGTGATCTTTGGAATCATTATAGAAAGCTACTGAAGCTGATATATAATTGTGTTATAGGGTGAAGTTGGAATTTGTAATTTGCACTCCCTATCTAGTGCTTACTCATTCAATATCCCCAGACTGGTTTCTAGCTTGTGGCTTCTATTGGTGCAGAGCCTGCATCTAGGTGCAGTGCACTCAGATTAAGTCTCATCATGATGAAAGCCACAATCTAGAAACTGGTTTGGAGATATTGGATGAGTAAGCACTAGATAGGGATTTTATGCACAAACCTTACATCCGTTGATTATTCTGGCTTGCACTGAGTGGCATTACTGTATGGATAGATTGTCACTATTCTAACAGCTTGTGTAAGCATAGGAAATGGTAATCATGTGATCTTTAAGAGAATGTAAATAGTTTAAATATCTTCATAATTTTTTAGGTAGAAAGTTGAATTGAGATGACATACAGATTCTAATGTGTTAAAAATAGAACATTTTATTATAAAGATTATAATTATAAATTTATTTTAAATGCACATTATTATATTAAGTAATATTTACTAAGGCTGTAACCTCAAGAATATACGTCTGAAAAAATGCGTAAGCTTGTGGTTAAGATCTGTAGAGGTCCCTACCTTCACATTTTTCAGATGCATATTCCTGAGGTTACAGCCTTAGTAAATATTACTTAATATAATAATGTGCATTTAAAATAAATTTATAATTACAACTTTAAATTATCGCAATAGATTTTACTATAAGATCTTTCCATTGACTCATTGCAAATCGAAAGATTTCACGAGTAATAATGTATAATAGAAATTGTGGACTTAATCAGTGAAGTATTGGATAGCTTCATGCTCTTAGATCTAACAGCTTCAGCTTCACCTATTTATATATAAAAGTAGGTTGAAGTAAAGAAGGGTTCCCCTCTTTTCTTCCATAGTATAAGCTTGTGGTTAAGTCCTATAGAGGTCCCTACCTTCGCATTTTTTCAGACATATATTCTTGAGTTTACAGCCTTAGTAAATTTTACTTATAATGATTATAGTATTTCATGTAAATTAGTTATAAATTATAAGTCTGTTATATATTAAATGAAATTGAGATGTAAGACTTATTGTCATCATAACATAAAAACATTGCATTAATTTTGTTTATGGATGCTCCATAAAATGATAAAAATGTGTTGGTGTAATTGTGAGACCATTTTAGTATGTTTTTCCAAATCTATGAATGTTTTGAGATTGAATCTTTTATTATAGATAACTTTTTTGATGAATTGAGCATGTGAAGCAAATGAATACTGACAGATATCTTAAAAAGAGTCTTTATGGATAGTTTGAGTGTGGTTTCTTAATATAGATAAACTTCATTTTATGAAGAGTATGTTAATGAAATTCTAAAGAGATGCAAAATTACTTGCTGTCATTGGGAGAATATCTCTGAGAATAGAATAAAGGATAATTGGGAAAAGTGTTGAAAAAGTTAAAGATAAGACTTGTCTTGATTCCATAAATCAATCCACAAATCATTAATATTTAAATACATGTATAGTATGTATACTTTAAGCTAGATGTAATTAGAGGGGATTTGAGCCCAGACTTTCAAGCTCTCTTTAGTTATCCACTCCATCTTATGCAACGGATACACATGACCACATACATATGAAAAAGATAAATGATCTTCAATATATGTATTATGTTTGGGAGATAATGATCTGGACCAACTGATGAGTGCTGGTTCAGCATGAAATATGTATATTGGAGATCTTTTTTTTTTTTTTACAGATGGAATAGATAGCTAAAGAGAGCTTGAAAGTCTGGGTTTAGAAAGTCTGGGTTTAAATCTTTTTTAATTAAATCATAAATACATAACATATATAATAAAATTCCAAAGTCAATTTACACAATATTCTGTGCAACTGTCATTTAACCATGTATGTGTGTTTTTAATGGAATTATAATGGTCCTAATTCTTAGATCTGATTATTATTAATTTTGCTAATACATTATTTAGATCAGATTATCATTCTTCATGCCAAAAAATATAGAGTACTTTTAAAAATTCTGAATTTTTGAAAGCATTTAATAATTCATTACATTTTCCAATTGGACAAGTCATTAATGTCTTCTCTCTACATATTTGTTAATAAATGGTATATATTCATAATTTTTGTTTTATTGGTTTTTTTAAAAGAAACTGAATAAAAGAAAGTATTATTTCATGACTATATTATCTTCATTTTTAAATCTGTATTTGTTAGGATAGGAATATAAACACCTACAGGTTTGGACATAACATGTTGAAATACCTTTGTATTATAATGTAGAACTTCCATAAGGATTGCTTCTGCTTGATATAATTCTGAATTATATAAATTTTTGAAGTATGCTAAAAGTTTAGTAAGCCATTTTTATTGAGATAATACTAACAAATACTGATGAAAGTTGCCACCCTTGTCTTTATTATTCTGGGATAATCTAAAAAGACAGTAATGAATTTTCTTATGATTAAAAACATCTGCAGTATGGCCAATTTTTAAATCTTGGAATAAAAATAATTTTGATAAGCCATATTTATTCTTTTTGCAACTGCTAAAATAATAGAAATTTATATTCATAAAATTATCCAAAAAGTTTTGAATAAGAATAATCAATTAAAAAACAATAAGCATTCATAAAATAAAAAATACCAATATGTTATTGGATAATTTTGCAGAGAAAATTATTACTATATTAAGTGAAAAAATACATATATAAATGGAATATATAGGGTATATGAGCACAGACTTTCACATGACCCATCACTCTCCACACTTCTCATAACACTGATACACTTGAACACATATATATTGAAAAGATAAATAATCACCAATGTACATATTTCATGCTAAACCAGCAATCATCAATTGGTCCAGATTACCATCTCTACACATATATGCTATAAGTGCTCAGATATATATTAAAATAGCCAATCCTCATACTTTAATGGTCAGGCTTCAATCTACTCCATACTCCAACTCCTCAACTGTCCATCCAATTGAAAATCTGATGATGGAGTAGATTGAAGCCTGTCCATTAAAGTATGAGGATTGGCTATCTTAATATATATCTGAGCACTTATAGTATATATGTGTAGAGATGGTAATCTGGACCAACTGATGATTGCTGGTTTAGCATGAAATACGTATATTGGTGATTATTTATCTTTTCAACATATATGTGTTCAAGTGTATCAAGTGTGGAGAGTGGTGAGTCGTATGAAAATCTGTGCTCATATACCCTATATATTACATATATAGACACCGGTATATAATAAGCCTGTGTGTTTCAGTTATACATAAATGTAATTATTTTAGATATTCGTATGACCTTTATTATAAGTGAATATAAATAATTGAATCACAGTTTAGAAAATTGTGAAATTAGAAATTGCTTATTTTACTTAAAGATTATTTAAATAATAGGTATGTTGTATGAAAAATATCAAATGTACTAAGAAACAAGCAAAAAATAGAGTGTTTCAAAAGTTTACACTTAATGCATTATTATTTATTTTTATAAATGATTTAATTATAAATTTTATTAAACGCTCACTATTATTTCAGTAATAGTTTTAACAAGGCTGTAAACCTTAGCAATGAGCGTCTGAAAAAATCGTCACTAGGGACCTCTGTAGGTCTTTAAAACACATGCTTACGCTATGAAGAAAAGAGAGAATCCCAGAGAGAATGATTTAAGAAATTTTAGTATTGGTGGATCAGTATAGAATTATGCATGTGCTACTATTATTATGAGTCTAAATAACTATATTGCAATTAGAAAGTATCAAGAGAGCTTTAACAAAATTGTCTTTTGGTGTTGTGACAAAGAAATTCATATAAATGGTCAAAAAACAAAACAAAATGCGCGTTAATATGTTCATCACATGAAATATAGAAGTAATGATATATCCTTATATTCATATGATTGTATATATAATAATGGTAATGCATTATGTAATGGTAATAAATTTATAAAAATAGAACAAGTAAAATATATTAGATATCTTGGGTTGATAATAGATGAAAAATGTCTTGTAAACATCATATTTAGATTCTTGTAAATAAATTTAGATTTTTTGCAATCATGTTTTATAAAATCAAAGATATATTTTCTTTAAAATTCTTATTATTGTATATAAATCTCTGTGTGTATTGTTATTGAGATACAGAATAATACTTTATGATATTGCTAGCTATTCTAATATTAATAGACCGGCATTATTAAAAAAAAAGAATAGTCAATAGAAGAAAATTATATAAAAAAGATAAAAAATTGGATACAAAAATTATGTATTTTAATGAGCTTCTTGAATATATAATTATAGAAAAAAAATTATTTGATAATACTTTCAAAAAAACCTAATATAAAACACTTGGGAATAAGTCTAAAAAATGGATTCATATATAGTTGCAATATATTGTAATAAAGATGAAACTAGTATAAGAATTCATTCTGTTCCTAAATTATTCATTAATTTGCATACTGAATTAATAGTTTTTAGACGTTATAGGGAAATAAAAAATCAAATTAAAAAGTATATTAAAGAAATAGAAAGGAAAATACAATAACTTGTATATAATATATATATATATATATATAATGGACAACAGGCACACTAATATGCAACATCAGAGGGCTCCACTAGACCAATAGCCTAGAATAAGATAGTTTATTTGTAAGGCTAAGTGTAAATACCTACCAGCTTACCATCTCTCGTAGAATTTAAAATTGACTCTAGATCATGGAGAGCAGATATTCTTTGGAAATAATTATTGGCAGAATAGACAAAAATAAACATATGCTAAAACAGATCTAACAATAAACAAAACAAAGTTTATTTACAGTACAATATAATCCATTTAAATACAAATGTATTTCAATGATAACTGCACCTTTTATATATTAGCATATAGTGCATTTGATATCTGGAGGCCTTAAATATTACTATTCTAAAAAAATTTACATGATACTATTGTACCATCTCTGAAGATTACTAGGTATTTTATTATTTACATGGCTCTATTACATATGTGTTTCAAATTAAGATATGCACACATATATATATTTATAAATAAATATTTGAAAATACAGTACTTAAAAGTTTATAAAATATATATGCATAACCATAACTTAGAAGCGCTTTCAACTATCTTGTAGTTGACAAAGCTACAAGATAGTTGAAAGTGCTTCTAAGTTACTGTTATACATATATTTTTTATAAACTTTTAAGTACTGTATTTTCAAATATTTATTTATAAATTTATGTATATTATTTTGAAGAAATACAGACATCGATTTGTGATATATATATATATATCATTTTTGCATTAAAAGAACAATAATAACCCAACCTAAATTCACTATAAATGTTCACACCAATCAGATGATTACAAAATTAGACCTATACACTGTGTGTCTGATCTCACACCATTGTAAAAGCAAAATAAGCACAAATAGATATCTTATTTTCCTGAAGTACAAAGCAGAAATATAATTCATGGGAAGAAATGTCTCCTTGAAGCAAATCAATATCATCTGCAAGATCCATAAGCAGGAATAATATATATGACTGGGAGGCATGTAAAGACATAAAATTCAAATATGGTTGATAAAATATTTAAGGATCACTATATAAAATTGCATATATATAAAATTTCAGAAGGGTGTGAAGCAAACAAAATAAATAGGGCAAACTGCTTAATAAAATCAGCTTCTTAAACAATTTATATATCTATGTGCACATCACATTTGACACACATATATTGGCTCACATTAATGATTTTTTTAATATCTTCAGAGAGACGCTAAATTCTATTTATATTAAATTTAAATTATTAAAAAAAAAAACAAATCATTTTATATTTGCTTTTTTAAAACTTTTTTTTTAAAAAACTTTTTCTTTAGGGAAACGATTTATCTAAAACTAAATGTCAATTATTTTAAAACTAAATTGTGATTTTTAAAAATTGTGGAAGTGATTTAAAAAACTCTTAATAAAAAAATAAAACCAATTTCTCTTATCTCTTCAATATTTAAAAATATAAACCATTTAATTCAATTAAATTTGTAAAAGAAACTATAATGTACCTTTAAAATAGAAACATTTAAAATGTTCAAAGCATACTAAGTATATATCAAATACATTGGATTATATCAGATATGATAGAATGACAGCCTGTTAAGCTAAATTGCGCAGACGCTGTGAGAATGTTGTTAATAAATGAATACCTTCGAACAATCACATGATATAGTATTTATATAAGAGTAAAAGGAATCCCTCTTACTCCTACAACTCAAATGTTTATATATGAGCAAATCTAAAGTAGTTGTAATGAAGGCATGACTACATAATAGTCACTTTAAATTACTATATATAATGTCTGTATGAATGGCGCAAATGAAATTTTCTAGAATTTACTGAATGCCACTCCAAACGAAACTAAATCATATACGAATAAGCATTTATTTTATAACGTCTTGCGTGCGATTATAATTATGATAGAATGACAGCCTGTTAAGCTAAATTGCTTATTCATATATGATTTAGTTTCGTTTGGAGTGGCGTTCAGTAAATTCTAGAAAATTTCATTCGCGCCATTCATACAGACATTATATGTAGTAATTTAAAGTGACTATTATGTAGTCACGCCTTCGTTATTTGCTCATATATAAACATTTGAGTTGTAGGAGTAAGAGGGATTCCTTTTACTCTTATATAAATACTATATCATGTGGTTGTTCGAAGGTATTCATTTATTAACAACATTCAGCATCTGCGCAATTTAGCTTAACAGGCTGTCATTCTATCGTAATTATAATCGCACACAAGACGTTATAAAATAAATGTTTATCAGCTATGATAAAATACACATATTAAAAGTAAGTTAATATAACATAAATATAAAGATATACAAAATCATCTAAATTAAATTATAAATATAACTGGCTTGTTGATAACAAAAGTTTAGCAAATAGTTTCTAAAATAATTAACTATGCTAGCTTTTAAGTCTGAAAATATGGATGAGTAGAAATTATTTTTCTAGAAAAGTTGAATTCTATATTATATATTATTATTAATATGATAAAGTAGAGCTCTTTAGTGGTTTAGTATTGAAATTGTTCCATTTACTGATTTCCAGTTTGGTTACAATCAGATGTTTTCGGGTAGAATTGTCATCAAATTTTTCTTATTGTTGAGAAGAATGTTTGTTTAATGGAATATGTGAAAATAGTTGGAAAAGTGTTGGATCAAACTCAGTAAGCAGAGTTGGACTTCCTAATGATCATAGGTACATGCTGTGGAAGTGAAATTAGTTTTGGGCCATCTAGCTGCACATACTTATTAGTTCAGCTGTTGGTAGAGGTTTTGTGTACTTTATGATGAAGGCCAAAAGCAAATACCAAAAGAAACTCAATTACTTTCAATGCTGACCTATTTATATCTCCCAGATTTTCAAGTATTTACAAAATTCGTTAATTAAACTAGCCCATATGTTTATACAATTTTTTAATTAAACAAAACTGCAAGGTTATAGATGATCCTTAGCCATATATATAATCACTAAATATTTAACTGACTTTTCTAAAACCTGGAATACAGCCTTAAAAGAAATTGATTTTCCAATAATTTTAGTTAATAATAATACAAAATAGTTTTATAGATTAGTATTCAATTGAGCTTTGTTCCTATAACATAAATTTTGAAACAGATTTATGTGAAATAAATTTAGTCAAAATAAATCATTTTCTTTATCTTTTTAAAACTAATGTAAAATTGACATAATCAGATTTTAAATGCAGACCATTATCGGTGTGTGCTTATATAATACAAACCTACATAAAAAACAATTCAATTTGTGAAACTTGAATTTGATTTACAATTTTCAAACTATTATATTTTAAAAATAAATTACATTTTGAAATAGATCAAGATCTATCTCAAAAATGTAGTCAACACTCAGATAATCCCAATAATAACCAACAATCTCAATCTGTTGTCAAGGCAACCTCTTTTTAACAATAAAAGATAGAATATCACTTTTATTTATGGTCCAATATATTTATATAGACCAGTGTCTGCCAAATGTTTTTACAGTATGACACACTGGGTGTGGAGAATTTATTTCATGGCCCACTAAATAAAAATCCCAACAAAATGAAATATACTTTATTAGTACGAATAAAAATAATTGAATTCTTATTATAGAAACAATAAAATAACATTGTTTTATGAACATATATAATATAGTAATAATATTATTAGTGAGAAGGATGCAATTGATTTTGAGAAAGAATTTTGTCAAAACATAGCTCTAAATTAGATAAACAAACACATAATTCCTCATTCCATCTGTAATTGCTCCTGTTTTTGATTTCATTTCCATAAGCACAAAGAAACATAATTTGTAAAGATACAATGATCCAAATGTAAATTAATACACTATACAGGCTTAAACCTGCATATATATATATATATATGGAGTTCAAACTCAGATTTTCACACGACCCTCAACTCTCCATGCCATCTCATATTGCTGACCCACCTGATCACACACATGTTGAAAAGATAAATAATCACCAATGTATGAATTTCATGCTAAACCAGCAATCATCAGTTGGTCCAGATTATATCTCCACACATATATGCTACAAGTGCTCAGATCTATATTAAGATAGCCAATCTTCATACTTTAATGGACAGGCTTCAAACTATTTCAACTCACAACTCTTCAGTCTTCCTTTTATTGAAAATCTGATGATGGAATATTCAAAGCCCACGTTAGTGCCAAAGTTGTCCTACCCATGTTGACATTAAGTCATCAAATGGCAACAGAGATTTAATGGCTGTAGTAGCTAATTGAGGACATTGGTTTCAAAATGAAATCCAAAATTTGGACAATTCTAGTGCAGAAGATTGTTTTCAAATATGTTAAATTTTCTTCTGTTAATGTTAATGACATGTGTGCATTGTCATATCTTGTGAAATGATTGATGATCCATTGATACATTTGATAATCATGTGATGGAAACTAGTTTTCTACTGCCTTCTGCACTTCTGACAAAATTTTAAATTTTTTTGGAAAAGCCTCTATGCCTGGGAAGCAATCAAGCTATAAGTTTTTAACTTTCCTGGACGACAGTTCTAACTTGTCAAAAGTCTTTAATTTGCCTATAATTGTAATGATATTTTCATTCACTTTTTGCAGACTTAACTTCCTAAAAACATCATTGAGAAATGCTGTTTTCAGCCACCAGTTATTATCACTAAGAAATTCAAATTCAGAATTTTCAGCATCAAAGAAACATATTATTTCATTTCACAAAGAGATAAATCAAGTGAGCACTTTTCATTTCAAAAGCCATCACACTTTTGTATGAAGCAGTAAGTACTTAAAATCAAAATCCATAGTTTTACTTAAGAATGCAAAAATTCTGCAATGTAGGGAATGTGATTTTATGCAATTTACCATTTTATCAATGTTGTCCATCATTTTCAGGAGATCATCAGGTAGAGATTTTGACACCAAGTCTTCACAGTGAATCATGCAATGTAAAATTTTAACTTGTGAATTTTTTGTAATACATGAGCCACAAAACCTTTTTTTAACCCTGCTTGGATGGAGCACCATCAGTGCAAATGTTAATGCAAGTTTGCCTCTGCATCCCTCTCAAAACACTTTTATTTACCAGGTTAAAAACTTCTCCTGTTGTTCTTTCCTTTGATACACACCAAAAGAAAAACTGACTTATGATTTTATCACCTCTGATGAATTGCAGAAATGAAATCAGTTGAACTTTGTTGCTATGTCTGCGCTTTCATCAATTTATAAGATCCACAAGTTTTTGAGTTGCTTCAGTGAAATATTCACAGAGCTGTTCATCAGTGTTTTGTGAAATGTCTTGAATTTTATGAGAAATTCTATCAGCAGGCAAAGGAATGGTCTTAAATTTTTTGACAGCTTCATCACTACTCATTGTGTCAACAGCAACCTCTAAGGCTGGTAATGTAATATTTTAGACATCAAAATGTGTTTTTTTTTCTTTGCCAAAAGCTGGGCAGTATTGTAACTAGTGATTTGAGCTTTCTTTGAAATTGAGTGAAATTTCTATAGCCTATTTGATTGAATTTTTAAGATTATTTTTTAGCATCTCAAAGTATTCTTTTTGGTTTGTCTTTATATTGTGGATGATTTGTTATTAAACGATGTTAAAGTTTACTGCAAACCATTACTTCATTTGAGAGTGTTGTTAAACAAATCATACAAAAAGCAACCCTATTGTCTTTTTCCTATAATATAAAACCATACTGGATGTAATTTTTATTATATTTTGATTTTGATGGGGTGGACTTTTTATTCCGATGTGTGTCTTGTATGGTATGATTCTCTCTCTCATTTTTCTGAGGTCTCATTAAAAAATTGTCCATGTTTGAAATATTTTCTCTTCATTAAAAATCGATTAAAATTAACATAAAATAATTTATATAAATTATAAATAAATTATAGACTAAAAACTACTAGAACTACTAAACAATTTACTTACAGAAAGTCCCAGTTTAACTTTATTAATTCAGAAATGCAGTACATTGTAGCAAAACTGCTGTTTGTCATGTAACATAATTTATATTTATGGTATTTCATGCTATATTTATAATTACAACTATTTTAAACTAACTAATTCCTAACTAATCATTATCAGTAATATTTATATAACAATTTGTTCTGTTTATTTTAACCACAGTACCTGTTTTACTGAGGTAATTACTACCCAGTCTGTCTGCTGACATTATATAAACTCAACATGGTATTGTTCCCGAACACATTCGAATTTTGTGAATGTTCTCAGATCTTTGTTTTCTGAAACTACCACAGAATGGCTCACAGTCAAATGATCAATGGTGTTTTTACAAGTTATTTACCCATATTTTTAAATCTTTCATGGTGCACTACTGTGTCATGGCACATAGTTTGGCAGACACTGCTATAGACAGTAAAGATTACAAATTATATTTTATTATGCATAATTGATATATTATTAAATTTAAATTGGTTTGTATTATGATTTGTACATTTGTGTTATATTTAAAATTGGAGAAATTGAGAATATATAAAATATTTATGATGTTAAGATAAGAACGACATTTTGTGTAATTATGTTTAATCTGTATATATAAATAAATAATAATAATAAATCACAATATTTAGAAAAGTTATAGAAAATCATTACCTTGGAAGGTGATTGTGTTGTTGTGAACCCCCTTTTTTTTTGCAGCACGAAATAAATTTTTTGCCCCAATATATCCAAATAACAGCAGTTATTCAAAATAATGTTTGGACTGAGAATATTTCATTTTATGGCCATACAAATCTGGATATATTACATTTGGAAGAAAACAAACTAATTGAAAGATTATAAAAGAAATATGGCTAAATGTGTATCCTGTAATATGGTATGCTTTTTATTAATCCAATGTCCAGTTTTTCTGCTTTCATCTTGCTGCCAGTTTTTTTGTCATAACGTTACAATATAAATATTGGTTTTTATCTTTTTTTCTTATTAATTGCATGATGTATTATTTTTAAAATACTGGAATGTTTATTTGTGTGACAGTCTTTACCATATTACCTTCTACAGTCCTACTTAATATCCATCACTTCTAGAAGATTTTATTATCATAATTTTATTGAATGCTTTCATTTTCTCTAATATAAATAAATAATCAAGAACATTAAATATTTTAATGTATTGGATATCAATGCTTTAGCTAATTGAGATGGTCATGTTCAAACTCAGTACCAGCTTATTTTTCCATATGCTTATGAAATTGTTATATTTTTTTGCTAGATACATTTTAACTTCTTTTTGGAGTTCTGTTTGTAAAAAGAGAATCAAATGTTATATCACTATCTACCACTTTTCCAATGGTATACTAACTTTATATCAAAAATAATACTAATATGATGTATGTTTCTGGTATTTTGCCAATCTTTATTAATATCCAGAGGAGCTTCTCTATTTTGTTGCCGATTACTTAATATATTGAACATTTTCCATAACTTATTTTATATTAAAGATAAAAGTATCACTTAAAAATAGTAGGAGACAGTTGTCTTGAAAATGCAGGGTGAAATTTAAGCTACCTGTTTCACATTGTTATGAATAAATTATTAAAATTGAAAGATAAACCATGGATTGAGCATAAATACGAATATGGTCTCCTTACCATTAGTAGTGATGTTTTCCTTGTATTATAATACTTTTTGCTATATTTTTATAATCATTATTATTCATTTATCTAATAAACCCTTATCAAATGATATATTTATTTCCAAGCTAAGTAATAGCTCTTACCCATTTACTGACCAGTGTAGAATAACCTGCTGAATTGACTTTGGGATGGCTATTTGAAAGAATGCTAAGCCTGCTTACTTCCTCAAAAATTTTCATGCTTTTCTGGAATAGGATTTGAACATTATACCATAGACATGGTAAATAAACGCCAGCCATTATTTTATAAATTTCTTTATAAATTACTATCATTGTTTGTTGTTGTTTTTTTTTACTTTATAAAATGCTTAAAGTTATTATTTGTAGAGTTTGTGGAAATGGTCTAAATGTTTTATTGATGAAATAAATTCCTATTAATTATAACTAATTAATGTATCATCTTTTGGCATGAGGAAATTGTTGAAAAATATTATATTTATTTTACTGTTTTGTTTTTTTTTATATTTATTTTTTGATTATTACTATTATTTATTAAGTGTGACTTTAGTAAGAATTACTGCTCAATTATAATATTGACTTTTTTTAATTGATATACACTCACAATTTTATGAACTGAAATAAATAATGGCCACCCATATCACTGTGGGCATATGTTTTTCAGTATTGTGTGTGCCTACATTTTTGACCTTAGATCTCAGTTTAAACACTGCCTCCAAGATGGCACATTGTTTGATATGACAGCATGTCATCCGAACACAGGAAGTGAGCTGTAGAGTTGTCAGTGCATAAGAATGCCTCTTGCTTCAAAGTGACAACTCTGGGATGAATTAAATTGATCTTTATTATAAAAGATGTATCCACACGTGTGCTTTCTTAACCATTTTTTTAAAAAGTTCATTTTTGATCCGTGGCAGCAAATTTTAGTACAAAACTATCTTTGTTAAAAACAAATTGAAATAGTGAAATTTAATGTAATTAAAAAATTTAAAAGAATGCCAAATAATTAGAATTATTAATTATAAAATTAATAATAAATAACTGTGAATTTATATTTTACATAATTCTGGGAATGAAATTTATTTTTGTATGTATGTGCATTTTTAAGAAGTTGAGACATATATATATACATATGAAAGTATCTGCAACTCTATGTATATGCATATAAATATTTTATTCACTCATGAAGTTGTGGTAAGGCTTCTGCCTGTCTTATCATAACCTGGGTTTAATTTCATATGAGGTAAAAATTGAACATTTTTTCATATTTCTTCATGCTGAGGATTTTATTCAGTTAAACATTCATTTATTGGTTAGTAAATGGGTATATATTTATTTGTAACATAAAGATAAAATAAGAATTAAATACTATTCAGACTATTACTAATTACCAGATTGGTAGTAAATAATATTTTGTCCTTCACACTATTCCTTTATTATGAATAATAAATGCTATTTAAAAGATGTTTTACCGCTTATTTAGTTTGCTTACATAAACAAACATTCTGTTTACTTTTAACTACCTGTATTTTTAAGTTTTAATTTGTAATTATTAAAATTGCAACTCAGTGTCTTATTTAACTCCATTCCTTTTGAATTAAATATATTAAAAATAATTTTTTTTTAGGTAATGCGGAAATAAAAATAATCTTACTAATATCTATCTATTCAGGATGGTGTTATTTAGAAAGTCTACTAAAGACTAGGTTCTATATAAACCATTTAAAGTTGTCTATTTTAAAATTAATTACAATTAGAACTGAATATTTAAAGACATTTAATTGATACAAAAAATATTTGGATTTAATATGTATATATATTTTTGTAATAGGGTATTTATGGTTTTGGATATATTATAATTCCAAGAAAGATTGTTGAAAAGGTGAACTTGTTAGATATTTTGAAATTGTGAAAAATAAAATATTGCATTGTATAAACTGCATCTTTATGTAAATTTCTATTATATTTTTCAGTTTTTTAATAAATTTGATTAATTAAAAACAAAATTCAATAATTCAAGGTTAAACGTTATTAGAAAAGTATTAGCTTAGAAGTAGATCACCATAATCCTTTGCTTTCTACAAACCATTCTTAATATGTTATCATAAATTTTAGTATTAAAATATAGTAGCTGCCTAAAGAAATAATAAACGCCTCCATACATCCCCATTCTTTTTAAATTCATATAAATAAAGATACAATAAAAGACAAATGACGCCCAAGATGCATTTCGTGCTGAAGCAGCACTCATCAGTTGGCCCAGGCTAAACTGGCGAGTGATTAATATATCTTTTTTTTAATGAGTGATTTGCAATACTGATCTTAGTGAGATCATGTTAATTGTAAAAAGAAGAAAGAGAAAGAAAGACATAAATAGATATTTATAAGAGTGAACAATGAGTAGATTAAAACTTATATGATCAAAAAAATATTATTATTATTATTATTATTATTATTATTATTATTATTATTATTATTATTATTATTATTATTATTATTATTATTATTATTATTATTATTATTATTATTATTATTATTATTATTATTATTATTATTATTATTATTATTGTTGTTGTTAATTGAACATATTTATTTTCTAAATAATCTTAAAGCTTATGATTTCTTTCTGTTTTTTCCTCAATATCTATATATGAAATTAAAACAGACTTATGAAACATATAAATAATCTTCAATATTAAGTAAAAATGTTTGTATTCAAAACAACGTGCATTATGACACAAATCTTAATCCATAAATATAAAAACAAAAAAACATTTCTTTATTGAGACATTTTGATAATTTTTTATTTAGTCTCTTTGAGATAAATTATCTTCAAAAGTTGTTGCAACAGTTTCTAAAGCAATAGTATACTTTGTAGTCTTATCTTTCAGTCTTTTTAAATTGTTACTTGGTTAACCAATTTCTTAAAAGTATTATTACTAAATGAGGAAGAGACAGGATAAGGGATTCTCATAATACAAGACTGTGCTATTTTCTTTCACTTTTGTTTAAAATATTTGGTTATTTTTAGAATTCCCCAAATTTTCTCTTAGAATGTAAATTTCTCTTTTCTAATTTTGCTTATATTTAATATTGTCTAGAGTATGAGAATGGATACCTATATCTGCCTATAATTCACATTTTGGAAATTTAGTTCTTTATCTTAATTACGGCAATAATAAAATACTAGCAAAATGAAAATATATGATTTGCATTCTATTTGAGAGTTTGCGTGTCTTCTTTTTCAAAATCTTCACCACATTACCATCGACAACAACATAGATGTCAAGCATTGTTAGCCGAGAGGTCAGCACAGCCACCTTGCAAGCAAGCAGTTGGTTGCAGACGGTTGTTGCAGGTTTGCCCTGCAGATGCTATGACATATGGAAAAAAAAAAAACAACAACATAGATTCAGAAACAGTTTATACGTTTGTATTTAAAGTTCTTCATCTATGAATACTATGATTTCAGATGAACATTGAATGATAAAATAGTTATTTCTCATATATTTTATTATTTTCCTAATCATTCCAGTAATTCTCAAAAAATGCATTAGGTTTATGTGAAGAATTTTTGAGACTGTGGTTTATACTTATTTTAAAGATTTTCTAAAATCTATTCCGTTTCATTTTTACAATAGAAATTTATGTTGAGATCTAGTATTGTATTGTATTCACCAAAATAATTTTAATTTAATTTTTTAAAGATGAAACGTACTGCACATATATATAAAACACACACACATGTATGTAATGTTAAATAATATATTAATACTGAATAAATATAATGTCATGTGAAATTTGCCAAATCTATTTTAAATAATAATTGAACTGCCCTCTAGTGACCATGTTCTATAACTTTTTACTGTAAACATATATATATATATGAATAAATCTTTCAATCTCCACATGCATTTAAAACTTATAAAGACATTTAAAATGTGTAATTACCCCCTTGATGTATTTTTGCCAAATCAGCCATTACTTTCTATGTTATTATTACAATAATTCAATATTTATCCATAGAAAATTATTATCATTCAATTTATAAGTGCTACAGTTTTAAACTATGTATTGAAGACATTGGAAAGTGTGATTTGCAGTTTGACTATTGATAGATTATTTAGCCAGATATTGGGGAACATTTACATTTTTCAAATACCTGTTCGTATTCTTAAATATGTGTGGAGATTTGAAGTTTTGTAATATATTTAAGCTATCATATGTGAGAGGGGGGCAAATGGAGATGGGCAAATGGAGATGATCTGAAAAATTATTAGCAATAATCATGAACATAATTAGAAGGGATTTAAACTCAGACTTTCAAGTTCCCTACAGCTATCACTCCATCTTATACAACAATGCACATGACCACATACATGTGAAAAAACTAAATGATCTCCAATATATGCATTTTGTGCTGAAACCAGCACTCATCAGTTGGTACAGATCATTTTTTCACTTGCAAATATATAATCAGTGCTCAGTTTATATTAAAATAGCAAATCTTCAAACAATTAAACTCCAGATATATGAAGTATGCCTATATTTCAAATATTACAGATTCAGCCGACATCCTATCTATCTCTCTTTTGTGTATTTAAATGGACTTGGTTGTATACATGAGGAATCAGAGTGGCTTAAGGTCAACATGGGCATGACAATAATATTAGCATCAGCATTGATTTGGGCATTCCATTATCAGATTTTCAATAGTATGAATGACTGAAGAGTTGGAGGATGGAGTAGATTGAAGGCTGCCCATTAAAGTTTGAAGATTTGCTATCTTAATATAAACTGAGCACTGATTATATATTTATATGTGTGGAAAATGGTCTGTACCAAGTGATGAGTGTTGGTTCGGCACAAAATACATATATTTGAAATTATTTATCTTTTTCACATGTATATGGATCATGTGTATCGGTTGTATAACGTAAAGTGGATAGTTGTAGGCAGCTTGAAAGTCTGAGTTCAAATCCCTTCCAATTACATTATATTCAGTATAGGCAATGTACTTGTATTTAAATAATCATTCATATATTTATCATCTAAACACCATATCATCAAATAACATCATTTATCATTTGGAAGTTGAATTTTAGTATTCAGTTTTAGTAAATAACTTTTTTTTTCTCCATGCAAATTTACTATCTATTTGAAATAAATTTCATATAATCCTACAGAATATATATTTTAGATTATGTCAAAATCAAATTTGAATTGTACAATTTTTTATTTGACCAGTATTAAGAAAACTTTAGATAATATTTTTTCAAAAGTTGTTTTATAACATTTTGAAAAATAAAAACCGTGATGGTAAAATATATTACTTGCAGATGTAATAATTAAGCTTTTATAATTTTTAATTAGTATAAAATAAGTTGTGTTGCCTTGCTTTTTTCTACTGATAAATTATAGACATACGCGCGCACAGATATATGTCTGCTTGCATAAATATATACAAATGAAGCAAATAATAATATTGTGTCATTTTTTTTTTTTGTATTTATGTATTTTTATTATTATTAAGATTAGAGGATATAGTTGGAGAATTTTCACACTTTCCATTTTTTTTTTTTCAAAACAAGTTTCACATTGAAGAATACAAAATTTACGTGATGGGTAAGATATAAGAAATTTAAGAGATAGAAGAAAATAAGAAAGAAAGAAAAGATATGAATAAAAATAATATAGTATAAAAAATGTGTTAGATATAATATTTTTTTCCTTCCTCTATCTTTCCTAGAGCTATTGAAAAGGTGAAGAGGTAGGGACTTAGTCACACCGTTGTAGTTATCAAGTATGTTTTCATTGGAGATATTTTTTGAAATTAATAAAATTATCATAAATACGCCCAAAGTGCGTATGTTGCAACAGCAGTAAGAGATAAGTATATTACTTCTGTCATAAATGAATGTCAAAATTATGTGTAGATGGTTGGATGTTACTCTCCAAAGTCAGGATTTGAGAGTGAAAATAATTGAATCAACCCCTGGGTTGTTTTGTTTTTTGAATATACAATAACAAAATATGATAGTTTTTTTTTTTTTTTTTGTGCTGGTGCTATTCGCTCATAAGAGGGTAAACACAATTCAAAAATATTTTAGCTAATGCATAATTTTTGAGAAGGTGAGCAGAGAACTTCACACTCACTATTCAATGAGATAAGAATATAAAAGCAAAATGGAAAGTTTAGTTGTAGAGTTTGAGGGGAGAAGGGTATGGATATCTGAATTTATGATAAAATATGACTAATAGGTATTATTTTCAAAATATTAAATATGCATATGTATGCATAATTTGTACTTATTATTTATATATCATTACAACAATGAGATATTTTTATTAACTAAATGATATTATATTCTGATAAAATTTTTCAATAACCTCATATATCGTGGTCAGCATATTTCCTATCATAATGCAGGATCTGAGATTTGAAACCAGGTGAAACTTGGGGATATTTTTTTGATTCTAAGTAGGCTTAGAATTTTTTTTTTTTGCAATAGTCAACTTAACTAGTCATTCAATTATTGGTTTTTAAATGTATATATTGCGTTTTTAATTAGATGGTGAAAAAGGCATAAAAATGTAATAAATTATCAACATCTGGTTTTTAACTAACCTGATGAATACTGTTTTTTTTGTTTTTTTTGAGTGATTCCAATTGGAGGAATGCTGGAGACGTCTTTGATCTGCAGTATATGATTTATTTAAGGGCTGTTTAATCTATTTTTCTGCCAATGTATCTGGCTATGTATTTATTTATCCATCTCCTCACTTATCTACCTATATCGATCTATCTGTCTGTTCATCTTTCTATCTGACTAGCGACATTCTTATCTGCTGATCTGTTAGACAACTAGCTACTCAGACAGTATACCTACTTGACTGCCTACCTAATTTATCCATCCATCCATCATTTATTCATATGTGTGTCTTTCTATATCTTTTCATACTTATAGCAAGATAAGATAGCTGAAAATTTCAAAAGAAATACATTTGATTGAAATATAAAGTTCAATGAGCATTTTTAAAATTATCACTACTGCATATCATGAAGCTGTTTAAGTAAGTACTTTTGTGTGTGTCCATACACATGTGTGAATGCAATCATGATGTCTGGTCTTTTATTCAAGTCTTTTTCATATATCATACATCATGGCTAATAGCTCATCTTTGGTTGATAAGCTTTGATTATAATAGAATATATAGTATTTATTGAACTGCAAATGTGCAGTTCTTTTCAACAAAGATATATATAATACAAATTCTTTTTTATTGTATAGTATGTTTACATAAATTAAAACTATGGTATAAGAAAAAAATTAAAGACAATAAAATAATTTTTAATAAATTAAGAGAGCACATTTACATGTATGTTTATTTTGTATGTGTGCCTAATCATTCACATCCAATCAAAAAATAAAAATAATAACTTACTTTGCCATATTTTTATTTTTGAATAAAAGGAATAAACTAAAGATCAGCCTTTCAAGCTAATGCACATGCGCTTTTTATGAATATTAATACTAATAAATGAATACTTTCGCTTCCAACACAAGATAAAGTCTTTGTGAAAGAATAGAATGAATCACCTATTCTTTCAACCCAAATGCTTAAGTATGGGCAAATATTAAGCACTGGAAATGAAAGCGTGAAGATAAACCAATCACTTTAAATTACTTTTTACTATGTCTGAATGAATGACGCCTACAAAATTGTTCTAGAATTTACGACATGTCATTATTAAATGAAACTAAACATACTTAAGCATTTGGGTTGAAAGAATAGGTGATTCATTCTATTCTTTCACAAAGACTTTATCTTGTGTTGGAAGTGAAAGTATTCATTTATTAGTATTAATATTCATAAAAAGCGCATGTGTATTAGCTTGAAAGGCTGATCTTTAGTTTATCAAAATTCATAAACATAGCGCTATATAAAATAAAGGTCTCATTTAAATAAAAGAAATAATAATGTGTTAGATTTTATTATGATTAAACATATTCTGATTATTTAGTTTTTTCTTTATAAAAACTTAATGGTAGTCTCATTATCAGCAGTCTACAGCATTTCTAGTTGTTTTGATGTTTTTAAGTCTGTATCAATTTCAAAATCTTTATAGTTACCTTTTCCTGCTATTATCCATATTAGATTCTTGGAAACATCTTCCAGCTTTAAGATTTTTAATAGAATATGATAACTTTTTTTTTTTACATTTCTCTTTATCTTCCGCTAATAAATTGATAACTTTCATTTTATTGCTTAAGAAAAATACTTTATTAATTTTTTCAAATTTCATAAAAGTTTTGGTTTGACACCTAGAAAAATATTTTATTATGTAAAATATTTTACCATGTGAAATTTGGAAGATTAAAAATGCAGATAGTAAAATGTATATGTTTTCAACATAATCCAAAGAAAGATTATTGATTAATGTAATTATATATGACATGGAGATGAAAAAACGAACTACTGCCTTATCATAAATTTTATTAAATTTAATATATACAACACCCCTATTAGCATTTCATGGTATATATATATACCATGAAATGCTATGTGTGTTGTATATATACATATAATGAAGAATAGAAATGAGGAGATAATATCCATGCAAGTAGGCAAAACTCTCCATACAGTAGTGCCACCCTGTGCCAACCAGAGTAATCATTGGATGCCAGAAAGGCTTGTGCATAAAATCCCCATCTAGTGCATACTCATCCAATATCCCCAGACTAGTTTCGGGTTTGTGGCCTTTGTCAGTGAGGAACCTTGGATCTGAGAGCACTGCACCTAGATCTTAGGTTCTAATGAATCCCTCCAGCAGACACCTTTTATCTCTACTTCACTACAAAACTATGAGAATGAAATTGAAAATACAATAATATTTTCAATCTAAGCTCAATATAGTCATATGGGTCTGAACTCAATTCAGCACCCATACATTTTGGTGACTTTGGCTCTTTAACAACCATAGCCACCATTATCCTATTAGGCAGGATTGGTGTTAAACCACTAAACATCACATGATCACCATTTCATGCTAGCACATAACTGTTAGTAAACAGGCAAAAACTCTCCATAGTAGTGCCACCTTGTGTTAACCAGACTAATCAATGGATGCCAGAAGGCTTGTGCATAAAATCCCTTGATTACTCTGGTTAGCACAAGGTAGCACTACTATAGGGAGAGTTTTTGCCTGTTTACTAACAGTTATGTGCTAGCATGAGATGGTGATCATGTGATGTTATATTTGTACTTGTTGCTTTGAAAATACAAATAATTAAAAAAAATGTATAATGTAAATTAAATGTAATTTTGTAAGCATAATTTATTGGCAAATATTGTTTCAAAAAAGTAAAGAAAAAGGATTTGAACAAAATTAAGCATCATTTATTAACTGTAATTTATTAAAGACTTATGCTTAAGAAAAGATTACTTAAAAAAAGTAAAGAGAAAAAATAAATTCATTGAGTTGCATTTCCCTAGTTATGAAGAAGTTTTACATTGTATATGTCAGGGGTCCCCAACCTTTTTGCACTTAAGAGCACATTCCATAATACTGGCCAGGTGGCAGGCACCATTTATTTTTTCAGCTAGGTGGCAGGCACCATTTATTTTTTTATCTGGACATAATTGCTGAGATATTCTTGACTTCGTTTACAGAGAAGCCACAGTTCATCACATCACATGTAAATTTATAGTTGGATATTGTTAATAATACACATAATGTACAAAAAAATATTTATTTCAAAAATTAAATTTTAACATATAATTGACATTTATATTTTTACGCTGTAAAAGTATAGTATGCCCTACAATTTGATTACAATATAATACAATAATTCATAAAAAAAATTCAAAAATTAAATTTATTTGTATCAGATAAATAATTTTTTATCGTGTTCGGATAGCGGCGGGCACACATAAAACGGTCTGTGGGCGCCATGATGCCCGCGGGCATAGGGTTGGGGACCCCTGGTATATGTAATTGGTTTTTAAATTTTTATTTTATGAATTCAATATTTTATGATGATTTTACTGTCATTTGACTTTTATTTTATATCTATCTATTTAATGGCAGATTCAACAATTTGGGGTGTTATGACAAAGAGTGATACTTTTGTTGATTGTTAAGTATAGTCTTCTTTTACCTGCCATTTTTTTTGCACAGTTTAATCTGGAAATTCAGTTTATGGCTATGGTGTGTAGAGTTTCAAAAATTATAATAAACTAGGAAATCCAAAACTTTTGCCTAATCAATTGTTGATCAATATTGTGAGTAATGTCATCTTTCAAAATAAACTCTTAAATGAAAAAGAGAGGAGAAACTAAAACATTGTTACATAGAATTTGAGAAATGTAAATGTTCATGTTATATATTTATAAAAGATGTAAAAAGAAAAAACCCAAAATGGTATAAAAACAGGATCACTTATTTGTCAGAATAATCCATAAATCAGAAAGTGTTTTGGGTAGAAATGGCATTTCACTGAATACTTTATATAAATAAATTTACAAAATGGAAGAAATTTATTTGGTAAATTTGAAACTAACTAAAAATATTCCTCATTCTGATTTTCTTTAATAGCAATCAGCATTTTTAGTTTGGAGTACTTTAATTTCTGTATGAATGTTACTATTGAGATGTTGAGGTCTCTGGCAATTTTTGCCACATAGATGTATTTTAAAGTAACCACAGTCGAAGTTTCTATTCTAGTTGATAAATGTTTGCAGAATATCATAACATTTTCATCAAAAATGTGGTCAGGATTTTTATTCTCTCTTGAATTGTGAGGGCAGTGGTTTGTTCTTATTGAAATCATATCTATATGTCGTCCATTGCAGATTCTGATTATAATACTATTTTTATTTTCAGAAAATAAAGTTTAATTATCCTCTATGATCGTTAACTATGCATTTCAATATTATTGACGATGAATACTTTAGGATTCTTAACTATCCAAAGGTCAATGTTTTTTCCTTTTACATGCCGTTCAAATAGAAATGTTTTAACTGCCAATGATAGACAAATCCAATAATATAATTGTTTTAATTTACATATCAACAGATGTAAATATTTGTATATAAGATAGTTCAAATTGACCAGAATATGCATCTCTTATGTAAGCAGAGTCCAGTCTTTGAAAAAAATCACCTTTGGAATTATATTGTAATTAAATATTTAATAACAAAATAAAATTTCTGTATTTTTGTGTTTTATTGATAAATTGTTTCCTAATTAATTTTCTTTATAAATTATTAAATCTGCAACAGAAATCGGTCGAGAGGTCAGCGACAGCTGCTTTACAAGCAGTTGTCCCGGGTTAGCGGGTTCGCTTCCCGGCTGATACTATGACATATGAGGAAAAAAAAAAATTAAATTATATATATAAGCAACAAAAATTAACAGTTAATAAACTCCATGATTTTTAAACTACCCTCTATTCCAAATAAAAAAAAAAACAATATTAAAAGAATAATGGATTTTTTTATCAATAACAAGTGGGGAGGGGGCGGGGGGGTAGAATAAAAACTACTTTGAATTAAGAATTTTATATATACCAAAAATTGTCAAAAATTTTAAAAATGTTTGCAACTTGAAATTACGTATATTAATTTTTAGATTCATATGCCGAATTTTATTTTTACACTTCGTGTATAAATAATTATAGTGCGCAAATGTATTTTAACTTTAAAAATTGCTTATTTCAAATATTTTGGTAATATTAAGCTTTTCTTTAGTGTTGCTAAATTGTTAAAATATCAATTAATTATTAACACTCCTTGATTTGTTTTTTTTTTTTTTTAAGTTGCTAATTAATTTATACATCCTGTATTTTGAAAGTAAATTAAAATATGTCATGTAGAATTTTTTTTTAAAGTAATGTACAAGATATTATTAATATGAAATAAATTACACCGATATAAGCACGCCATAACGCGCCTTCTCCGGAAATCTATACGTCAAAAATATTGCTAATTTTTATTTAAAATCGTGAAAGAATAAATCTTAATGGAAAAAAATATATTTGAAAGTTTTATTTCTAACGCAATGTTAATATTTCCTTTATATATGTATACTTTTTATGTAATTCTCGAAGTATTAACTCTTTTCAAAAAACTATGTAATTCTTAAGCAATCGTTGACTTCGAGTTTATACATAAACTAATTAAATTCACAGAGCCAGCTTTCGGCAAAACAATGCAGCAATCCTAGTGCTGAGTTAATTATGCAGTACAGGTGTGGTTATATAATTGATGTGATGTAATATTTAAATGAGGCGCAATATACATTCCATTTTTCGGACAGTGAAACATATGAATCCGTTTTGTAAATGAAATGTTGATTCTTTACATATGACGTCACGTTAATTGTACAAGCACATTTATATTACATCACATCATGTAAATTATTTATAAGCATAAATAAATAATCAATCAAAATAAGATTGAAATAAACAACTATTAATAACTATATTATAACATTTATTGAACCGGCTTTCAGATCCATCGAGACCTTCTCAAGATATTTATTTATTTATGTATTTGTGACAACATTATGGACAAATAAATTGTATTGGATATTTGACCATTATAGTAATTTATTATATAAGCATACCTGTATTACATCAAGTAAATTATATAAGCGCATCTGTACTGTATAACTTTGCTTAGCATTATGATTCGGGCAGTGATTTTCCAAAAGCTGTCTTAGTGCATTTAATAGGTTTATTATAATTTTTCATCAAACCTAAGTCAACGAGTGCTTAAGAATTAAATAAACTTTTTATTTAATTACCTTGCCAGTTCAATTTATTTTGACTTGGGCAAGTCTTTTCCAACTACACAAATTAATATATTTTGGAGATCTGATAATTGTTAAAAAAAAAAGAAAAAGAGTCAAAACCTGCGAATAGATTCAAATGTATTAATCAACAAACTATTCTTATTGAATCTATGGGTAGTAATTTTAAAATTACTTCAGCATTAAATTAAATATATGAAGTATTTCTACAACAGAATATAATATGATTGTCCTTGAAGTCA
This sequence comes from Epiperipatus broadwayi, assembly GCA_028023455.1. Taxonomy (NCBI): domain Eukaryota; kingdom Metazoa; phylum Onychophora; class Udeonychophora; order Euonychophora; family Peripatidae; genus Epiperipatus; species Epiperipatus broadwayi. The sequence continues at coordinate 8,283,356 of JAQFVV010000043.1, read as the reverse complement.
TAGTATTGATAGTTTTTATAGTAGGATTGATGATGTCATTAAAAAATCTATATAAATTTGGGCTATGGATAATAGGGTTTATAGATAAAAAAGAATTGAGAGTTGAATAAGAAATATTGTTTAATAATTAAATTAATATTATATATTTTAAAATACAGTCAAGCATTGCTAGCCGAGAGGTCAGCGCTGCTGCCTTGCAAGCAAGCAGTTGGTTGCAGATGGTTGTTGCAGGTTCGCCTTACGGCCGATGCTATGACATATGGAAAAAAGATTTATATATAATTTTGTTTATTAGCTATTGTGGCTGATTGAGTATCGTGCTTCTTATTTATATTAGTGAGAATTTCTATATACAGTACTTAATATCTTTGCAGCCTATGATTAAAGGATTACCTTTAATCTATGCTGTTTCAATGCTGTTAAGAATAGATTGTTAAAAAGAGGTTGCTTTGATAACAGTTTAAAAATGTTCATTGTTATTGATATTGGGATTGTCTAAATGTTGACTGGTTTTTAATGATATATGTATATATTGTAATACACAGTTCTTTAGAAAAATCTAGATATAGAGTCAAGGTTTTGAGTTATGATCTAATGAAGATGTTAAATTATGTACATGATTTTTAAAGCACACTTGCAAGATACTTCTACTAGCACTAATACCTTATTGATTATTAATAATGTGAAAGGCTGAAGCCTTTGACAGATGTGCCTTAAAAATGCTTATATGACAGCCAATCAGATGTAATAATGACTGCACAGGGAACTCTCAATTCAAAACACAAGACAGAGATTTTATGAGAAAAAGATGGTCCCACCTTCTCTATTTAAATTTATATATAAATAAGCCAGACTCAAGCATTTTGAACTAAGAGCATGAAGCTTTAAACACAACATTTAATTCACTAGGTATTATATATAAATAAACAATATGAAATCTTTTGATTTACTATGAAGTAATTTTCAAATCTAATGAAATGATAGTAATAAATGTAAATATATTAAATTTATTAAGCGCAGGCAGGTGATGTAGTGGTAATGTGAAGGGCTGGAACCTTTGGCAGATGCGCCTTTAGGGAATGCTTATATGACAGCCAGTCAGATGTGATGGTGACTGCACAGGGGGCTCTCAATTCGAAGCCCAGGGCAGAGGTTTTATGAGAGGGGGATGGTCCCACCTTCTTTTCTACTTGAATTTATATATGGGTGGGCCAGACTCAAGCATTTTGAACTGGGAGCGTGAAGCTTTGAACACCTTCACATTTAATTTACTGAATATTGTATGTGAGTGGACAACGTGAAATCTTTCAGTTTACTACGAAGTGATTTTCAAATCTAGTGAGGTGATAATAATAGGGGTGAGTATATTGAATTTATTAAGCACAAGCAGGTGATATTTTTAAGGTGCATCTGTCAAAGGTTTCAGCATTTTATGTTATTAATATATCACCTGCTTGTGCTTAATACCTTTAATATATTTACATTTGTTACAATCATTTCATTGGATTTGAGGGTTGCTTCTGGTAAATCGGAAGATTTCACGTTGTTTGTTTACGTATAATATTTGGTAAATTAAATGTGGTGTTTGGGGCTTTACGCTCTTGGTTCGGAATGCTTGAGTCTGGCTTGTTTATATATAAATTTAGGTGGAGAGGAGGTTGGGACCATCTTTTTCTTGTAAAGTCTCTGCCTTGTGTTTCGAATTGGGAGTTCCCTGTGCAGTCATTGTTGTATCTGATTGACTGTCAAATAAGCATTTTTTGAGGTGCGTCTGTCGGAGGTTTCAGTCTTTCATGTTATTGTTGTATCGCCTGCTTGTGCTTAATTAATTTAATATATTTACATATTGATTATTAGATAATACACTAATGTTGATCAAAAATGACAACATTTTGTCTTTAAGAACCATTTCTAATAGTTTAGAAATAACAGAAATAATTGCAATATGTGTACAGTTATCCATTGGATTGGGTTATCCTTTTTATAGATAGGTTTAATGACATTGAATTTCAAAGATTCAGGAAATGTTTAGTTTCTAAGGATGACAGATAAATGAAATAGACCAGAAATGGAAGTTAATTTATTATCTTTAAGAATATTAGGTGCTAAACCACCTAATTCAGAAAAGTGGACCTTATTTAAACTATCAATTAAAATAGACAATTTAGATTCAGAAATATCCTGAAACAGAAAAAATAATTGATAGTAGGGTTGTGGGTATTATTTATTAAATCAATATTTAATCAATAATTAACACAGCTCAAGCAAAGTATCAAGTTTTTCAACAAAATCTAACACAATCTACAAATAGCCAAGATATAGGAATAGTTAAAGAAATATCTAATGCTTTTTTATAAAACGCATTACACCTCCCAACCACTAATGCATATATTCATGTGCCATTAAAATTAAATAAATGTTATTCGTGTAAAAAAATTTAAAGTTTATTGAAAATTATAACATTATAATAAAAAGAAGGAAAATTGCTTAAATTATAAATTTATCAAAATGAGATGTGATATCATGCATCTTTAAATGAAAAATATTAAATGAACTAAGATCTTTATTCTGTGAAGGGACGTGTATCAGTTCTCTCCTTAATAAATAAATTTCAAATCTCCAAATTCAAGAAGAATGAAAGTCTTTTCTTACATAAACTAATCTATTTTGAATGGAAGCAAAGCCCTCACCAGAATTTAATTTGTTTCACCATCCATAAAAACATTCTATTGAAATGTGTTAAAAATGTGGGTTAATATATAATTATTGATTATTATTTTCTAAGGATAAAATAACAGAAGCAGTTAATGTAATTTTTTATTATTAAAAACTGTTTGTCCAAATTATGTCATTTAAAATGTGCTACAACAAAATCCATAGTATCTTACATATATTTTGTACAAAATGCATTTCCCAAACCATCCCTGACAATGTCTTCAATATTGAATTTATCTTCCATTTTTGAAATAAATAATAACAAATTTTAATTTTCTTGGAAAAGTAAATCCTCTACTTTAATTTTGTACTACAGGTGAAATCATCTTAGGGGATGAAGTTTATCTTTTATTATGGAAGTCTAATTCTCACTTGAAATATAAAAATTAGATAGATGAATTATTATAATCCACATTTTCACGTTTAGAAGCAACTTCTGCCTGTAACTCAACTGTTTTAGATCATTTTAATATTGCATTGTGAAAATTGGCATCAATTTGTTTATCTATAATGTCTTCTAAAATCAAATCAGAATTTTTAGTTTCTACAGAAAAATCCAAAACCTCATAAACAGTAGATCTAATAAGCAGAACACCTCCATGCTGGCTTGTTTTTAAGCACAAAATGTAAACTCAAAGAGCTTAAACAAGATACAACATTACTGTTTTTAAGTAATAATTTATTATAAATGCAAATTCATTATAAATGCATTATAAAGTACAAAATCAATAGGAGATAAAGTAATATTTATTTATTTATTAATTACATAATATATATATATATATGTGTGTGTGTGTATGTGTAAACTCCAAACAAAAAAAGTCTGTACCGATTTAGAGTGTGCTCACAACTATTTTGAATTGTAAGGAGTGCCCAAAACCACCATGACACATCCAAGTGATAAATGACATTAAATAATTTACACATAGTCTCAATACAACAATTCATTATAAATTGCAATTTACATCAATAATTAAAAAAATAAAGTGTAAATTTCATAAGGACCTCACATGATTAAGTGTAGATCTGATATCCACATCCAAAGATCAAAGTGAACAATGCCTTTTTTTAATCTCCATTTTTTTTCTAATTACATATAATAAAGCATGCAATAGCACAGTTTCTTTCTGGTAAGAAAAAAATCTGATTAATTATAAATTAATATGCTTTATTCCAACATATGGTTATAGGTATGTATTGTAATAAAATTGATATTTTAGAAATTATAAGCTTTTAATATTTTGAAATTATAAGCTTGGTTTGATCAATTTTACATCATTTCAACATGTGATTTATAGGCATATATTGTAACAAAATTTGTATTTTGAAGTTATAAGCTTTCAGTATTTCAAAATTATAAGCTTGGTTAGATTTCACTTCTGCATTTTTTAGACAATACTTTGTATCATCAAAAACATCCTTTCCCTTTTTTGCATAGTTTGGCACTTTGTGCTGTCATTATTGCAATAAAATTCATATTTTAGAAATTGCAAGCCTTTAGTAGTTAGACTGTGCTTACTGCCATTTTGAATTCTAAGGACCATCAAAAAACATCACTGATACATCCAAGTGACCCCATGTGGATTATTCAATGTCATTTATCACTTAGATGTGTCTACAGTGGTTTTGGGCAGTTCTTAAAATTCAAAATGGTGGTAAGCACAGTCTAAATCAGCACCAAAATGGCTTGTGTGAGAAGTTATTTATAACAGTTATCAAATTCTAAAATTAATTTAAAAAAGCAAAATGAAAGAAAAAATATACATTAAGGCATGGACAAATGATACAATAAATAAATTTTGAATTCTAAGGACCATCAAAAAACACCACTGATAGATCCAAGTGACCCCACGTGGATTATTCAATGTCATTTATCACTTAGATGTGTCAACAGTGGTTTTGGGCAGTTCTTAAAATTCAAAATAGTGGTTAGAACAGACTAAATCAGCACCAAAATGGTTTGTGTGAGAAGTTATTTATAACAGTTATCAAATTCTAAAATTAATTTAAAAAAGCAAAATCAAAGAATAAATATACATTAAGGCATGGACAAATGATACAATAAATAAATTTTCAAAGATAAATAAAGAAACCCCGTATAATAAATAAAATAGTTACATGCAATACAATAATCAAAGTTGTAAACATTTTTTTTTTAAAATATGAACATGGCTATCAAATTCCAAGAATAAACTCACCCTTAATTATTTCCAAACACAGTTAAATAAATTTACAATAGTTATTACAATAATAATAGACATAGTTATATGGAATACAATAACAATAACAAAAGTTGCAAATATTTTTTACACATAGGATATGAAATGTGAGCAATGTCCATTGAATAAACAAAAATAAAAGAAAAAATAATCTCTCATTGTAACTGAATTGTCTATGACTACTTTTCAAATGAAAGTTTGGTAACACCAACTGAAATTTTTTGTCTAAACAACTATTGTAAATGAAAACTTTATGTTATAAAAACAAATGACCAGGATATATATCAATTATTTTATATTTATAAAATTTAACAACAGACAATCTACAAAAATTGTCATGAACTTCCTGTATAGACATCAATTTGAGTCCACTAAAAGTAATGCATGTAACATAAGAAGGATAGCATTTAAACAGTACAACTTTTCCAAGTATGGATATTATAAGAAAACACTCTTTGATAACTAGCAGCATAAATAGTAAACAAAATGAACCTTGACAAGAATTTCACTAGCTAATCAAAGAAATAATTAAGCAGCATTATTTGATTATGGAAGCCCAGAATCAATTAATATTTTAAAATAATAATGGTTATCATTAACATATTATTATCACAAGTACATATAGTATTGCTATGAATGTTATATTTATTAAAAATGGAGGTATTAATTGAAAATGCAAAGTGTTTATAAGGGAAAAAAACCCTCTTGTCTTATTATGATTGATTGTTAGACAATTTAATGTAAGCAAATTACTAATGAAAGCCAAAGTCTTATTAATCATCAATTAAAAAATCATATGAAACAGCATCACAACACAGAACATTATCATCAGCAAAAACATAAAAGTGCTGACTTTACAGGCAAAATTAAAATATTTTTTAAATAAATTAAAACTAATGCAGAGTCATGTACAGATCCTTGTGGGCTGCTGTGATTAATCAGTTTAAAATCTTAAACAATATCATGAATTTTGGATGTGGGCATTCTATCATTTAGATAATTTTTTAACCATGATGCAAAATGGCCTTGAGAGTCATATAAATGCATAGAAGAATTGCACAATGAATAGAGTCAAATGCTTTAGACAAATCCAAATAGACAGCCACAGTATTAAGACTATTAACTAATGAAAATGCTAATTTATGTACATAACTATAAAGAGTATCCAAAGTATGCTTTCCAAAATAAAACTGAACTGGTGTACAGAAATCATTTTATACATATTTAAGAATATCATCTTTGACTATCATTTCAAAAAGCTTAGCAATAAGATGATTGAAATAAACCTTTAATTACTAATAACTAATAGATCCTTTTTTCTTGATAATGGGTGTAATAATAACTCTTAAATACTCAGTAAAAATATTAGTACACAAAGAAAGATTAAATAAACAAGAGCTGGTATAAAAAACAAAGTTATTATCTCAAAGAAGTTTATCTAAGGCATAAGAGAGAACATATCAATTAAATTTAATCACTAAGTATCACACACATCCAGTGAAAATACAGAATCAGAAATAGACTCAAAAGCCAAATCATTAATGGAGGATTTTACCTGTAGCACATACATGAAGAAATTATTAAAGAGATCAGCCAATATATTTTTTTACTGTCATATACTTTTAGTATAATTATTTTTAATTAAATTAATTTGATTAGAGGATATTTAATCAAAGAATTAATTAATTGATTAATAATAGTACTAATTTATTTATTTATTAATTACACACACAATGTCAATTTTTCAGCATTAATTTAAAAATAAAGACTATATGTATTTCATTGGTGGTTAATTTTAAATTTAAAGAAGAAATATTTTAGGGGGAGTTACAGGTTTAATGTTTACTTATATCTTTCTAAAGTTATTTTTAACAATACCACTAGATTCTGGACCACTAAGTTCTCCAAAAACCTGGCAGATAATTTAGACTGAGTTTAAACTAATTCTTTTTTGAAAGTCATCTTAAATTTTAGGTTTCTGCAATATACACAATATTACAGCCACTATATACTATCAAATAAACTAATATGTTTAAGGTTTCTCCTCATCTTCTCTATTTCATTCCATACCCATCACATAACATTTTCATTTCCAGCATAGAGCAGGAAGGAGATCGTGATTATTTCTGATCTCTGTATTGAATGAAGGTATACATCTGGGTCTCGTTTTACGCAATAGATAGATTCCTCAGAAAACACGCGCAAATGAAATTGTGGAAAAGTAGATGTAACTTACCTTGAAAAAGGGGGAATACGGATTGAGATTTTTCAAAAATTGCATAGAAGCAAAGCACCAACATAAAATTACTTTAAAATTCGTGCAAAAAAAAAAAGGAAATAAAATATGACTAATAAAAAATTTCAAATTTGAAAAAAATTGATATAAGACAAACTTTTTTTAACTATAATATTTAATTTTATTCAAAACAATATATTTTTATGCATAATTTACAGTAATTTATATTTTTTTTATACACATTTTAATTATTATCGCTATTTGCCGGTAAAAAGGTTCGTTTGCAAACTGATAAAAAAATCAGATTCTTCACAAGATGAAATACAACTAGCGCCATCACTCTCATGTTGTGTTCATTAATGGTTTTCTGGTGACAACGTAATTAGTAATTAATCTAACAACTAAAAATTAAATTCTTATTTTTGTCTTTAATTTTCAATTTTAATTGTGCCCACTGCTATTACTCATCTTTTAAAAATAAACTTGCGGACACTAAATGATTAATAATTGATTAAACATTCTTTTTTAAAAAGCAAAAACAGAATGTGATTTAAAATGCAAAATTAACACGCACAATGTTTGAACAAATTTACATTATAATCTTGTAAAATTTAATGTGTGTATACATAAAATGTGGAAATCATAATTTTAATTTCATTATTGCATAAAATCTTACTATTATAAAGCACTGAAAATATTGAAATTACTAAGTTGAAAGTCGAATTTCAATAATGTGCTATTACTTTCAATATAACGTGAGTGCGCGAAATTTATTATTTAAAGTAATAGCGCAGTATCGGAGTTCGACTTCCGGTGAAACACGAATTGCGTAACTTCAAAATCGTGTTAAATAAGTCCGCATAAAAAGAGACCCAGGTGTATTACTAAGAAAATACATGAGAGAATATTTAATAACTAGCACAAGAAATTTATTTATTTATGTAAAATGTTACCATCAGTTGATATTCCAGTATCTTGTGCTTCAGCTTAATATAATAACTTTCCACTGGGGTGACTTTACTTTTTATTACTTTCAGAAAAGCACCGTCTAATCATAACAGATAATTTAAATGTGCCTAACTTTCATTTTACACTCCCTAAATGATTTCTTTTTAAATAATATGCTTCCACATTTAAATACTAAGTTTATTGACTGTAACAGCAATTATATGGTTGACCATAATGCAATTGTAACAATGCTGTGATCACATTATACAGACTATTGCTAATTTGACTATGTATGCACATGTTCATGATTTTGAAGCACACAGTTTTGGAAAAGAGTCATTACCCTGGATGTTTTCCAAACTCTCACATTACTAGTGTAATTTTTTTATTGTTATAATAAAAGTCCTTAATTAATTTTATAATCAATTGAAAAATAGAGTTGAGATTAATTAATAAAATCATGAAGAAGTATAGAAGTATATATACTCACAACATTAATCATAATTCATGAAATATAACTATATAGATAACACAATTGTTTTAATTTTTAGTCAAAATCTAAACCATATAAAATAACAACTCAAAACTTTCATAGGCACAAGTAGCAAATCTATGCAACTGTGTATGTCAAAATATAGAATATTTCATCACTAATACAATATCTAAGTAAGGCTCTTGTTATAGAGCTATGTTATTTGTTCATGAAAAGAAATAGAAATAAATTCTTAATCAACTCTTCTTTTAATCCACATACATGGACATTGCTCATAGTAAGTATATTCACTGAGAACAAATTGTAAATGATCATACTATAATTAACATAACCATAAGTACAACTTTGCATTTAATCTTTAAATTCCTCGGCTGGTAATTAACTGTAATTAATCTAAATTGTAAACAATATGTATGATAAATAGATTATTATTCTTATTATCAAAATAAATTCCTATTATTTAACATTTTCTGATTTTTTAAAATTCTATTGCCTTAAATAAAATGGGGTCATAAACAGTTTGAGATATTTCCACTATCAATATAACTTTTCTAATTAATAACTGATAACATTTTTTAGTTTATATCTAATTAAGTCAAATAATTTTACTTTTGGGAAATGTATGTATTCAAGCACAAGTGCGTGTGCGGCGCAACTGCTCCCAAAAGCTGTAATACAAATACAAATTGCTAACTAAAAATATTAAAACAGCTGAGCGCTTTCAAAGGATCTTGCCTTCATAATCATAGCTTGCTTACATTTAAATTTATGCAAATATGCTAATTCCATCTTTTTGATAGAGAAAAACACGTATCCTTCCTGTTTATGGCATCGCTGTCGCGAGAGATAAATAAAGCCTCTTTGATCTTTCTTTTGAGGTCATGTCTCTCTCTACATACGATGGTAGGATTGTCCGGAATGCACTCATGGTGACTTGTGCACTGGTGCTGATAAAAAACTGAATAATTAGAAGGATCGTTGTGAGCTCTATTGTACGAATACCTGTGTTGTGCCAATCGTGTGGCCCGAGATACCCTGCTTTCCCCATAATATGTGCCTTTGCAATGGTTGTTTGGACAAGCAATGTTATATACTGTATGGGGGGTCTGTAACAGTGGAGTTTGATCTTTGGTATTGTTAATTACATTGTTAGAATTTGGAGTGGTTCGAAAACAGAGCTGATATTTATTGCTAAAGATGGAATGTAGTTTCTTGTGTAAGTTGGGTATGTATGGAAGTAATAACCTGGGTTTATCCTGTGTGGCGTGAGAGTTGAGAGGTTTGTTCTGAATGTGTGAGATTTTTTTGTCGATGATGGATTGTCTGAAGCTTAAATTCAGTAGATCATTTCTATATTCTGCTACATTTGTTTTTGCATCTGCCTCGATTTTACACAACAATCTGTTTCTATGCAAAAAAGATGCTAGTCCCGATAATTTATGTGCTGTGGGTGTGTGAGATTGGGGGTGTGTATGGCATCTGATTTCCAACGGTTTGATGGCCATGCTATAATGGCAGTGGTTATTTTCTCTTTTTATTTTGACATCAAGGTATTTGACTTGTTGGAGAGTGTCTTCAGTTGTGATATGTAATAAAAGCAGGTGCTTAAATAAATTCTGCATTATAAGTGTACATTTACTCGCGGTGCTCAAGCACTAATGATAAGTTTTATTCTAATAATTGAGAAATTTATTCAATCTTATCTCATTTTTAATGTGCGTATAAAAATAAAACTTTTCTTCTGTAATCTACTCAGAAAGCTCATTTTATTTAAATCCTTTCTATTTCTTTTTACACATAAAATAATACATATATATGTCAATAAACAAAAAAATAATTTTTACCTGAAAGTTCATAAAGATAATGCGTAGATGATGTTACATTATTTTAGAGAAATACACTTCAAAATCTTTCCTTTTCTTTATATTTTTTTTTCTCCAACCATTGTTAGCTTATTACATAATATTATCACCATCAAAATTACTTTTTACACATGATTAAATCTTGTTTCTAATTTTGAAATGTATTTTAATTAATTATTTTTTCTCATGTGTCATAGCTTCGGCCGGGAAGCGAGCCCGCTAACCCGGGACAACTGCTTGTAAAGCAGCTGCCGCTGACCTCTCGACCACCAATGCTTGACAAATGTATTTTAATTGTATTAAAAAAGTGTATATAGAACAAAAAGGTATATTGTATATATAAATATAAGAAAATTATTATACACAAATATATATATGAACATATATTTAAATTATAGCATGTACTATATTTTTCTTTTAATTTCCAATGTTTTGATGAAATAACATTCATCCTTGTCAAGGCTAAAAATGATATCGAAATGTTTGGAAATTATTGCAAATAAGGTTTAATTTTCATTATATAACTATGAAAATATTCAATATAATATATATATATATATATTGTAATATTCTCATAGATAAATAATGAATATATAGTATTACTTCTGGGAGCTTCCATGTAATAAAAATATAATAGCTAAATAGCTGACATTTCAATACAATAACAAGTACTTTTCTCAGAGCTTCTTCTTTAGCAAATGATAAGAATGTGTCTGATGAGATTTAAAATTGTTATTTTTTTTCCTTTATTATTTTCTCCTTATTCTCAAATTCCATTGGCTGAGAAAATTAAAAAAAAAAAATTATCCTCCAATAGTTATTTCCAAATATTGTTCATTTTCTTTAATTCACACTTTTCATTTATGCTCTTAGATCTTTTAAAAAAATCTCTATACTTTCCCTTAGCAATCTCTGGTCATGTTGTTCATTTTTTTTCCAGAATATGTGTTTTATTAAAAATTGTTGTCATGGTTAGTTAATTTAATGTGTGAATAAATGGCTGATGAATTCGAATTTTTAATAAGGGGAAAATAACAAAGGGAAAAAAAATAATGATTTTAAATCCCACAACACACATTCTTATGATTTGAGAAAGAAGAATCTCTGAGGAAAGTATTTGTTATTGCACTTTTTATTACATGGAAGCTATTGGAAATAATATATATATATATAATTACAAATTTAAACTAATAGTAAGATTCATTAAGGCTGTAGCCTCAAGCACATGCGTATAAAATGCGATAGTAGGGACCTCTACAGGTCTTAAACCACAAGCTTATGCATTTTATAAATGAATATTACTTACGTAATCAATGTGCGTTTGAATAAATTTATAATTAGAACTAATAGTAAGAGAAAGTTAAAGCAAATTATTGTTGATAATATATAGCTCAAGCTTCAATAATTGATATGTCTCAAATTTTAGTAAACATCTCTGTAAAAATTTATAAGTAAATAATTTACCGTCTTGTTACCCAACTTCTTATGTGTAAAGATTTTCCAGGTGAACTTTGAGTACTTATTTAAATCAATTCTGAATTCCTCAGAATTTGAAATATTGTCAGTAATTTGATATTTTTTAGCAAAGCTATTATATCTGATATAACTTGTAGTATTGGTAATTTCTTACTTGAATTAATTATTTCTGTTGAATCAATGTGATTAATAGTAGATAAGTATGGAAGGTATAACTCAGGATATCATTTTAATGCTGATGTGACCAAACATAAAAAAACATTCTAGATTGTTTTAACTATTCAGTCATGTTTTCTTCTCTAATGTCATATATTTTAGGTAGCATTGAAGTTTTGCTGGTTCTTTCCAACATTTTCCTGTAATAGAGAGAAATCTAGGGAAAGTAGCATATACTACTTCTTAGAGGTGAAACAGAGTGAATGAATAACACAAGAACTTTTAGTCTATGTATCACTTCATGAGAGAACACTTTTCAACTATTCTATTTTTTATCTTATATGGAAATGAATAAATTTTAGATTATTTACTACCTCCATACACTAAATAGTCTTAAATCTAATTAATTAATTATCTTGTTTTTTAAACAGAAATTTATCAAAACATGCAAATACAACTTTTATCTCGAATTTTAAATTACTTTGGTTTAACAAAACACATTTTATTATATATATATATATAAAACTTATTAAAAATTCATTACAATTTGGAACTGAACTTGTGTTTTCTATTATTGGAATTACTTTCACAAACATTTAGTTATATATACATAAAAAATTAAATATGTCTGAGAGTGTACATGAGTATATGTGTAATAAATTGGGCCTTGGATTTATTCTTAAGTTTAATTAAAACCATACTTATGACCAAAAAAAAAAAAATTATATTATAAATTTCTCTTTCTAACCAATTTTACTATTCTTTGTTTCCTCTGCCTAAATTTGGCAATTATCTAGAAATGCCAATGATGTATCCCTTTCAATACATCAATCATGACAAAGTTTACAATCAATACAGTCAATATAAAATAATAATAATAACAATAATAATAATAATAATAATAATAATAATAATAATAATAATAATAATAATAATAATAATAATAATAATAATAATAATAATAATAATAATAATAATAATAATAATAACAATAATAATAATAATATTTACATGCAATATAGTAAACAAAGTTGCAAACACTTTTTAACTATGAACTAACAGCAACCAAGGAATTAAACAATCTGAAAACATTATAATTGAATTTTCTATGACTACTTTTCATATTAAAGGATGGAAATGTCAACTGAAAGTTTTAATTAAATGAGTATTTATAATGGATCTTTTATGATATATAAAAAATGTTGATCATAGATATCAAAGATCTTTCTATATTTATAAAGCTTAACAAACAATACACAATAATTATCATAAATACTATGCACAGAAGTAAGTTTATGTCTGCAAAACATAATACCATACAACATAATTTGCAAGATATTTAATGAGGATGATGTGTATATTAAATAACTACCCAAATAGGGATATTATAAAACAATCCATTTTGTGGAATAAGTTAATAAAGCGGACCTGGGCAAGAATTTTATTTAATAATAAATGTAATTAATTTTAAATAATTGAGAAAATAAATAAGCAATATGACATGACCAATATAACTTAGAATCAACAAAAATGCTCAAATAACAGTAGTTATCAACAAAAATAATAATAGCACAAGTATAGATATTATTGCAAAGAATATTATATTCACCACAAATAGTGATATTATGTGAATATGAAGAGTATTTGTAAGAAAAATGAATATCATTTTATTATGATTGACTGTTAAAAATGTATCATAAGCCAGTTACTAATTAATGCCAGATTAATCATTTGTTCAATATTATATAGAATTGCATCTCAAGGCAAAACAATATCATCAGCAAAAACACAAATCACAGAGTCCAAAGGCAAAACAAAAATATTATTTATATAAAATAAAAATAAATTAGAGCCAAATGCAAACATCTGTAGAACTTCATCATTAATATATAGGGTATATGAGCACAGATTTTCACTCGACCCACCACTCATATACCCTATATATTACATATATAGTCACAGGTATATAATAAGCTTGTGTGTTTCGGTTAACTTCATCATTAAATAATTTAGAGTAATTTTAACATGTATATTTTGTTCATTTTTTTTTATCTTTTAGACAACTTTTTAATTAAAAAGCAAAATCTTCTTGAAAACCATGTGAATATAAATGATATAGATTTGTATGATGAATAGATTGAAATGCTTTAAATAAATCTAAATCTATAACTGCTCTCAAGAACATGCTCTAATAAAGATGTTAGAGCACTCTTTCCTGTATAAAATCAAAAGTTATTTTATGCATATTCAAGAATATCTAATCTTTGACTGTCATCTTAAATAGTTTCACAATAACCAAAATGATTGGAATAGGACTATAATTATTAATAAGTAATCGATCAACCTTTTTAAAAATGGGCATAACACTAACTTTTAAAAACTCGTGAATTAAACCAGAAGTCAAAGACAGATTAATTCCTTAAATACATCAAATATAAAAACAAATATTATCTTTAAGAATTTTTGAAGTTAATTATCTACACCAGAAGAATGACTATTTTTCAAACCATCAATAGTGTGATAACTAAGTATCAGAAACAGTAAATAGACTCAAAATCCAATTCATTAATTGAAAGCTTCGCCCGTGGCATATACTAAAGAAATAATTTTTAAAAAATCATAAACATATTTTTATTGCATATATCCTGTAATACATTACAATTACTTTTAATCAAATTAATTTGATTAAAGGATTTTTAATCTAAGAAGTAATTAATAATAATAAGTATTATTATTATTTATTTATTTATTACTAATTACACGTACTATACTGTAATGCTGTGAGTGTAGTCTAAAAGATAGTCTTTCAGTAGTATATTTGTATTGTTTTTTTGTTTATTGTAGAAATTTATCGATGTGATAACCATCTACTAAAATAATAAAAATAGTTGATGTTAAAAAGGAAGGTAATTAAATAAATGAAAGATTATAAAGAACGCTTATATTAGTGTGTGAATGTATTTATTATTTTTGAGTAACATTGAAGTCATCTGATAAAATAGTCGATTGTATTCTTTCAAGAATATGCATTAGTTTTTGTGAGTATGGGTGCATGTGTGACATTTACGTATATATGGGATTATGTTATTTGGATTAAATAAAACTAAAAAAAAAAAAAACTTCTTAAAATAGACTTATTTAAAATTAACTACATCCATGTAATTAAGAAAAAAAAGTTGATTAGATTTTGTTTCAGTATAATCTAAAATGGGAAAATAATTATAGATAACAAGGAATAATCTAGAAATCTATTATTACAGATTAATTAGACTAAAAAGCGCAAAAAAAAAAAATGTAATTTAAAAATGTTATATATATTTTTGAAGGATTAAGTCAGAGGATATGTAGAACAATCTATCAGCCTAGACAACTGTCCCAAAAAAAAAAAAGAAATCCGTGGGAATTAGTTGTTCATATCTGGTTCCAGGAAAAACTATTATTTGAACCGTAACTCTGATTAAGTCACTTATCTTTCTACCCTCAGTCTTCAAGCATAAATCACTGTACGAAAAATATTCGTTATTAATGACTAATTATATTGTAAAGAATTGCATGCTATATGTGGCTAAAGCAAACTAAATATTAATGTAAATCAAGAAAATGTTGCTGTCTTTCATGTTACATTACCAACTGCCTGGAACTGCAACCTTAAATGCTGTAACATTTCAATAATCTATAGCTTAACCAATCCTATAAGGGAGATGTACTTCATCATTATGTATGATTTAAATAATTGGGGGGGGGGGATAAAAAAAGGACAATATAAGTTAAAGAATTACACATAGGATTGATAATACTTGTGTTATGAGTATGCAGACTGAGTTTATATGATAATATTGTTAATATAATGCTAATTACCATGGTAACATATTTTTTAAAGGCCTTAATGAATTCCATATTGATGTAATAATTTGTTTCATTTATTTTATATATTTGTTGTTTTTTTTTTTGTTATTTGTAATATGAATGCTGATTTTAATATTTAATCCTTGAATGATTTTACTTTATGTGATTTAACGGTGATGTAAATAATTTTTTAGTAATTTTATAAATTCAAGTTGCGAGTGCCTTTTGTTATATATTTCATTTTAAACATTAATAATAGCATTTATTACTGTAGTGTTGACACAAAACAGGAGAAATGGCTTTTCTGCCAAAAAAAATGCCAGAATATTAGCAGAAATTGGAGTGCAAAACTATCTCTATTTCTTTCAGAAGGTTTTTTTCCCCCACAGAAGGTCTGTACTGGAAATGCTGTGAACATATTATTTTATCATTAGCATAAAAAAACCTTTGAAGCGCTAATTATTTTATTGGCTGAGTGAGGTAAAAGTCAAAACTTTTAATTGGTCAAGTCACAAATTCAATGTCAAAATATATTCATCTTTTAATATTATATTCACGTTAGTTTCATTTGTAAAAAGTATATTAATAGTTTGTCAGATTATGAAAGTGAATGAAAGTTTTTTCAAAAATAAATTTCTATTTATAATTATAAAAATATTTCATAATGGCAAATCTGAAACAAACATTACTGACCAATCAAAAAGTTTTGATGATGTTAGTATTTCTTTCCGAATTTTACGTTACGTGGATAAGTAAATAATTTTGCTAAAATCTTAACTATTTTTCTAAAATAATTTTATTTTTAGCATATTTTATCAAAATAATTTATAATATGTCAAAAAATACGTCAAAAAATAGTTTTAAAATGGTCTAAAACATTCGTTTATCACTTTCAAAATGAAAGAAAAGAAATCTTAGCAGTTTCGTTTTGACAAGCGACTTTGACAAGCGGCTTTCTTTGAACTTAATGGTTACAGCCAATCAAAATGAAGAATGTCCAGCCTACTTGTTTTGTTATACTTTTGACATCATTTTTATTGATTTTTTACTTATAAAATAATTCAAGAGAGGGCAGAATCTTATGGAAGTTTTTTTAATCTTTAAAAACAGTGCACAATCTTTATTGTAGCATTAAAAGTAATGGAATTGAAGCAATTTGAAGCAGCTTTGGGTCATCTCATAAAGACCCCTTAAAAGGTTAAAACAAATTATTTCTGAATGACAATCTATATTATGAACTCTAGGGATAATCTTGGGAAGTGATTGGAAATATAACCCATTTGGATTCAGTCATTGCAGCTATTATCTATTTGCTTTATGATTGCATGAATGTTGAATTAAACATAGTTATATTGAAAGTTCACTCTTTCAGGCACCTGTATGGAACTCATTGTGGATTTGATAAAATGGGGGGGGGGTATACTCTGAGAAAATTGTACGTAGAACCCAAGTTGTGGAGATTGGAACTTATTCAACACATTATGTTTTTGCTATGATATATTCATGATACTGTGTTATGAATGAGTCAATTAATATACATTTGTTTATATATATATATGCGCTATTAAATAGGAAAATGATGTGTTACTATAATTAGTTATAATTTGTAGGCATTAATCAAGAATAAATGTAGATGGGAGTTTATATTAAAGT
Source organism: Epiperipatus broadwayi (assembly GCA_028023455.1). Taxonomy (NCBI): domain Eukaryota; kingdom Metazoa; phylum Onychophora; class Udeonychophora; order Euonychophora; family Peripatidae; genus Epiperipatus; species Epiperipatus broadwayi. The sequence continues at coordinate 8,265,752 of JAQFVV010000043.1, read as the reverse complement.
CAGATTCAGATAGGCTAAAGAATTTCAAAATGGCCATGGATATATGTTATGACAAGGCTGAATATTTCTGAAGTTTTTGTTTTCATGGATAGGGTTGTTGCTCTAAACTGTATATCAGTGATATCATATAATAATCAGCGCAAATGATATGTTTCTTTGTCATCTTTACAAGCCCAAGATTCATAACATATTAAAAAAATAGAAATATATAAATAGATACCTAAATATGTACATGGATATATATATATATATTAGATGATTGCCAAATGAATAGAAAACAATGAAGAAGAATCAGACAGTATCCAGGAATGAAAGATGCCAAACAATTGATGTAATTGTAGCCAGTACAAACCAATATACACTATTCATAATTGACATAGTAATGATGTATGATGTGTAATTGTTGCAAAATTTCAGGACATATAAAAAAGCCAGCTGAAAATTGCTGCAAAATTATGAGAAATGAAAAAAAGATAACATAGCAAAAAAATGATAAAAAATTTCACGAAATGCTAAATTTAAATGAAATGCAACAAAATCTCATGGAATGGTAACAAAGAAAATGATGTTAACTTTCAGGAGCCTCAAAAATGATTAGAGAGGCTCATGAAAAATAAGGGAATAAAATAAGAACATGATAGAACGATTTTCTGAATAATGTGAGAAAAATTGTAATCATTTGAATAAGAAGCAAGAAGAATGTAGTGAAATACAGAAAAAAGTCCAAATATTAGAGAGTAGCCAAAATGCAAAAAAATTATAAAAGATATGACTGCAAAATAAACAATTTAAAAATTGTGAAAAAGTGACATGGAAAAATTAGCTAATAAGTAGAAAACAAATAAAGAAAATTAAAACATATATATTAGCTTGGTAAAATATAAGTAGAGCAAGAAAATATAAAAGAGATGAGAAAGAATGTGACAGTTGAAATATCTATACTGTAATGGTCAGAAAATGTGTGACTCATAAACATAGTGCAGAATTCGACCACCATACAGAACAGCAGCACCATTGAGTAGCGAAGCCACCCATGGTACTGAGTTCGAGCATAGTTTATCGGTTCCACAATACAATCCACGAAACAACGCATCTGATGCGACATTAGTAAATATTTCCTTAGGCACGGTGGTCAGGGATATGCAAGAGACTCATGATTTTATTCTCGAGTTAGCCAATAACCAAACTAATATTAATTAAACATTCATATTTACATAATCGAGGAAATATTATATAGAATGGGTATCGGATAAATGAAACGTAACTGCAGACATATAGTTTAAAATTATTTATTAATACATTTTAATAAAACAATCTAATAATATTTTATGGACTAACAGCTTCAGTAGCGGGATTTGCAACATGATTATATCTTAAAGAATACATTTATTTATTTAGACATTATTTTATATTGAGGATTTTAGTAGCAGTATTTCCGATACTGTAATGTTTACAAAAGGAATACATTTATTTGAAGGCGTAATCTAGCTACCTAAAATTCTCGAGTGAGTATTTCTAATGCATGCCTGGAGGGATTTATACCTTTGCAATGCAAGAGTCTAAAGTATGGGTTATAAGAGTAATGGCAGACATATATTTATTTAATTACAATATTTATGTATAACTAAGGGCAAACATTTATTTGAGAGTGAATTATGAAGATAATGCAGAAGTGGAGTGATATATAGAATAATAAAATTAAGTGAAGGAACACGTGGTACACTTTAGAAAGGTGATATGGAATGGCAGTATATTGAAACTGCAATGCCGCGAATGAGTTTATAAGAATGTCGGGCTGGTCTCTGCCATCGGCCCGACGAAGTAAGGTGTCACATAAGCATAACCAGGGACAAGCGGTCCATGTCGCAGTTTGCCGTCTGGCTGCATGACATTGTCAAATCCTATGGGAGCACCCATTATGCCCGCTTGTGTAGGACGACTGGGGTTAATTTCAACTCTGAAGAATCCGGAAATTTCACGGCAGAATGGATCATCGTGTCTCTAAAATGTAACACATGTATACTGTATAAACAATTATGATGAGATTTAAAATAGATTTCTAACTCGGCCCTACATTATCAACATTTACTAAAGAATGTTGGCGACTCTCAAAGAAATGTGATTTTCTAGAATTATTCATTAGATTTAATAAATACAAAACATATATAAACTGGGAGTTATTACAACTAATATGCCAGCCGTTTGCGAAGTAGTAGACCCTGCATTACAATAAATGATGCACTGAATGTGTGTCAATTTATATGAAAGTAAAGTTATTTAGGAAAGTAAATATTAATGAAAATTGGACACGCATTCATTGTTTCAAGCGATCATAGATTTAAACTTTGAAATTTGAGAAAATTATGAGCATGCAATAATTAAATAATAACTATAGATAAAAATGTAGATTATAGAAATACGCACCCAAGAAAGCTAGAGTGAGGTAAGCTAGATTATTAGAGAAATTTACACATTAAGTTAATTATTCAGTTTTAGTTATACATATGGTAGTTTTTACATTTTATAATTTAGATAAGTAGTATGAAGAAGAGCTATAGCATATTATTAGAGTACTTTAGAGTTTGAACACAGACAGGTACCTGTTTTATAAGAAGTTTTCCGAGTCCATTGGTTAAGTAGCAAATAGTTCATGAGTGGCAATTCTTTCTTGTATTTAGACGTTTCATTTCACTTTCACAGCAGCAGCAGCTTTTTCATTTATTTCAGGCAGCAGATCTTTATGGTTAATTTATGACGGGCAATGGAAAGTTCAGCATCCGATAGGCCATCTCCCGATGGAGAATAATCTAGGTGCTTTACTCGGTCATACCTTGGCAGGAACAAATTATTTTATTATTTTGGATACTCTCAGTGATCGAGAGCAAAGCTAAAGTTTAAGTGAATGTCTACAGCAAGTCTAAGATGGCCTCTTTTCTTATCTTGATCTCTCACATTTTTGTTAAGATATTTTTAGGTTCTACTTAATCTGCCCTGAGGATAATCAATGCATTTTGTTGGTTTTTAATTAAAGAAAGCTGCCGTTCTATTGTTTACAGTTTACATTTACTAATTATATTTTGGGGAATTTTTCTTTAATTAATCTATTATCTATCACTGACCGATGCTTTTAAATTTCAAAAACAAAAAGAGAACATAAGATTATTTTAACTTTTAATTAAATATTACATCAGATTTTTTTTAGAATTATTATTAAACGAAATTTAAACAAAGCAATAAATACGAACTTTATAATCCAAAATAAATGATTAAAATTATACAAAATTATATAGCTAAAAGAAATCTAAATTATATGATTTTATCCCTATTTATTGTGTTTAATTTGAGATCGAAATGTGTGCGTGTTTATGCTGAATTCTACATATATTTATACATTTTAATATTGCTACACACACACAATTCGATATCAAAAAGTTTAAATTTGGGCGAGATAGACCGGTCAGTGAGAGACGACAGAAAAAGGTGAAACTTAAGATTCGAATACAAATCTTACTGTTCATTACTAAACCATTATAAGGATGGTTATAATTAAAGTAAAGCAGCAGAAATATTAATGGTTAAGTGGAATAGATTTGGGACAGCCAACTACAGTAATCAGACAGCGTGTTTTGCGAGAATTATCTCTCGCTATTCACTCTTGGACTTATGTACTGTTGCCTACCATATTTACAAATTCTGACTCTTAACATGTCATTACTTTTTTATATTAGGGTTTGAATTTTTCAAATGACTACTATTTATGTAAGATGTGTTAATGTTTTTATTTTTAAACAGTAAAGAAAGTAGTGTAAGGTGCTAAATATTTTCCCACTGTAACAAACCTGTCTACTAACCTGTTCATGTGCATGAGACATGAAATTTGGGGTTTTTTCAGAGGTACAGTGCAAATCTCTTAGCTCGCGTGATTTTTCCATTACTGTAAAAAAATGGCTTCTGCCGCTGTGGCAAGAATTGAATTAGTCTAGATCTAACCCTAACCCTATCATTGTAGAAGCGATGAGGTTACAGCTTTCACAAGAATGTTCGATTTTATTTCTTGGTTTTATGTTTTAATTTTTATGGAGTAAAAGTAACGTTAGTTGAGAATTGCAGTCAATAGGGGGGGGGGGGGTTGAAATTGCGTTTTTTCATCGGAACATAAAATGAACGAATATTTATTTATTGTTTTTGAAAAACCTTTAATTATTTGAAAAAATAAGCAAAAAGGAATTTTTATTACTAGAAGAGATGAGGCTACAGCATTCACAAAATTAGGAATCGTTCGATTCCATTTATTTGTTATGTTTTAATGTTTATGTAGTAAAAAGTAACGTTACTTGAGAATTGCAGTCTGATTTTTTTTTTTGGGGGGGGGGGTGTTGAAATTTCGTTTTTTGATCAGAACCTAAAGTGAAGGAATATTTATTTATTATTGTTTTTGAAAAACGTTAATTATTTTTTAAAAAAATATTTAAAAAATGAATTTTTATTTTTGATATTAATAAAAAAATGTTTTTTAAAAAAGTTTTCTCTATGTATTGGTTTCTTTGTTATAATATGTAAATAGAATGTAGTGGCCCGGTGTCCTTATTTAAGCTCACTTAGATCCTACATCTTCCAACAGGTGTCCTTTGACCACAGATACTCCCTCTGTATCCAAAATGCTATCAAGGCAGGTGTTTTTCCACCACCAGAATGTCCATATTCCTCACGTTTGCACTCTGACTCACCAGGTGCAAACACATCTTCGGGTGCTCAGATAATAAGGTTAAAGACACCTATATCAAAATTTTGACAAATTTTCGTGACAGAGATCGACTTCTGGCTCCCAATAGATTACACACTGAATCCTGGGCTGGTGTCAACCTGTCCTAAGAAAATGAAATACACCTCAGCTTCACTTGTATAAAGAGATAATAATGTCTAGCATCAGTTTTTAAATCAGAACTCGAAGTTTATAAAGACACTTTTATTCATGTATCTTTTTAGCTAAAAAGTGTTTAAAAAAAAAAAAAAAAAATCAGCCATAGCATTCAGTCACTTGCAAAGTAATGCCAAGCACGATATGATTCTCTATTTTATCAATACAGAACTTTTCAAAGTTGTAAAGAAGTTTAGGTAAATAATCTCTGGACAGAAAAAGAGATAAGAAGCTATCCAATATCACAGTTCCATGGATGAAATGAAAGTTAGTCTCAGTTCCAATTTAAGACTCCTAAATGCCTTAAGTATGATTGAAATATTGTACAAATAGACTATTATAAGTTGTCCTTCAAGATTAAACATAGAGCAAGTATCCATATACTGAAACATATTGGATATGAGCATGCATTACTAGTCAAGAAAGCAAACTGAGATAACACTCAATCAAACTTATATTAATGCTCTGAAGATGTAAAAAATAGACTCTACATAAAATATCAAGCCATAAAAATCTTGAAAAAGATGATCAGGCAAAAATAAAAACAAAATAAATGTTCAGTTCAATCTGGAATCAGAACTGGAATTAAAGAAGGTTATAGAGAATCAAGTAAGAATACATTAGTTATAGCAGAATATTGCTATACTCCTGGTATAAGATGAAGAAAGGGTATGAGGAAAACATAAACGAATACTGGTGTCATTCCTTGCTTTGAGGCTCAGAAAAGGATTAGAGGAACAGTAAAATAAAGATCACTAAATCAATATCTAATTTGATATGCATCTGAGAGGATTAAGTGTTGCTCTTTGCAAACCAGAATTCTCCAAAAATTAAATTAACATTGGAAGAAGTTGCCATATAGACCTTATTGCATTCTGGCAGCCAGATATCTGTGATCTCAGAAAATGTGTACATTTTAATTGTGTCAGTAATCTTAAAGATAGGACTATCTTTGAAGGTGGTGGAAGTAATACTAGCCATTAAGTTTTATACTAAGTTGGCTAACTGACAAATTTTGTTCATGGGGTGTGCTCAATAAAAAAAAAAATTTTATTCATCATGTTGTTTTAGTTTTAAAAAGCTCATCCCTAATGTGAAATTGGGATCAGGCATTCTAAGTAAATTTAGTTGTACATTATATTATGCAGGTCATGTCATATGACATGGTGAAACTTTTCACTTTCTTTATACCAACTTTATTGAAGCATGCTGCTTTAATGGGATAGCATGGCAAAATGCTTTATTCTTTAGATGCATTATGCCTCCTTAGTTGTACAACTTGTAAATCATAATTCTTTAGGTTGGATTATTGAGCTTATAAGTTATTAGAAGAAACACAAATAATTGAAATTTTAATGCTACTTCTGCCATTTTGGGAAAATATGTATCTTATAAGGCTCAGGTCTTGCCTCAGTAAGAACCATTTGTCATAAATTTTTTACCAATTCAATATAATTTATTCCAGAAAGGGTTTGGTGTCTTCTAGGATAATTATTGGTCATAAGTACACATCTTATATATTATAATGTGTTAAGGATGACTGTTCTTATCCTGATGTTGGCAAACATCTCTTCCCCTCTTGCAAAGGAATTTTAAAGAAACTCAATATTTGCATTGTTACAAAGCCTTGGAATTGTTGCTGAATAATTTTAAAGCTAGATATTTAAAGAATAAGTCAATCTGGTTTTCTGTATCCTTATAACATTACCAGCATCGATCTTCAAAACATTCATTGATTGTAATTTGAATCTAAAGATATAAAATGCAGATAAAGATACCAAGTTTAGTTTGACTAGGAAATTAAATTATTTTGATTCAAGTGACCAAAATACGAAATTTTAAATAAATTGCTTTGTTATTCTAATTTAGGATAGTTTTTTCAACAGTCACTTTTGAATGACAATTAATAATTGCACAAACATCCCAACATTTGTTCAAAACAAAAAGTAAAAATGTAGCACAATGTAGAAAAAAGATTTGAAATGGTGTGCCAGTAAGAGTGCACAAGAAGAAATAAAGTTAAGGATTTTTTGAATTTTGAAGATTTTTTAAGATGGTGATGTGCTAAACCATTTTGAGCTAATGAACTTTAAGTTGTTTGAAGAGAGATGCATTCCAACTGTTTTTACCAAATAATTTTTCTACACAAAGGGAAAATGTTGCTGGAAAATATATTTGTTATAAGTACAATGGGAAAGTAGGATGTGATCATAATGATAGCCAGAAAATTGAACCAAGTTATTTTCTGATAAAATGATATATTAAGTTATAATACTGGGTGCACATTTCTTAACAACTCAAAATGGGAAAATCCAAGAATGGTCTTAGCATAACTTTAAAAAGTAACTTATGGGTTTGCCTTTTGTAAATCAACATCATGCAAACGTTTTCCATATCAAATTTCAAGCTTCTATTTGTTTAAATATTCTATCCAAATTTGCAGAAATATGGGGGTTTATTTTGAAAAGAAAGAAAAATTGAGATATCATTCATGTAAGCCATAAATGAGATGTTCATCTTTAATCCTGAACATGTATTTTAGACAATTCTTGTTCAATTTTTTTAATAAAGGATTTATGTAAGAAGAGCACTTGAGGGAGAACGTTGAGAAATCAAGCAATTAGGGTTAAAAAATGAATATTTTACATTAACAAAATATGAGTTTCTCATTTGAATAGTGTACCGGTCAAAAAACCCCACCCATAATAAGACCGAAACTCAAAGTCGGATTCAAACTCAGTCGAATCAAACTGAATTCAACCCCAACTCATCAGCTCAGATCAATGGATGATCTAAATTGACAGCACAGTGCTATGCGCCAAGGAACTAGCTCAACGGTTGGTGATGATTAGAGACCCCTGAACTGACACTAATATCGAATAATAAACTAACTAAAGATAATTTTAAGTCGAATCATATGTATATGTTCGGGTTGCCAACACAGACAGTGAGCATTAACATTAAAATAATTATTGAATAAAAGAATTAAGAAACCAAGTGTGTTTATAAAATATTTTAATAATAATAGTAATAGTTTTGTTCAATTTTTAAATGATGACTATATTGATTACCTCTAGTCCTTAAACAGAGTTTATAATTATAATAAGAATGGCAGTTCCTATTATATGCCAACAAGTATTACACAATATTATGGAAGTCTATATGTCTATGCCCCCAACAAGAAAATAAAGGCAGATAAAGGTATTCAGTGGTGATGGAAATTATTATTCTAATTTTATACGGAAGAATGTGAGATTTATTTTCACATTCGCAAATCCATTCATGAAGAGCAAGATACGTATTTAGGGCATAACTTTAACCTTTATTAGAAAAGTTATTTAATTTGAGATAACTGAGAATTTGTTCGACTTTAATGAAATCACTTCATCACGAATTACGAGCATAAGAGCGGGCTTTACTGAAATAGAGAGGTAACAGTGCTGATGAATTATGAGCTATAAAATGAACATGAAAGATAATAGCCTGTCAGAGATTTAAGTAGTATGGCGGCTTGTATTTCAGAAGTCTTACTGCCCTTTAAGGAGACATGGAACACGGGGAAAGCCAGGCCGAGTCATAGCTGTGAACCTTTGGTGTTTCAAATATAATATAAGCGGGGGAGGAAGTGCTTTCTTCCTCTATAATTTAAAATAACAGTAATATCACCACCGACAAGTCTATGGAGTGGAAGATTGCCCTACATCAGCAACATTCGAAGATGATGACTTGATAGTCATCGTTTGAATAATAAAACCCAATTTATTAGAGAATGCTCTACATGATGACTTGATCAAATTAATTAAAGTCAAATGAGTATTTAACTAAAATTATTTTAAAGCATTTATAAAATTATATTAATTATGCCCCAAACATCGTGCCCTCCCTGAATCTTAATAGAAAGTAACAGAAATTTGAATTAGAATATATTTAGTTGATTCCTTTATCGACCCTTTTGCAAAAATATTTTAAGATCATAAATATGGATATATAAACATTTATAAATTAGATAAAGGAGCTGGGGACATAGGTTAGAAATGGAGCTAATAATCTATTATTAGCCAATTATAAAAATAACAAACATTTAATAATTTCTTTCGACTCGATGATTGATAGAACTGTATAAATCTAGTTCTAATGGGCGAGAATTACTATCAGAACTTAATATTATATTATCTGCATAAGGCAAATGGAACAAAGGAGCTCATCGAGTCGAAGGATTATTGGCATATAATTAAAAAACAAATGACATAAATAAATTACTCAACAAATATATATATATATATATAACAATAAATGAACCACCATCGTAAAAAAAAAAAGAAAGTTAAATCTAAGGATTAGAGATTTAGAATTACAATATAATTTAAAGTAGCATAATTAAAAGTAAATTTTATACAGATTATTACATTAATAAATGAGAAGAGCTTTTAAAGGGAGTGTAAAGTAAAGTTCGGAAATGGGCCAGAAAGTTACTGTTCATTATGGAAATATATTACCATTTCTTCCAGGGCTGGTTCCTTAGTTTACACGTCCAGGTTGGTGGAACGTAGGTGCACATTTGGTAAATTACTTGGACAGCATTTTGATTGATCTTTTCATGATTTTTAGGCAGCACGATTGGTCCGGAAAAAGGTTTAGCAACTTCATTGAAGATTTTCAGGGAACTTCAGGTACAGTAGTCAGATTCCTGAAGTTTAGCCCCTCACCATGATAGAAACACTATTTAATTTCATAATTTAAAATGCACAGAGTTTAATGATACTTCTCTAAACAAAGATAGCTTCTCCCCTCCCCAAACTTTTCCAGGCTATTTATATTGTCCTCTGATGCCTTCAGGCTAGCGCTTCTTTCATTATCAATGTCACAAAATTTTCTAGTTGTTTTTAGATACATTCCTTCGATAAGGCTTTCAAACTCATTAACTTGAATTCATTTTCTAATTAGAAAATGAATTTTTAAAATCAGAAAAATGATTTTAATTAGGAAATCCTTACATTTTAAATACTTATCTTTTTTTCTAATTAATAAAACTTTACCCATTGTTTTTGGAAAGGGAAAATCTGAAAGCTTATCGAAAGAATGTAGCTTTTAATCACTAAAATTCGAATATATTTAAAAGTAAAATAAACATTCCCGGTGCAATGAAACTTTAGAATGACTATATATGATTAAATATCCACACAGTTATAATATATATAAATTGATGAATAATTCTATCATGAATTTATTAATAGAATTGATCAATTTAAATCTTAAACTAGTTAATTTTAACACACATTCATATAACAGTTTTTTTTTAAGAAAACTAGCGTGGATTGACCGTATAAAGCCCCATCGCATCGGAAATTTAAGGTTAGTACTAGAGTTTGAAGTGGGCTTATGGCTAGATGTCATGAAGTTAGGATCGAACTGAGATCTGACTGCTTCATTTCTTTTCACTTCAAAAAAAAACAATGAAAAAAAATCTCTACTTATACGTGATACATTCGCATAAGTGTACTCGACTAATTAGTAGACACTGGGAGAACGGCATGAGCATGAACAATATTATCTGTACAAACCACAAAATTATATATGTCTCATTGCGATCATTATGCTTAATATTATTTAGCTTACAGTAAACAAGTCTGTTAATCACGTCTCATTTTCCCTATGGTTGTGTCAGTCGGTCATCTGTATATGTATCCATCTCTTCATTTAATGGTTGTCCTATTGTTTCTCTGGATCAGGTGGCCCATATGATTTGAACTTTTGATAATGGTTGTAGTCTTGGTCTTTTCTGGTTGGTGTCAAGTTCCCATAGTCTATTGCTGTCAATAACTCTATGGTCTTTTCTAGTGACATAGGGCACATCCCAAGCATGATTCTTTGGATCCATGGTGATAAATGATGCCTTATCGTCCGGATGATGTGTTGGTCCTTGTATTTGAAGGCTGTGAGGGATTTGAATGTGGTCACTTGCTGGATGAAGTAGGCTGCATATACCTGTCTGCGATCTTCTTGATACTTCTGGATGTTCAGTCTATGCAAAATACCCTCCCGCCTTTCTTCACTCCAATATTTTTTTGAAATGGCATTTTCATACCCTTGGATCGTGGTAGGTGGGGTTTTTAGTAGCTTCCACCATGCCTTGGCAGCTTCTCTTAAGTAATGGCTGGCTAGAATAATCTTTTCCTTCTCTGCTACAGAGTGCAGACAAAAAAAATCTTTAATGCTGTCTAGATGATCTATGGGATTTTCTCCTGGGTTTCCCCTAAAAAATTTGAATTTCTACACAAGATATAAGGGATGGTCTCTGCAAATTTATTAGACTCATTTCAGGGTTCATCGTCATTCCATTTCTACTTTTGGTTTTATTTTACTAGTGGTCTGAGCATCTTCTTTTTCCCTTTCCATATTTAAATCAGCTTCTTCAACTGTTTCTTGATTCGACTCTTCTTCTTCACTGTCATCCTCTTTACCGTCCACAACTTCTTTTGGTGTGGTCTGATCATCTTCATCTCTTCTTGGAGCTTCGTGTCTATTGCTTGATGATGCTTGACAATCTCTGGGTTGGTTTGGGTGCCTTGTGTTTCCGCACGCCTTAGAATCCTTTCCATCATCATCAGCATTAACTTTTTGTCTTCTCTCATTTCTCTGAGGATCGTATGCAAAGTCTCTCGATCATCGTGATAATCTTTAGCTGTCTTCCTGCTTTGATGGTTGTTTTCTTTCCTATTGACCCGATTTTTAAAAGTGATCTCATTCACCAGAGGTGGTTGAAAGGCGCATCACTATTATCAGTCATTCCTTTATCTACTTGCGCTCCTTCCATTTTTGAAAATAAATAAACAATGTGAATTACAAAATTATGGCACTCATTTTCTGTATACTTAAATAATGACTTTTTTCTCTAGTACATTTAGTTAGGTTTCTGACTACTGGTCCCATTGTCCCTATCTTCATTAGCTGCTGCATATTATTTTCCCAATCTATCTAATCTGCCTTCTTTTTAGTTTAGTTTTAGTTCACATACGTTTTCTTGGTTAGCTCCTTCTGTTAATTCTTTGAATGAGACATGTATTTTATTTAAAAACTATTAAATATAAGAAAAATAAAACGTTACTCACTTTTCTTTTGTTCAACTGTTCTCCCATGTCTGAAAAAAACAACTATACAAATAATTAGTAATATACGAATATTGATATATTTTTAGCAGGTAGTACAAGTAATTCTCTGTATTGACACATTTGGTTTTTATCATTTAGACAACTGACCCACTACTGTGCTGACAATCAAATTTGCTGACAAATTTATTTATATGGGCACCAGTCAGCAAAATGAGATCAATAGGGCATGTGAAATAACCCATTGACCCCCAAACCACATGTGATTGACTTAATTTTTGATAAAACAATTTAATTGATGAGTATTTATTATTTATTAACAACTGACACATTCCTGACCTGAGTTTAAATATAGGAGTTCAACTATTTCACTTTTTACTAAGCCTGAGGCTTTCACACACAAAAAATGTCAAAATTAATATTACACAAGAACTTTTATTTGTTGATATCATTTTTAATCTTGCTAGCATAAGAGCATGTAAACCATTGAAGCATTTTGCCAACTGTATCTGGCTGCTTGGTGTTACACAAAAGGTCTTCACCTCCTTTGAGGTTACTCTAGAAATTATTGTCATTTAAGCATATTGTCACACTGCATCGGACCGCTTGACATATAATTCCCAGTTTGAAGTCTTCACCTGCTTTGAGGCTACTAAGGATAAGGAGTGAACATTTATATATGTGCTAGCAAGCAATGTAGTGAAATTGAAACTTTTAACATGATATCATATTGGATATTTTTAATATAACAGCTGAGATGAACACTAGTTAATTTTGACACAGACAAAATATTTTATTTATTTTACCCCTTGCTTTGATCTTCTCTTACTACTTTTCTAACAATCATTTTTTTCCCTCCTTACTGTCATGAATGCGTATTAAACAAACGTCTAATATATATACTGAGATACATATAATTAATTATATATATATGTTACTATCTTATTACTTTTCTTTAAATAATTATTTTAACTAACAGTACTATTACGTAATTTAACAAACAAATTCTATTACTGACTGAGCATTTAAGTAATCTTTAAAAACATTTAAGTATATGAAATTAAAAGAAACTGACATTTTAATTCATTAAATCATTTCAGTTATGCGTTATAAATCGCATAACTTTTCTCTTAAATATATACAATACTCTTTAAAATATCACTCTTTACAGAAACATTTAATTTATCGAGATCTCAATGACTGAGCAGTTAAAATCGTAATTACTATCTACAGGGTGTGTGGGGTTTATTAAATCAAAGCCCCAAAGATTGGGCAGCCAAAAACATAACCAATGTACTGGTCGAAAACCCCCACCTATAATAAGACCGAAACTCAAAGTCAGATTCAAACTCAGTCGAATCAAACTGAATTCAAACCCAACTCACCAGCTCAGATCAATGGACGATCTAAATCGACCACACAGTGCTATGCACCAAGGAACTAGCTCAACGGTTGGTGATGATTAGAGACCCCTGAACTGACACTAATATCGAATAATAAACTAACTAAAGATAATTTTAAGTCGAATCATATGTATATGTTCTGGTTGCCAACACAGACAGTGAGCATTAACATTAAAATAATTATTGAATAAAAGAATTAAGAAACCAATTGTGTTTATAAAATATTTTAATAATAATAGTAATAGTTTTGTTCAATTTTTAAATGATAACTATATTGATTACCTCTAGTCCTTAAACAGAGTTTATAATTATAATAAGAATGGCAGTTCCTATTATATGCCAACAAGTATTACACAATATTATGGAAGTCTATATGTCTATGCCCCCAACAAGAAAATAAAGGCAGATAAAGGTATTCAGTGGTGACGGAAATTATTATTCTAATTTTATACAGAAGAATGTGATTTATTTTCACATTTGCAAATCCATTCATGAAGAGCAAGATACGTATTTAGGGCATAACTTTAACCTTTATTAGAAAACTTATTTGAGATAACTGAGAATTTGTTCGACTTTAATGAAATCACTTCATCATGAATTACGAGCATAAGAGTCGGCTTTACTGGAACAGAGAGGTAATGGTGCTGTCGAATTATGAGCTATAAAATGAACATGAAAGATAATAGCCTGTCGGTGATTTAAGTAGTATGGCGGCTTGTATTTCACAAGTCTTACTGCCCTTTAAGGAGATGTGGAACATGGGAAAAGCCAGGCTGAGTCATAGCTGCGAACCTTTGGTGTTCCAAATATAATATAAGCGGGGGAGGAAGTGCTTTCTTCTTCTATAATTTAAAATAACAGTAATATCACCACCAAAAAGCCTACAGAGTGGAAGATTGCCCTACGTCTGCAACGTTCGAAGATGATGACTTGATAGTCATCATTTGAATAATAAAACCCAATTTATTAGAGAATGCTCTAGGTGATGACTTGATCAAATTAATTAAAGTCAAATGAGTTTTTAACTAAAATTATTTTAAAGCATTTATAAAATTATATTAATTATGCCCCAAACATCGTGCCCTCCCCGAATCTTAATAGAAAGTGGCAGAAATTTGAATTAGAATATATTTAGTTGATTCCTTTATTGACCCTTTTGCAAAAATATTTTAAGATCATAAATATGGATATATAAACATTTATAAATTAGATAAAGGAGCCGGGGACATAGTTAGAAATGGAGCTAATAATTTATTATTAGCCAATTATAAAAATAACAAAGATTTAATAATTTCTTTCGACTCGATGATTGATAGAACTATATAAATCTAGTTCTAATCTGCGAGAATTACTATCAGAACTTAATATTATATTATCTGCATAAGGCAAATGGAACAAAGGAGCTCATCGAGTCAAAGGATTATTGGCCTATAATTAAAAAACAAATGACATAAATAAATTACTCAACAAATATATATATATATATATATATAACAATAAATGAACCACCATCGTAAAAAAAAAAAATTAAATCTAAAGACTAGAGATTTAGAATTACAATATAATTTAAAATAGCATAATTAAAAGTAAGTTTTATACAGATTATTACATTAATAAATGAGAAGAGCTTTTAAAGGGAGTGTAAAGTAAAGTTTGGAAATGGGCCAGAAAGTTAGGTTCATTATGGAAATATATTACCATTTCTTCTGGGGCTGGTTCCTTAGTTTACACATCCACATTGGTGGAACATAGGTGTGCATTTGGTAAATTACTTGGACAGCATTTTGATTTATCTTTTCATGATTTTTAGACAGCATGATTGGTCCGGAAAAAGGTTTAGCAACTTCATTGAAGATTTTCAAGGGACATCAAGCACAGTAGTCAGATTCCTGAAGTTTAGCCCTTCACCATGATAGAAACCCTATTTAATTTCATAATTTAAAACACACAGAGTTTAATGATACTTCTCTAAACAAAGATGGCTTCTCCCCTCTCCAAACTTTTCCGGGCTATTTATATTGTCCTCTGATGCCTTCAGGCTAGCGCTTCTTTCATTATCAATGTTACAAAATTTTCTAGTTGTTTTTAGATACATTCCTTCGATAAGGCTTTCAAACTCATTAACTTGAATTCATTTTCTAATTAGAAAATGAATTTTTAAAATCAGAAAAATGATTTTAATTAGGAAATCCTTACATTTTAGATACTTATCTTTTTTTCTAATTAATAAAACTTTACCCATTGTTTTTGGAAAGGGAAAATCTGAAAGCTTATTGATAGAATGTACCTTTTAATCACTAAAATTCGAACAGATTATTTGAAAGTAAAATAACCATTCCCGACGCAATGAAACTTTAGAACGACTATATATGTTTAAATATTTATAAATATATACACACAATTCATGCAGTTATAATATACATAAATTCATGAATAATTCTATCATAAATTTATTAATAGAATTGATCAATTTAAACCTTAAAGTAGTTAATTTTAACACACATTTATATAATAGTTTTTCTTTAAGAAAACTAGCATGGATTGACCGTATAAAGCCCAATTGCATCGGAAATTTAAGGTTAGTACTAGGGTTTGAAGTGGGCTTATGGGTAGATGTCATGAAGCTAGGATCGAACTCAGATCTGACTGCTTCAATAGATGATTACTAAAGACATAGAGAAGTAATCTTGGTATATTATATCAGCCAGAATCCCTGAGCAGCAGATCAAGTGGAACCATGTCAAATGCTGATATGATATCCAGTTGGATTACTATTAGTGTGTAACTCCTTCCAATCCTAATTGAATGCATTACATGAGAGCTTGACAGAGGAAGTTTCTTTTTGAAAATTGCATTCTAGTTAATTTTGACAAGACAGTGGCTCAAGATTGTCTTTTAATACTAATTCCAGCATCTTAATGCCATGTGAGGTTCATCATTATTAGTTGTACATTTATAATTGTAATTTTTTTTGTTTTTGATATATGGCACAAAATTATATTAGATATAGTACATGTATATGATAGACATCTTTTGATAAATAATTTGCCAGATTTGAGAAAAAATTGTAGTGAATTCGCCCCAATGGGTATTTATAAAATGTGAATGTTGTCATACCAAGGCAACTTGAGTATAATATTCAAAAAATTTTTATATGAATTTATTTGATGTACATTGGATATTGTTATCAGGGCTTCCCAGAAATAATGGAAAGATGGATAACAATTCTTTACTTTGAAACTTGTATTTTAGAATGGTCATATATAGGTAATATTATTATTATGAGTAATAAGTTCTTTTTGAATTTTTAAGTGCAATTGGGTACTCTAATTGCAGATTGTTGACTCAGAGTCTGATAAATATGAATGTCTTAACTAGATGGCTGATCTTCTAAGGAAAAAGCCTTTTCTTTAATTGTTAGGTATTATTTTGCTATTTCACAAGTATTAATCACTCAAAGCTTTCAATGTAGTCAAGTGTTGGTAATCGAGTGGTCAGCACAGCTGCCTTACAAGTAGTTATCCCGGGTTCGCGGGTTCGCTTCCTGGCCGATGCTTTGACACATGAAAAAAAAAAGCTCTCAATGTAGTCCAATCACCACTGGAAAATTCATGTTAATAATGAGCATGTGCATTTTATCAACCAGAGTCAGAAACCTATAGAGTGAGAACATAGCCTAGGTGATATAATTTATGATATGTGAGACAATGTTAACCAAAGTTCTTAAGATTCTTAATTTTAAAGGGCACAATATTTATTACTGAAACTTAAATTCTGTAATATAGTTGAAAAGAATACTTCTGTGGGAATTAATTTTCTGAATGTAAGATTAAGATTTATACACGCAATTGATGCTAGATGAACTGAGAAAGGCAAGTTTTTAAATGATCTGATCATGTGCTGCAGCATTCGAGGAATGGAAAACCAGTTCGATCAGTGAAGAATGCCATTCAGTGAAAAAAAGATCCTGAGTTTTCAGACAAAATCTCTTTCCTACTCACTAATGGAAAATAAAGATCATAGAGCAATTTGTGCACAAATTTTCAATATGTCATGTTAAAATTTCCCAAATAGCAAGAATCAAAAAGAAGATAATTGTCATTCAAACATGTAGCCAATTGACTTATTCTAATATTTTTTAATAATATCCCTAGAAGTTTTATTGATTGCAATTGAAGGCAGCTTCATAGTTTTTTATTTTATTTTATTTTTTTGAGTGAGGTATAGACTCCCGGTCTGACAATATTAATATTTCTTGTAGCTTAATCATGGAAGGTTCATTATATTGTGTGGCTTTAACAGTAACTAGTATGTTACCATTATCATGTCTTAAGCTTGCTCTTCCAACATTAAGCATTGATGTGTTGAGGTTGATACCATGTTATAATGCTGCATCATAATTTCAGACTGATACTAATAATATGCTCATAATGCCACAAATCATTAGCAGAAGCATAGCTTCCCAATCAGTGATTTAAATTGATGTATCATTAGTATTAATGCCATTATATAGTTTTGCTATAAATTTAAAGCTGTTTCTGCATATTGAAACTGACATATCTTTTAAATGCAAAGGTTGGAAATGTCCATTTCACATGGTTCCATTAATCTACAAAAATTTGATACTGCAGTTTAGATAGGTATTTTTTAAAATTTCAGATATTTTTTTCTTTTTTCAATTAATCTTCACAAAGTTCAAATTTATCTACCATATTTATTTTTCTATTAAAATGATTTCATTGTAAATTCAAATTCTATATCTCTTGGATTTGGTGATCCACTTTTCAACAAATCAAATCCCACATTATACATACATGCTATTTTATATAGATCATTAGGAAAATGATATAGAGAGAAATTCAGATTGGTTGCAGTAAGCACAATTGAATCTTCAATAAGACTCATTTAAATGATATAACAGACTTTCTTCAGTCTAATTTTATTGCTGATTAATATTATTTTAATCTGTCATCAATAACAAGAAATCTAATATTTGAATATCGTACATAGCTATTGTTGTTCCATTTGTAGTGTTTCCTTTTATATTATAATTTTTTTTTGAATTATTTCCTTTTTGTCTTTTTGTTGCAGGTCTAGCAATGTGTTTGTTATGTTTGCCTATGTTGACACAAGAATAATGGACATGGTATCAATTTCTGGTATAAAATTTCTTTGATAATTTGGTGAATCCAGTTTAAAATTATAAGTGCCAACTGTCATGTAATACTAGATTCACTTCAGTGATAGGAATTATTTGCATCAGGAATAAAATCTTTAATATATAGAATACCTTGCAGTTTCTACACAAAGTGAAAATTACTTATCACCATCATCTATTATTATTATTATTATTATTATTATTATTATTATTATTATTATTATTATTATTATTATTATTATTATTATTATTATTATTATTATTATTATTATTATTATTATTATTATTATTATTATTATTATTATTATTATTATTATTATTATTATTATTATTATTATTATTATTATTATTATTATTATTATTATTATTATTATTATTATTATTATTATTATTATTATTATTATTATTATTATTATTATTATTATTATTATTATTATTATTATGATGTTGATGATGATGATGATGATGATGTTTCAAAAGGCCTTTATTGTCTCAAAAGAATACATTAGTGGTTACATAGTAAATTAACTGCTACAAGTTGATTACAAATGTTAACATACTGAATTGTCCATTATTTATAACTTTGCTGTTTGTCTGAGTAGGGACCAAGTAGCTGCATAAATATCTAGGCTGGTGATCTGCTTGTCCCTAACTTGAATTTTAATTAACTTATTCTCAAATGTGGCTGGATGCCTTCTGGGATTATTACTCAATACGACCGTACACCTAGTGCACCAAAGTTCATATAAGACACACGTTGAGACCCTTATGGGTGGTACAGACCTATCTTTGTAAGTTGACGTAATTTGCATCATTGTAGTATTTTGTTTTCTGTATTCCCCTGCAGAATGCATCTAGTCTGCTCCAAGGCCTTGCAGTTGAAAATTATATGCTATAAACTCTCCTCAGCCATATGGCAAAGGCCACAGAATGGATCAACTGACCTGTACATTCTTCTGTGATGTAAAAAATATTTAATAGGTAAAGCATTCAAATTCATCTTGATTATAAAATCTAGGAACTTAGGTTCTAGTTGCCATTTTTTTGTATTGCTTCATCAGATATTTGTTTCCTATTTCTAGTATAGATGGGATCACCTCATTGTAATTATTTTGATGTATAAACTTATATATTTCCCAATATTTATACTTTTGCTCCATTTTATCTGGAATTGTTTTTTCTCTCCTGCATTGGTAGATGGTGATTGCCAAAAAACAATCTTTTGGAGGGGGCCTATCTCTAGGTGTTATCTGTTCCAAGGGTCTTAATTTAGGAAATTGAGTGAATATAGCAATTATAGCATTCCTTGTTTTGAATGTTTGAAATGTTTGTAAGCTATGCAACCCCAGTCCATTCACTATAAGAGGGCGATTAAGTTTTGCCATTGAAATTGCCACCGTCTCTTTCCCCCAGATGAGCTTGCAACATATGGAGTTAATGCATGCCATAAATTTTTTTGAAAAATCAACTACAGGCATGTAATATGTTATCTTGGTTATTATAAGCTTGTTAATCAATTGCACCTTTGCATATATGGACAAATATGCCTTTGAGAGTGATTCAGCTAAGCTTTTGACTTCTTCTTTGAACTTGGCTTGGATCTGACATCTCATTTCAGTGGCTCCTAGAAAAAAAGGAAAGCCTAGGAATGGAGCAGGTTTTGCTCGATACATTGGCCCACATGGCTTTCCAGTGAGTAGCATCCAGGCCGCAGACTTTTCTGGGTTTTTGCTCATTCCATATTGTTTTGAGATTGTTCAAGCACTGCATGAAGCTATGGTATTTGCTTCTTTGATGTCAAAAAGACTGTGATATCATCCATGTATGCGAGACATGCAATTTTCTGTGTTGTACCAAGTATTTGAACTCCAATGAATGTGCTATTGATTTTTTCAATAAGTGGATTGATATAATAAATAAACATTAATGCACAAGGGATAGTGATTGTGTTGGGATGAATGAGGGTGAATTTCTGCCATTCATAGTAACATACAGTTCTCTGCTCAGTATCAAGTTTGCAGTCAAATATTATTATTATTATTGTTGTTGTTATTATTATTATTATTATTATTATTATTATTATTATTATTATTATTATTATTATTATTATTATTATTATTATTATTATTATTATTATTATTATTATTATTATTATTATTATTATTATTATTATTATTATTATTATTATTATTTTCTAATAGAAATTATTTGACTTTTCAAAAATATTATAAATATAAAATACACTTTCAATTAGCAAGGGTCTAATTAATTTATAATGAATTAAAATTGCTATTTTTTTTATTGGTGAACAAATTATTTTTATGACCATTATTTAGTAATATATATGCTATTATTTATTTATATAAAAGCTTTTTGAATCTTGGTTATTGATAGGCAAAATTGTATTTCAATATGTTTATCAATGAAGAAATTTATTTATCTCATATGTTTTATAAGAATTTACAATATATATATATATATATTTGAAGAGAGAATTAAGAAAAAGATTACTTAAATGATATATGTGGAGAGTACTATTGTATGGTTGTGAAACGTGGAGAATAAAATTAGAAACAGATGAGAAGCCTTTGAAATGTGATATGGAGTAGAAAGGAAAAAAAAAATCAGTTGGATGAAGAAAATAACAAAGAGTTAATGTAAAAAGGAGATTGATTGAGGCCATTAGAAAGAAGAAGAGAAACTGAAGTGCACATATGTTAAGAAGAATGTATAGTTTAATGAAAAATGTTTGGGAGGGAATGGTGAGTGGAAGCAAAAAGAAAGTACAACACTGATTGACATTGCTAGATGATATAAGAGATGGGAAGAATTACATGGAATGGGAAGAATTACAAGGAATTGAGGTGTTGGACAATGATGAGAATGGAGTGGAAAAATGGATTAATTGATGATATGACTACTGTCTGGATCTGTTTATGGGACAAAATACTATTGATGGTGATATATTTTTTATTCAAATAACTTTTCATTTATTAAACTGATGATTTTTATATGAAATAATTAATTTTGAAATGATTAACTTGTATAGAATATACACATGCAACAAATATATTATTGATCCCTTTTTTACTTTTGTGAGAAAAAACTCTAGATTTTAATATTCTATTACATATAGTAATACTAAGCAGTACCCAGACAAAAAATTTGAAAAGATCTATTCCGAGTAATAATTGAAAATTATTAATTTGTAAAAACAACAGTAAAGTGTTTCATGTCATAATTATTAAGACATTTATTTACTGAACTCATAGTGTAAAATTTGAATATTTTTTCAGGTTTTAAGTAAGCCTGAAACATTTTTCAGGCTTATATGTAGCCTGTAAATAAATTTAGTAAAAATAAAATTATTGCATGTTAAATGGGTGTTGAGAGGGGATAAACAAGGAAAATCATGAACTCATATTACCCATAATTTGATTAGGCGAATGGCTGTTACCTTTTCTTTTATCATTTCCACATAGAGAGAGAATGGATACACCTTGGTAAAACAAATGTTAGTACTGAAGAAAGTGGACATTATATTTGGAATTTTATGAATAAACAGTTAATATTAAACTGCAATTTACTTTTTTTTTTTACTAATAATAATACTTAATGTATTTCAGATATTATTAACAATACTTGTTTTGAATTTGATGTAATAATATTTCTTTGTATTACTCTAGCCCTTATACAATGCTTAATCAAAAATCATTCCGGTGAATTATTATTAGAAATGAAGTTATTAAATTTAAAAAGAATTATTAAGATTTAATGAAAATCTTTGATGGAAACGATTTTTTTTAAGCGTTTATATTAGTTTTGTCTTGAATAAGTTTTACAAAAATTACTATTGATAATAAAGAGAATTGCAAATATTAATAAAGAACTTATATCTATATATATTTAATCGATTTTTATCTTTTTTAGTTTTTAATTTAGGTGTGGCCAGTGATTTAGATGAGATTTTTATAGTATTTAAAAATTATTCAGTGATATATAATGATTTTTGAACAAGCACTTACCTCGTATGTTTTGCTAAAGTTTAAGTCGTGTGTAGTAAAGATGATTAAATTGTAGTTTTTTAATGCTTTTACTAAGAGAAAATTTAAAATATTTACGAAAAATAAAATAAGAATAATTTTAATTAATATACCGTGATTACACACACAAATATTTATTAAGCTTTTTTATATATAGGGTCAACCTTCACACACCACGCTCGGTAAATAGGTTTATCAATTATTCCGAAGATAAAATTCCCACTGAATATACCCCCCCCCCCCAGTGTTTACAATGTTGCTGGCACTTAAACGTGCTGCAATGCATTGAAGCGCCAGCCTAGCATCATGATTTTCCCAACATCAATATCTTTACAGAAGAGCTAAATGCAATTCAGACCAAAACTTCATTTTTCTAGAGCACCAAAACAAACTCAGCTATACATTTGAACGTTCATTGGCCAACGTCGTGAGCCTTGAGAGAAATTATTGTAAGCACAAAATAAAATTGGCATAGCACATCACTCATAATCCTTAACTCTATAAGTAAAAATAAATCCTGCTTCCCCCCTCTCTAAAAAGTAGCCGATTTAATTCATTTGTATGCATTTATATTGTATTTATACATTCCACCCTTTTGTCCACCACTCGGCTTTGCATAATATTATAACAAACTTTAACACTTAAGCTTTTCCTTAGTTAAGCGTTCCTAGCGTTTGTAATTTAACTTCCCTTTACTTGCTACTCTATTACTATAATTTAATCTAGCATTTCAACTTTTAAAACTACTTCATCAAGTTTGATGCTCTAAGTTGAAATTAAGATGCAACAAAATTATATATACAGTATATTGGTTTTGTTTTGTTATCAGTTTTTTTCGTACACGTGCTATAGTAATAGCAATAAATTCAATCTTTGAACTAATAAAAGAAAAAAAACTACAATAACTTTTTTTTTTCCATATGTCATAGCATCGGCCGGGAGGCGAACCCGCAACAACCAACCGCGTGCTTGCAAGACAGCTTAGGTAATATAAAATTAAAATCAGATAATTTTCAGTACAATGAAATTTTTTTAAATAAAAATCATTACGAATGCGTATTTGTATAGATATTTAAATGTTAGAATAATATTTTGATTGTAATGCTTATTTTTATCATTCATATTATTTATACATAATGGATAAAATTGAAAAATAAAATCCAGTATAATTTTTTTTTTTGCATTTTTGTAGAAGTAATTTCTCTAAAACCTCGCAGCTTACCATAAACCCTGAAAAGTCATCATCATGGCGTATTCTTAATGGAAGAAAAATCAAATCTAACTTTCTAGCCAAGCCCCAGAATTTTCTAGGATTCCCTATATATAAATCCCAATCCGCCATGTCGAAACATATACAGAATACCATCATTGACTCAACAAATCATCTTACACAGACACTCTCACAAGTTTATTTATCCCTCCAAGGCAAGGTGGTCTTATTAAACATGAAAGTAATGTCTAAAATAGCCTACTACCTGCCCATCATATCCGTGTCAAAGACCTTCTTTAATAAAATCAATAGGATATGTGTGGGTCTGTTCTGGAAGCCCTACATAACCTCCATTAGTATTTCAAGAATGCAATATCACAGAAAACTCAATGGAATGTCTCTACATTCCATTCAAGCCATTAACTACCAAAAAGGCCACACACTAATCTTCAACCTTATCCAAAAATTTGGCCAACCCCTAATATTAAGAGAGGTGATACCTACAGACACTCCCCCTCCTATCAAGGCTGATTGGCTAGATCAACTAATTTCCCTTCTAAAACAACATAACAGCACCTGACATATTCAAAAACAAAATTAACATAAGCGTTCAAGAAAACTTTAACAGTTAATATTTTTAAAAATTACATATTTATATGAATTCATCAACCTTATCCTTAATTTTTCTTGTGGTCAAAATTAAAGGTGATAAAATGAAAAAGATACACTATCCAAGCGATTATAAATTACTGTCTGTAATTTTAAGCACATACTTGCCTTTACAAAAGTTAATTATTTGTGTGCAATAGAATTTGATGGTTTATAACCATAATGCATAGTGGTTGCAATGTAAACTTCAAAGTTAAATTATTGTTTTTTTCGCTAATGTTTATTTTGATGCAATCGACATGACAGTTATACTATATTAAATTACTTTTCATGAGACAATATTTATTATGAGTAGAGGAAGAATTTGAACATTAATATACAACATAAATGTGTTAATAAGCCAGATAATTTAGAAGACATCTAAACAAGAAGTAATATACTATTGGTATTAAGAGAGATTTTAGTTGTTTAGATGGTCCTTTGAATATTAATAACAATATATTAGTAATTGAGAATAAATTGATAAAATTCGTTACTTGCATATTAGTTTGGGAGTGATGAAAATCACTGGCACAAACAAATGCGTATATAAAGACCGAATTAACCACATTTACAATCTTCTAAAAATTAATACATTGTACAGGCTTAAACCTGCATTTATATATGTAATATTTTCGGGATTCGAACTCAGACTTTCACATGACCCACCACTCTCAGTGCCATCTCATATTGCTGGCCCACCTGATCACACACATGTTGAAAAGATAAATAATCACCAATATAAGTATTTCATGCTAAAACAGCAATCATAAGTTGGTCCAAATTACTATCCTCACACATATATATATAATCAGTACTCAGCTTTATATTAAGATAGCCAATCTTTATACTTTAATGGACAGGCTTCAAACTATTCCAACTCACAACTTTTTAGCCTTCCATTTCATTGAAAATCTGATGATGGAACGTTCAAAGCCCTTGATAGTGCCAAGGTTATCATCCTACCCATGTTGACATATTAGTCATTCTGACCCCTCATGTACAGGAGAATAATCCATTATACATATATATACGAGGGATGGGCAGACCTTTTACACACTATTTATATAAATTAATACATTGTACAGGCTTAAACCTGCATTTATATATGTAATATTTGCGGTATTCAAACTCAGACTTTCACATGACCCACCACTCTCAGTGCCATCTCATATTGCTGACCCAGCTGATCACACATGTGTGAAAGTCTGAGTTCGAACCCCACAAATATTACATATATAAATGCAGGTTTAAGCCTGTACAATGTATTAATTTATATAAATAGTGTGTAAAAGGTCTGCCCATCCCTCGCATATGTATGTATAAATGGATTATTCTCCTGTACATGAGGGGTCAGAATGACTAATATGTCAACATGGGTAGGATGATAACCTTGGCACTATCAAGGGCTTTGAACGTTCCATCATCAGATTTTCAATGAAATGGAAGGCTAAAGAGTTATGAGTTGGAATAGTTTGAAGCCTGTCCATTAAAGTATAAAGATTGGCTATTTTAATATAAAGCTGAGTACTGATTATATATATGTGTGAGGATAGTAATCTGGACCAACTGATGATTTCTGGTTTAGCATGAAATATATATATTGGTGATTATTTATCTTTTCAACATGTGTGTGATCAGGTGGGTTAGCAATATGAGATGGCACTGAGAGTGGTGGGTTGTGTGAAAGTCTGAGTTCCAACCCCGCAAATCTTCTAAAAAGGAAATGAATTAATTTTGTAAGTAAATATTAGATATTATTACAATGTGAAGAAAGTTATTTGTCAAAATGTTAGTTTTGCTGCTAATTTTATGGCTATGATATCACATTTTATGTCCACAGTTTGAACAAACAATAGCATGTTTTATTCAGGATTGTTGAAAGAGTATAACATTTCATAATGGAACATGTTTTGCGGTATGAAAGTTCAGTCCACCACAGTAGTGCCAAGAAACAACATTTTGTAAATGGACAGAATTACGCAGTTAAATATATATGTGTTTTTTTAGTTTGGTTACTATTTGTAATAAATTTAAATTGTTAAAAGTTTATTTGCTGGAAGATCATTTTTCGCAAAAAAATGTAAATGAAAAAAAATGAACGTTTGTTTCATTTTTATTATAGGTAGCCATTTTATTTTTCTTAACAAAAAATCTTTATAAGTTTATATGGTAGAAGATAATTTCTCACAAAAAACGTAAATGCATTTTAGTAGATATTTGTACTATTTCCAGTAAATAAAATTATATGTTGTCATTTTTCCAAATAAATATTGTTGGAATAATACGTATATAAAGTCTCATTGTTCTGGGCTAATAAGTAAATGCCTAATTTTTTTTTTTTTGAAATTTGAAGTATTAGATCTTTAGGCAACTCAATATTTGGAAACAAGTGAGTAAAACCAAAAACATGATGAAAATTAGGGATCAGAAAATAATTTTCAGGATTACTATTGTTTAGTGTGAAATTGGAATTAGTTTATTATAGATATTTTAATTAAAGTAAATACCCAAAAAGAGCTATATAATTTTGATTTTCAGGTTTGGAAGCAATTCCTGAGTAAGTTTAATTCTCACTTCAATTGGAATTAATGAGTTGTATTAAATTACAAAATCTTTTATTATATAAGGGATTCGAACTCAGACTTTCATGCAATCCTCAACTCTCCATGTCATCTCATATTGCTGACTCACCTGATTACACACATATTGAAAAGATAAATAATCACCAACATACATATTTCTTGCTAAACCAGCACTCATCAGTTGGTCCAGATTACCATCTCCATACATGTATACAATCAGTGATCAGCTTTATATGAAGATAACCAATCTTTATACTTTAATGGACAGGCTTCAAACCATTCCAACCCACAACTCTTCAACCATCCATTTCATTGAAAATCTGATGATGGAACATTCAAAGCCCACATTAGTGCCAAGGTTGTCATCCTACCCATGTTGGCATTAGTCATTCTGACCCCCATGTACAGGAGAATAATCCATTTTTACATATATATATATAAGGGATGGGCAGACCTTTAATGCACTGTTTCAATATGTAGCTTAATACACTGCACAGGCTTACAGACACCTGTACATATAATGTGATGTATAATGGATTCGAACTCAGACTTTCACGTGACCCTTAACTCTCCATGCTATCTCATACTGCTGACCCACCTGATTACACACATGTTGAAAAGATAAACAATC